>JBAMJR010000359.1:945000-962500 GCA_038501785.1 Myoxocephalus aenaeus | reverse complement strand
ATAACACATACATAACGATAATATTTCTCTCTGTTTAAATCATTGGTGAAGCTTTTTGGATGATAAACCCTATTTTAAGGTATTTCTTCAATAAACTAGAAACATAAAGACCACAAATTCAGACATCAGCCCACTGTTTACCTGCCTGGGCTCTCCTCTGCAGATTCCCTCGCAGTTGGGCAATATCTTAAGTAAAGTCAGTGCTGCAATCAATTGTGACTGTGGTGCGTTGGTTATTATGCCCATCTTACAATCAGAGGATCAGCAGTCCCAACTCGGTTAGTGTTTTTTTTTTTTATAATAATTTTTTCTGCAATTTTAACCATTATCCCGCGGGCCGGACTGGACCCCCTGGCGGGCCGGCTCCGGCGCGCCAGGTATAGACGGTCCGAATGTTGGCTAATTGCCAAATTCGGCCGAGTTCCTCTGGGGAGCATGAGAAGAACCTTAAAAAGCATGTACAATTAGGCCATCTGGGTTTATCCTCTCAGGTCCACAAATGCCCACAACACAGTTAAACCAAACCATTATTTTGTGTACAGAATGTACATAATCCCCTAAAGGTGTTGCTAGAGAGAGGATTAAAACGAAGAGCTAAAAGAGACAGAACCCCCCCCCCCCCCCCCCCCCCCCCCCAAAAAAAGGTTGCGTTTCCAGGGGAGACGTTTGAGTGCTTAAGCAAAATTATTATAATTTTGTCTTCTTCGTTTCCATGCCTGCCTGCCAGGCTCCTTGAAGATAGCTGCCTGCTACTACTGGGCATGGTGTTGATGAAAGTGAACTATATAAGCTAAAAACACTCCATACATGTGATGCTGAATGCAGTGCATTAACAATTCAATTAAATCGGCAGACTTTTAACCAAAACACGCCATAATACCTAGTATTGCTTTTTTTATTTGTATTTTACCCCCAAAAGGTATGATTTTTATAATTACATATATGACATTTCCAACCTACTGCACAATACTGCAGCTATGACATATTTCTGAGGGTCTCCTGCACTTTTCAACCACAAAAGAAAAGAAAACACAAACATGTGGAAACGTTTTGTAAAATGTAAACCACAATAAGGAATAAATAAGTAATTTAAGACTTATGTATTCCTTATTGTGGTATTGCCCAATCTACTTGCCAGTTTTTGCCCAAGCATGTGAGTTGTTGTAATTGTATTACTACATACACAGCATTGCTGCCTCATTTTCTCCTCAAACAGTTTTAAGCCTGTGGGGAATAATCCGCCAGCTAATGAAACGTTTACAGCGGAGCCACAAGACTGCCTGGAGCAGGTGGCCCCGTACCTCAAGGTCTTTGCCTTTTTTAATTTGTGTCTCAATTGCTGAACTCAGCCCATCAGTTGGGTTTAGGAGAAAGGTGAGAATGACTTCAAAGTGTGACGAAGGATTTAACGGAGCTCTTGAAGAGCAGTGGACTGCAGCGCAAACATCCTGACGGGACGACTCGATTTCCAATCTGGACACCAGAGAGAGTCCAATGGTTTGGTCCCACGTTACATAGCCATCAGGACAATCTTCCGATCAAATCACAAGCATTGTAAAGTTTGGACTTTTGGCTATCGTGTGTTATTTGGAAATATTTTTAGATCGTAGAGCTAAAGATGTGTGGCGCAGTGCGCTTGACTCGGAGCAACTGCTTTCAATATGTCCTATTGTAAACAATTTGTGAATGTGATGTGACCGGCTTTTGTGTGCAGTAGAAGAGAAAAAAAACTGCATCACTCGTGTTTCATTGGGTATCCAAACCAAATATAACCACTTGGCAGTAGGAATGTTGATTTGTGGCTTGAAAGAATAAATACATCTGGAATGGTTGTGATAAAACGGAGCTGTTGAATTTCATGGTAACAATGACCAGACCTTTTTCTGCTGGGCGTACAAGGCCTATCACAGTCTGAACTTTCAAAGGGAGACATTTGTAATTGTCTTCTTGGATCGTCTCACAGCTGGAATTGGCCTCCGCGCCAAATGCTCTCCCTGATGCTCATGATCATTGAGTTATGTTGGACTCCTTCTCACCTTATCGTACATTTGGGGGAGTCCGGAGCAGCCGGGAGCAGCCGGAATCTGCGGTGACGGACGAGGGAGAGAGAGCAAAGATGAGATGGTTAACCCAATGTATACACGCAAAAAACAATTCCATTAATCAGCTTGGGTCTGCTAAATCCTTGTAACGTTTCAGATAGGATTCTCAGCACTCTCCTCCACCAACCCTGGTCAAAATGCAAAGATAAAATCATGTCTGTCATTTTGGTCTGGGTGAAAGCAGTGCTTTAAACCACGGTGGTGAGGCGGCCCCTCTTTTGGGCGGGGTGGCGAAGATGACCTCTGCTTGGTAGGATGGCCATAATAGCATCTGTGTTCTAACAGTGTGTCATTACACACTATATTTACATGAAACGCAAAAACCAGGGGTGGTAGGTCACGACGCGGAGCAACAGGGGATGAAGATGCTCTGGTGCATGTCAGACCGTACAACCGGAGATTACTGAACATTATAGAACCGCTTGGCCAGTAATGTGGCCAGTTGTGCATTTTGAATGGTTGTCGGGCCACATTTTTACAGCATCATTACACATTTGTAGGTTTGTATTTATTCAACGTCCATCTGTTTTATTTTGATAGTTTACAGCCTGGGATAGTTTGTCCAGTGGTTTAAGTGGAACATTATGATGATGGTAAAACAAATGATGTGTGGTGGATAGAAAAAAATACTAGGTAATTTTAGTTCAGCATCACTGAGGTTGTTTGCCTTTTTCTTTTCTTTTCTTTTTTTTACATTGTTGCATTAATTGAATTTGAAACTAATTGAATCCTGAAAAACATGTTCATTTTCACTGATAAGAACAACTCTGCTGTTGTAGGAATTAGCAGGTGAGCAGTACACCGTATCTCACACGGACAGCTCAGATTCACATTACCATATTTGTGTTCAGCATATCTGAAGTAATGACTGCCGGAGCTGGCTTCGTCCGACATTTACAAATCAAAAGTAACCTTGCGGAGAAATCCTTCCTTCCTCAGTCGACAGCTGCACAATCTCTTCATAAATTCACATTTAACTAGAGATGTATTCGCCACTAAATTAAAACATGGTGTGGCACAATAACTTGTTTAATTGACAGGTGTAACTGTTTCCCAGCTAACAACCAACTGACAAAACCTATGTTAGCTTATTAATTAATACATGAGCCCTTTTAGCGAGAAAGAGGTTTGTGAACAGTCGGCTCACGATTGTTCTGTGGTTTCATATCTTTGAAGTTGTCGTCTACTGGTTAGCTAGTTGATTCTGACAGATGTGTCGAGCTCGGAGAACAAAGCAGACCCGAGGCAGAGTATATATGGTCAGGCACACACAACTTACATCCTGCAGTTCTGCTAAAGTTTGTGATCCCAGAGTCTTCCTGTTTCAGAATCCGAATAATTGACAACATGGCTGCATATCTTCGCTGGATGGGGTTAGAGGAAAGAGTTCCTCGCAGGAAAATTAGAGATAGGTTAAACCCAATTGAATTTTATGACAACAGCGAGTTTTCACAGCGGTATAGATTCACAAAGGAGTCTGTCATATACCTCAATGGGAAGGTTGGACCAGCAATCAAGCATGGAAGTGAGAGGACTTTTGCTGTGCAACCACTAGTAGCTCCAGTAGCTGGAGTTAAACTCCTCCATTAACTCGCTCTCCATTTTCCTCTAACCCCATCCAGCGAAGATATGCAGCCATGTTGCCAATAAAACGGAGATAAACCTCCTCCAGGGGTGGTTTAAATATAACTACTAATCTAGGTTTAAAATAACTGGTTCAACAGATTTGATTTTAATCTAGATTTAAATGGAAATTAAACAGATTGCCAAAGGGTTAGATTTACCCAGGATTAATTGTAAACTAAGGTTAAACTAGGTTTAAAGTTTGGTGCAACTCGATTAAAAGACAAACCTGGTTTAAACCTAGTTTAAGAGTTAATCCTTGTTGGTGCAACCCAGCCTTAGTCGAGTTTTTAATTAACGCCATTTAGTAAATGGCTCATTTGAAACTGGTTTAGTCCAAACCGAGTAATGGGTTTAGGAATTGCTGGTGCAATGACCACAGCTTAACCTTCTTGTCACCCTAAATAGGATGTTTCTCTGCTTCTCAAACTCAAACCCTCCCACAGAGACTTGTGGTCTCAGTCCTCTCTATCCAGTTCCAGATCCGGAGGTTTGTGGAACTAAAAGTTCTGACTAACTAATGCTAAACAGAATGTCAGCTGTAATACTCCCTTGTGATGGGAAGATATGATGCTAAGTCTTTGTTGGAAAAAGCCATTCCTTGTACTGTGGTCTATTCTTCATGCTGTGTTTTGCAGAAAAGAAGTTTATGTCTTATTAATACAAATATTCATCCTGACGTGCCAGATGTTCATTTTACACAGAACCATCTGAGAAGCCATCATTGAGAAAAGGGCAGGCACTTTCTTTCTTTTTTTTGTTAAACACGGGGCAGGGGGTTGGGTGAACCATCTGTCAATCAAACTCTTACCAAGCAGGTTGTGAAAAAAAGCAAAGACATCTTCTCGATCGAGAAAAGCCTTCATTGCTGTGCTTTGTTCTTCTTTCAATGAAGTTCTAATGCTCGTGCAGAGTCTACGTGAACCAGAGAAGCAGCCATAGTTGCTTTGAACAAACAGTCGCCTCCCCGTGTTGTATCACACACACACACCTGAACCACGCCCGCAGCTGCCTGTAGCTCTTCAGATGATCCTGAGTGGACACAAACGCTGCTTAAAGCTTGACAAGATGGATTTTCGTGTCATCTTTTAATAGCGTGAGGAACTGCCGTGCATGGTTGAACAAATCTTACCCTTCGGGGCAAAACTTAAATCTATCTGAAATACCAAAGATTATATCATGTTGAATGTACATGTCTTGAGACTACTGCTAAATGCATGAGGTGCATTTTCCTTTAAAGCAACAGACTCCAGTGTTTGCCGACTAGAATCACAAGGGACGGATGGAGAACACCGGCTGCTTTTGTCCCGTTTACCCAAAGCTTCATTACCCCATCAAACATTTACCTGCAAGCAGTGTGCTTTCCCGAGTTCACACACACACACACACACACACGTACACACACAAAGTATGCGTTATACATTAGTTCACTGATGCCATAAGATTGAAAGCGCTCACTGCACAGCATATACTGTTCGGTTCCAAGCTGTGGTCCACTGCCTCTTTAAGCCCAAACAGCACTCACAACATCGCTAAAACACAAAACACATGGAGGCTACATCTGCCCGTATGACTATTAGATCTTTCCTTCACACAGAAATTAGATGGATCTAATTAATTTATGTCCCTAATGAATCAGCATTCCGTTTCTTGACAAGGAAAAGCACAAACAGGCATGTGCTGGTTTTCATTCTGACTGTTGGGCCAGACACATGGTTGCTAAGGCAAGAGGGTGGGAGGGAGACAAAAACACTCTTGGAGGTCATTTTGCCGGGCCGCCGGCTTGGCGGGGTGTTTGTGCACCAGTGACATCCTGTTCAACACGGACGGTAGTCCAGTCTCATATGACGTAAATGGTGCTAATTTGTGTGGCAGCGGAATAATTTCCAGCCCTAATAGAAGGAGCGCTGCGTGTCCGGCTCGCACTCTTTCACCCTCCCTGGCAAACAGGAAGTCTATTCCTAATTCAGGGATGACACAGGGCAGCGTTTCCATCTTCCCGCCTGGGGGGAGCGACTTGTTATTCTATGAAAGTTGATTGTGCCTTATTACAAAGGGAAGATGATGTTTGTACAGCTTCAGCTTGTAGTTGACTTTTGTAGACCCTAAAAAGCTTTTTGGTGAAGGAAACGTTGTAGTTATTGGTGAGATTATGTCATCATCGGTTGCAGGAGAAACTGATTCTGTTCTATTTTTGAGCTGGGTTCATTGGGGGAGAGAATTAAGAAGCTGATAGATGAGTTGCCAGATTATTGTGTACTGTAGGCTACCTACAAAGGAAACCACGCAAAAGCCTCTGGCTGCTCGCGTCTTGAAAGCAGCTATTTTCAAGCAAAGCTTTTTAGAGTTAGTTTAATTTCCTCTTTTACTTTATTGATCTTTCAAATGGGAGAACTTAAAACATGAGTTGGTGTGGAGAAACAGACATACAATGTAGATTAGTAAAAAAGTTAAAGAAGAAGATAGATGACTATGAGCTCAAACAAACTCAGGCTTGTTTGCCGAGTTAGTCAGTTTGTTTGGGCTGGAGTGACAGCTGTCAACGGAACCCTGGTGCGAACCAAACAAGCGGACTCTGGTGCAGTGTGTTTGTGGTGTGAAAGCAAACCAACCAACCACAGGACTTTATGATAGCAGATATGTGATGTAGTGTGGTTTCAAAGGCTAAACTACGAATAAAGCCATCTGCTGATCGAGAAAGCTGTTCAGAAAGTGTTTGTACAATGAATCTGTTCTAGGTGTTGCATATCGGCCGGGCAGCGCTGGCATTTTTCCTGCGTTAATTAGTCAAAACCTGTTCAAACATCTTTGCTCAGTGTTCCTTGACAGTTCATTAAGTCCATTACAAAGGGTGTGACTGATCCCACAGTAATACGCTCCAGATCATACTCTCTTGTCTCTACTTGTTAGAATCGGCCACATGGTAGGAATAATGACTAACACTATTGAGACATTTCTTTGTGAGGTCTTGGTGACATCAGAGAACATTAACATACACATCAGAAGTGCTGCATAAACTTCTGTCAGTCACCAGAAGTTGATTTTACAGGATTGTCAACAGCCAAAACTGTCCAATCAACATTCTACCTCTCAGTCTGTACAACTCCATGTTTGGTTAGTTTATGAAAATTCAGTGTAAATAGGAAGCAAACCAGAACTAAAATGCAAAAGAATCTACCAGACTACAGATATGAAAGCACCCAAAGTTGGGTTTGAGTCAGTGAGTTACACACAAGTTTTCGTGGTATTTTCCACTTGATAAAGCACAGCTTTTGTTTGCCTTTGGCAGTTGGAATTAGGTCAGATAAAACATAAAAAATAGCAATTCACTTTCTTTAAAGATCATAAATCTTTGGTGTGTAAACAGAGTTTCATGTTCAATTGGTTGGAAACGAGAAGGATTGGGTTTTAATAGCCAATTCAACTGTGTGAGGCTGTTCTTGGTTAGCAAAATAACCAGATTCCCTCAGACAGTTGAACCTTTCATCTCTACACAACAGTGTATCTCTGCAAGTCGGTGATTTTGATAGTTTGTAACACGGTTCTGTAACATTAGAATATGACAACAAAATGCTCTTATTTTAAGAGTCTGATAAGACCAACAGAGTGATGAGTCGTTGCATGCAACCCAACGTGTGATTCAATTCAATTTTCAATTCAGTTTATTTTATATAGCCCAACATCACAAATACAAGTTTGCCTCGGAGGGCTTTACAATCTGTACACATAACATCCCTGTCCCGGGACCTCACATCGGATCAGGAAAAACTCCCCTAAAGAGATAGTAAAAACCCTTTCACAGGGAAAAAAGGGAAGAAACCTGAGGGAGAGCAACAGAGGAGGATCCCTCTCCCCGGATGGACAGAAGCAATAGATGTCATGTGGCCAGAATGAATAGCGTAGTTACAGCACATTCAATGAATATGACAGAAATTATTCATATAATGAGTATTAGACATGGTCCATGATCCTGATAATCCATGAAGCAGAAGGCGGTAGAGAGGAGGGGGGCATCAGAAGGGCCATGGCAGCGGGTAAGACCGGTTCCAGGCCGGTTCCATCAGCAGGGCCATGGCAGCAGGTAGGACCGGTTCCAGGCCGGTTCCATCAGCAGGGCCATGGTAGCAGGCAGGACCAGTTCCAGGCAGCCATGGATCCATGGCAGGACCGGGGGGCAGGACCGGGGGGCAGGACCGGGGGGCAGGACCCGGGGCAGGACCCGCGTCCAGGCAGCCATGAATCCATGGAAAAGGAAAGTAGAGTTAGTAATGTGCATTGAAGGGACAATAGTTTATCCAGATGGAGAGAAAGAGGAGAGGAGGAGTGAAAAAGGAAGAGAAGAGGAGCAAAAGAGGAAGAGAAGAGGAGCTCAGTGTATCCTAAGATGTCCCCCAGCAGTCTAGGCCTATAGCAGCATATCAAGGGGCTGGACCAGGGCAAACCTGAGCCAGCCCTAACTATAAGCCTGAAACAGCCCTAAGTATAAGCGCTATCAAAGAGGAAAGTCTTAAGTCTACTCTTAAATGAGGTGACTGTGTCTGCACCCCAGACTGAAAGTGGAAGCTGATTCCACAGAAGAGGAGCCCGATAACTGAAAGCTCTAGCCCCCAACCTACTTTTTAAGACTCTGGGAACCACAAGTAACCCTGCATTCAGTGAGCGTAACGCTCTAGTGGGGTGATATGGCACTATAAGCTCTTTAAGATATGATGGTGCATCACCAGCTAAGGCTTTATAGGTGAGGAGGAGGATTTTAAATATAATTCTCGATCTTACAGGAAGCCAGTGGAGAGCAGCTAATACAGGAGTAATGTGATCTCTCTTCCGAGTCCTTGTTAGTACACGAGCTGCAGCATTCTGGATCAGCTGGAGAGACCCAAGGGACTTTCCGGAGCAGCCTGATAATACGGAGTTACAGTAATCCAGTCTTGAAGTAACAAATGCGTGGATCAATGTTTCTGCATCACTTTGAGACAGGATGTGCCGGATCTTTGAGATGTTCCGTAGGTGAAAAAAGGCAGTCCTTGAGATCTGTTTCACGTGGGAGCCAAAGGACAGGTCCTGGTCAAAAATAACTCCGAGATTCCTTACGGTGGTGGTGGATGCCAGAGCGATGCCATCCAGGGAAACCATATCGTCAGATAGTTGATTTCTGAGGTGTTCTGGGCCGAGTAGAATGACTTCAGTCTTGTCAGAGTTCAGCAGCAGGAAGTTGCAGGTCATCCAGGTCTTGATGTCTTTAAGACACGCTTGAAGTTTAGCGACCTGGTGGATTTCATCTGGCTTGATTGACAAATATAGTTGAGTATCATCGGCATAACAGTGAAAGTTTATGGAGTGTTTTCTGATAATATTGCCTAAAGGAAGCATATATAAGGTGAATAAAATTGGTCCAAGCACAGAACCTTGTGGAACTCCATGACGAACGGCGGTGGTCATCGAGGCTTCATCGTTTACAGATACAAACTGAGATCTATCTGATAAATACGACTTAAACCAGCTTAATGCTGTACCTTTAATACCAATCGACTGGTCTAGTCTCTGTAATAAGATGTCATGGTCAATGGTGTCGAATGCTGCACTAAGGTCTAACAGGACAAGTACAGAGACAAGTCCCCTATCTGATGCAACTAGAAGGTCATTAGTAATTGTCACTAGTGCTGTCTCTGTGCTATGATGCTTTCTAAATCCTGACTGAAATTCCTCAAATAAACTATTGTTATGTAAAAAGTCACACAACTGATTTGCGACTACCTTCTCTAAACTATTGTTATGTAAAAAGTCACACAACTGATTTGCGACTACCTTCTCCAGTATCTTAGAGAGGAAGGGAAGGTTAGAGATAGGTCTGTAGTTAGCCAACACCTCTGGATCCAGAGGTTTAATTACAGCTACTTTAAAAGACTGTGGTACATGACCCATTAGTAAAGACCCATTTATAATATCTAGTAGAGAGGTGCTAATTAAAGGTAAAACTTCCTTAAACAGCTTAGTCGGAACAGGGTCTAGGAGACAGGTAGAAGATTTAGAAGTAGAAACCATTGAAGACAGTTGGTCGAGGTTGATGGTAAAAAATCCATCCAGACGCAAAACAGGGCCCACAGCCTCCTCCATGGCCATCCCACCTGAGGATGGACCGGCAGTAGTCGAGGGCAGGAGATCACTGATCCTGTCTCTAATAGCCAGAATCTTATCATTGAAGAAGTTCATAAAGTCATTACTACTGAGGTCTATAGGAATACACGGATCCACCGAGCTATGACTCTCAGCCAGCCTGGCCACAGTGCTAAAGAGAAACCTAGGGTTGCTCTTGTTTTTCTCTATTAGTGATGAGTAGTAGGCTCCTCTGGCATTACGGAGGGCCTTCTTATATGTTCTCAGACTATCCCGCCAAACCAACCGGGACTCCACCAGACCGTTGGAACGCCATATGCCCTCAAGCTTCCGTGATGCTTGCTTCAATATGCGGGTCTGAGGGTTGTACCATGGAGCGAGCCTCCTTTGCTTAATGATCCTCTTTTTTAGAGGGGCTATCGAGTCCAGTGTCACTCTCAGTGAGCCAGTAGCACCATCAACGAGTTGATCAATCCGGGAGGGAGTAAAGTTAGCACAGGAGTCCTCTGTTATATTGAGACGTGGTAATGAATCAAATACAGAAGGAATCGCTTCCTTAAATCTAGCAACAGCACCGTCAGTTAGACATCTGGTGTAAAAACTCTTGCCTAACGCTGTACAATCTGGTAGTATAAACTCAAAAGTTATAAGGCAATGGTCTGATAAAAGAGGGTTCTGTGGAAACACTACTAAATGCTCCACATCAATGCCATATGTAAGAACAAGGTCGAGGGTGTGGTTAAAGCAGTGAGTCGGTTCCTGTACTCTCTGACAGAAGCCAATCGAATCCAACAATAAGCTAAATGCAACACTAAGGCTATCATTGCTAACATCCACATGAATATTGAAATCCCCTACAATAATAACCTTATCAGTCTTAAGGACCAAACTTGACAAAAACTCAGAAAATTCAGATATAAATTCGGAGTACAAACCAGGTGCCCGGTATACCACCACAAACAGAATCGGTGATGCAACCAGACTTAAATTTCGGTCTGAGCTTTATGTGTTCAGCAGATTCACTTCAGAGACTTTTAAGATTTAAGAGACTTCCACTGGGCGGAGCTAGAGTTGGAATGTTTGTATTCTACTCTTAGGGGCTTTAAATGTGTTTTAAGAATTGTTTCTTTTCCTTCCTTTCTGGCCACTTCATTAGACACACACAATGGTTCAACCACAACATACAGTACAAACATTTCAACTTTGGGTGATTGATGAACAGAACTCAATGAAAAGATGTAGCGTGAGATCCATTTTGGGATGAAACTATTAAATATAATTTATGCTTAGGTTTGAAGTTGCAGTTGGGGGTTGAGTGCTTGGGAATAAATGTAGTGTCTGTAAATATAGTGCTGCCAGATTTGAAGTATATTAACACTGTTGTGTGTACAAAGTGTAGACAGTCCCATTCAGTATCTGCTGTGTGTGGTCAGCTGGTGCAGACTCTGCTCAGCAGCTGGTTGGTTCAAGATAAAGGTACAAGAGTGTGCGTGCTCTATGAACTGGGTCCACTGTGCTTCATCTCCATCCAACACTTTGATGTCCATCTGTGGCAAGTCTCACACTTAGAAGGACAAGTGTAAACCACTTGTATCACTTCACAAAATGCGGTTTTGATTTCAGATGCATGTCCATGATTTATATACGCCGATGAACAAAGCTTGCATCTGTTTTTTTCTTTGTGCATTCCAGAAGATAAAGAGCTTCCTCTGTGTAACTCAATCAGTTTGGAGTGTGTGTATTTAATCAGTTTACACATTATCTATGAAAGGTGAGATGGGAGATTTGGTTAGGATGAAATCAGACTGTTTCACGTGCAGCAGTAGCTCTCGACAACAGCGCTCTCGCAATGCAGGAACTTTGAGAGATTTTAACAATGCCAATCACGACAGAGAATCTATTCCAACAACAGCTTGTAAAAATATCGATCAGCACCATAACACAGCTTGCCATCAATGCACAACACCTTGGTAGAAAAACTCAGAAATATGCTGTTATGCTTTGTAATTGTTGCTGGTCACATATTTCCACAGTTTTGAACATGCCAGCTTGTGGCATGGCTTCCATTCTTCAGCTCTTCACACACTCTCAGTTTGCAGAAACACTTGTAGACACAGAGTACTTAATCCACTCTTGGTTCTCAGATGTGTCAGATGTGCCTTTTGAGCTGCGGTGCTGAAGGATCTCAAGGAACGCACTTTTGCAGGGAGGGAAGAGAGGAGTCATTTGAGTTCAGCAAGGGGGAAATGTGTGAACAGTAAAACATTTCACCTTCCTCGAGGCTGAGTCAGAGTTCTTCTATCTGAGCTGGGACCGAGGTAGGAGTGCTGGTGTAATACTGAAGTGATGGCAATTGACTGACCAATGGTGATCACACTGGAGGAGTACATTCGATTATTACCCTTCTGGTACTACTCACAGACCAAAGTGTGAACAGTATTCTTACGGAAAAACGGATACTTACATGCTTATTATTGCAAGATTTTGGTCATAAAATAGTAAATGTATAGTGGAAAAAAAACCTTATTGGATACTATGTTGAAGAAAACTTAAAGTCATAGTATAGAACATTGAAAAAATCATTAAAAAGTCGTTGTATAGTATGTCGTGGAAAAAAAACACGTCATTGTTGGTCATAAGATCATAGTATAGTATGTCCAGAAAGTCATACAAATATGTATGTTGAAAAAAGACGGTATACTAGCCTGGAAAAAATTATTAAAAAGGCATAGTATGTGGACATTTTTTTTACTAAACTATGTAGATTGTTTTTAAGTATATGTCGAAAAAATTATTAAAAAGTAAGAATATATTATGTTGAGCAAAGTCTTAGTCATAGTATAGATGTTGAGAAAAGCCATATAGCATATCCAAAAAAGTAAAAAATAAGAAGAAAAAAAGATGTAGTATAGTATGTGAACATAATAAAAAAGTCATACTAGTAAATTGAAAAAACAGCTCATAAAGTAAAATGTTGAAAAAGTAATTGTGTAATCTGGTGGAAAAAAGACAGTAGTAGGCATAGTATAACATGGTGAAAAAAAGACAGTAGTAGGCATAGTATAACATGGTGAAAAAAAGACAGTAGTAGGCATAGTATAACATGGTGAAAAAAAGACAGTAGTAGGCATAGTATAACATGGTGAAAAAAAGACAGTAGTAGGCATAGTATAACATGGTGAAAAAAGACAGTAGTAGGCATAGTATAACATGGTGAAAAAAGACAGTAGTAGGCATAGTATAACATGGTGAAAAAAGACAGTAGTAGGCATAGTATAACATGGTGAAAAAAGACAGTAGTAGGCATAGTATAGCTTGTAGAAAATAGGTTCAAGGATCATTTATTGTCATTATGCAACACTGCAATGCACAGTGAAAAGCAGCTGTAGCCCATCTGCAACAATTAAAAACATGCCAAACAAAAAGCATAAGCAGTAGTGCTATGTTTTTATTTGCATCATGAGGAATGTAAACAGCAGCAACAAGAACATTTCTCTGGGCAGATATAATGGGTGACATCTTAACATTAAAAACTCCACATCAGGAAGACATTGTCCATCAACTTTCAATATGTTTGAGCACGAAGCATTATTGATATTACAGAGTCCACCTCCTTTCATCCCATCTGCGCTCTGCCCATCAGTGCAGCTTGATCCTGGATACCATGATGGAGTCAGGTCGCTGCTGAGATCTGGGCTCAATAGTCACCGACCTGCTGTTGCTGGGTTGGCCTGAAGTCTTATTTCATCCATCTTATTTTCCTGTGACTGAACATCAGGCAGCCATGGGTCGGCTGGTTAATTAACCTAAGGTCCAAGATGGGTTAGCTTAGCTTCCTTCCTGGCTCTCCTCCTCCCTCTCCTCTCTCTCCTCCCTCTCCTCCTCTCCTCTTTCTCCTCTCCTCCTCTCCTCTCAGCAGATTGGTGACGTTTGGTCCAGAAGGTCTGGCTCGGTGGTCGGCAGTGGGCGGTGATCGTCTCAAGGGCCGCTGGACCTTTTCCAGTATTGAGTGTATTATGTCATTTGCCGTAAGTGCTCCAGAAAGAAACGCCAAAAAACTAATTTGGACCAAAAAAAATCTAACAAAATCCATGTGATATATAATATATATATATATATATATATATATATATATATATATATATATATATATATGTGTATATGTATATGTATATATATGTGTATATGTATATGTATATATATGTGTATATGTATATGTATATGTATAATTTATGTGTATATGTATATGTATATATATGTGTATATGTATATGTATATGTATATATATGTATATGTATATGTATGTATATATATATGTATATATATATGTATATATATATGTATATATATGTATATAATATATGTATATATATATGTATATATATGTGTATATATATGTGTATATGTATATATATGTGTATATGTATATATATATGTATATATATATGTATATATATGTATGTGTGTGTGTACATATATATATGTGTATGGTGAAAAAAGTTTAAATAAAAAATTATAGTAGAGTATGTCAAAAAACATTAAAGATTCATAGTATAGTATTTCAAAAAATCATAAAAAAAATGTTTTTGCATGTGTAAAATAGTAATAAAAGGTAATAGTATAGTAATAAAATGTCATAGTATAAAGTTATAGTAAAATATGTGCAAATAAGTCAAATAAGTGCAAAAATATGTGCAAATAAGTCAGAAATAAGTCATCTATAGTACGTCAAAAATAATCATAATTATTGTTGTATAGTTTGTCGGAAAGGTTTTTAAAGAGTGATCGTATAGTATAATACTTTGTGTTATACTGTAATCAAAGTTATTTAATGTAGAATTTGGGATCTATGTTTTATGTCGGCCCCTGCCTGATACCACTTCATGGCCCCATGTTCTATACTTTGATTAACGATGGCTCAAGCCTGATCCCTCTCAAAGCCCCTATGTGATGAAATGATGTATTAAATAGGGGGCTCCGTGATTGTATACAGTATGTGTTTTGTTCGTATTCACTGTGCTCCACCCACTTTTTTTGTGTTGTGTAAGTGGGCCATCCACTTGTAAACCTCTCAGTACTACATTCAGCACTTAAACGCTGTAGTTACCAGGAGGCGGAGCCTCTACTACCAGGGAGTGCACAGGTGTTCTGCACACAGTGATTGGGATGTGGTTTGTTTGTTTCTTCACCTGCCATTCCAGCTGAACCCTTTATGCTCCGATGAAGGGTTTTAAGCATAGATTTAAGTGTGTGGATATCTATTCTACAACCCCAAAAATATTTTAAAACGTCAAATAAGTAGTATGTAGTATGTCTCAAATGTCTATGGTACAGATTTAAAAAATGTAAAGCGTTGGTAGCATGTGTGCCGACCCCTCCTCTCTACTAGAGGTCTTCTTTGACTTTCAGGGTGTTGATCGTGATCTGATGAGCCACAAAGAGCTTGCTGTTAAAGTCTCTCCACCAACTCTTCCTTGGCTGACGTTTTGTTTGCGGCAGACATTTTCACACATCCATACATGCCGAAATCACTGATTACTAACTTTCCATGTTTGTTTAGTTTAGTCCTTGAAATAAATATTCTTATTTAATACTTTCAACTTGCTAGTCTCCCATTTTTGTTGCAGCATTTGAGCCGGGTTGTAACATACAACGAAAAAAAGAGTTAAAAAAACGTATAGTATGTCGAAAAGTCAGAGCATATTATGTTGAAGGTAATAAAAAGTATAGTGTAGTAAATCAAAAATAAATTAAAAAAAAATAATCAAAAAGTAAAACAGTATAAAATCTTATACATTTTAAAGAATAGTCCTTGTATATTATTTCAAAAAGAGTACAAAGAAAGGTTTTAAAATGTCAGAATGTTTCAGTGACGAGGGAGAGAAGACGATGCGAGCGCTTGGTCCAAGGTGTGCTGCAAGCTGTGAAACTCACGGCCTGAGCTTCACAAAAATGTCCTCCATCTTTTGTCAAATATTTCTTTGACCTTGTTTCCACCAAAAAGGTTTTTCAATTGAATCAAGTGGCATTAAAGGTATTGTTGCAGTGTAGATTTTTTCTGAAACTGGCTGTCTAAATTGAGCTGCTAACAAGAGGAACGTTTTTTTTTTGTCTAATTTCTCCAAGTTCCTAATTGGCAGTGTGACCTTTCCTGCCTTTATATACACAAGGCTCCCGCTCCACAACCACATTCTCAAAGCTTGAGGCCAAACCTCCGACTCATGTCACTGCTGCTCCACCGCTTCAATAAAACCAACACACAAAAAGTCACCTTAGCAGTTACATTTACTTTTTTTTTCTCCGGCTCATGACTTTGTCTAAATCTTTATAATGTTCCGTTTGGAAGCTTTGTTTTTGTTTTGGTATATTTAGCCATGCCTCGTCCTGGGCGCAATGCCGGCTCGACAGACAGTCTCTAATTAGCGCAGCAGAAATACATATTTAGAGCTGTGCGGCTTTGGTGACTCTTTATTTAAGTCACCAGGGAGAACAATGAAGGAAACAATGGCTGCCTGCTGCATGCATGGTCTTCACATCACTGAATCAGTGCAGATCTTTTCAATATGACGGTCCAATTCAAATTGAGATACTGTAAAACAACCCGCTCATTGCAGAGGCTGAAAAATAAAATGTTTATTTTCTCCGGTGACAGGGAGTTGATTGTTGTGCTGCAGGTTTTTACACACACTATAAATAGCTGTGGTACCATAGTCTGGTAAGGATTTAGTTTAGGCAAATGGTTTTTGGCACATTTCTCCCATGAATAATAATGAATCATAGCTTAAATTATGAATATTTTTGACTGCATGTAATTAACACAAGTGTTTGTTCCCCCTAATCATGGGTAACACGGGCGATTTAAGGCATAATAATCAACATTTTGTGAACAAACTGTTTCAATCTCCCTGTGGCAGAGTTGATAAGAGGAAGCTGTGTCTTCATAGCAATAGCTGTGTTGGGTGTGTGTCCTCTATGGAGGCCGGCTTATGCAGGACTGAGCTCAGGCTTCTTTAAAAGTGAAACTTGAATCAAAGCCTCTACGCGTTCACTTGTCTGCGGCGCACAAATAAGTAAATGAGTATGCAGCAGGGGACTTCACTTCTACTGCACTATAATTTTGCGGTAATATTCACATCCAGACCTGTATGGCAGCTGTACAGTAAATGAGACCCCAAATAAGAGCTTAAAATTCAACCTGAACTAAAAGGGTGTCAAAGTAACAATGCCAGGTGTAGGTGACTGCATGGCAACATCATTCTTCATCGAGTAGTTTCACATGCCAGCTTTGGCATATTACACCAGAACAATATTACTGCATATGAATCTTCACTCGTTTTCTTTTTAGTTACTCCAACAGAAGGTAAATTTATTCCTTAAGAAAAGTGTTTATTGGTTCTAAATAGATGTACAAAAACAAAACAATAATCATGTGCTCTTGGGCTAAGGAAAGTAATGCAGGGATTGCTAAGATTGATCAATGTTCATAACCTCGTGGTGAGCATTGGTAATACATCAGAGACTATTGATCAGGGAGTCAACATGGGTTGATCCCTAACGCCTCAATAGGAGTATTTTATCGAACTGCCACAGATTTTCCTGCATTGCTAACCTCAAAGCTGTGGACTGAGTAAGGAGAGAAATCATTGCTTTATTCCTACTCT
>JBAMJR010000359.1:602500-942500 GCA_038501785.1 Myoxocephalus aenaeus | reverse complement strand
AACGCAACGTTAGCCAGCTAGCTAAAGCTCCGGTGGAAAATGATTAGCTAACGCTACCGTTTTTGAGGAGGTAGATTTTGAGGTGAGGGGACTGACAAGGCAGAAGGTAAAGTGGTCCACCGTTCTATCAATAAGCAGACCTGCCAACCTGTACGCAATTTGCGTAGCGGATACACATTTTGACGTCAAAGTACGCTAGTAAAAATTAGTCTAAAATTAATTTTAGACTAATTGACCAGCACACATTATATGCAATGCAATATAATGCATGACGAGTATTTAATGACTTGTCCCCTATTAGTCGTCGTCAATTCCCATCCCCCCCTCGTCGGTACGCAAAAAATATCAAGGTTGGCGGGTCTGAATAAGGCTAAACTAGAAGTTAACACTAATACAAACATTATTTTTTCCAGAATGAGTCTGTTAGGGGAGAAGGATGCAGCCATTGTTAAACAGCTGGATGCTGGATTGAAAAGCAGCTGGAACTGGTCGTGGCTAAAACTGGAAGGCAAGGTCTCAATAAAAGGGCAAGAGGTGTCCTTTCATCTAGGAGATGTATTGTCCAAAATCAACAGGCAGGGATTCGCCAGATGCATTCTCTGCATCAAAGATATAAATGATGCTAACAAAGGCAGCCATGCTCTCCCTTACCACATTGTGCCTCATTTACTGTAAATGTTAGACCCAGTGACAGGCTGGCATGAAATGGCTTGCATAATACTTAGTAAGGAGGCCATAATAATGTTTGACTCATGGCTGAAGTTAAGTTTCTCCAGCTCTCCCCAGGTTGGCAAAAAAAGCATCTCAAAATGCATCAGATTGATGCTTTAAAATATGGAATATTTAAATTTTTCTTACGGGGGAGCATGCCCCCGGACCCTCCTAGAGGGGTAATATCCTTCTCACCTTTTTCACCCCTGACCCGTTTTCATGCCTGGTGCACTCTATAATTTTATTTTGTAAACCCTTGTTTACCTGAAATGTGCAGTAATTTTATTTTGTACCGCCCTGTTTGGCAGTTGTTTTTCAATAAAATAAAGCAAGCCAATCCACTTTTTCATGTTGATAAGAGCATTAAAATGCAAAAAAAAAAAAATTAGATTAATTGAGATTAATTGCGAGTTAACTATGACATAAATGCGATTAAATATTTTAATCGTTTGACAGCACTAGTATGTATATATGTATGTATATATATATATATATATATATATATATATATATATATATATATATATATATATATATATACATACACACATACATACATACATGTATGTATGTGTATATATATATATATATATATATATATATATATATATATATGTTGGGTGTGTGTCTGCGGACCAATATGGCAAAAGAAATTAAAATAAATAATTGCTGATGGCTATAGATGATGTCTCGTCCCCAAAAAAATGCTAAAAAGGTTGTATGTGCATCACCGAACCAGCACCTTTAACTTTGTAAAGATCATTTTGGGTAACTGTTTTGCCTTTGTTAGATACTAGATAGATAGTTCAGCCAAAGATACAAAGGAAAGGAGGAGAGAGAGCGGACATCAAGCAGCAGAGGGCCGGGGAGGGTTCGAGTCCCTGCTCCCGGTATGGAGCAATGAGGCGCCCACTTTATATTTTCTCTTGGAGAGACTAAACTTTACTGAACTTTTGGGTTCAATCATTGTTTGTTTCATTCATCCTTCCATTGAAGATGTTTTGTTGTTTTTTTAAACAAAAGCTGGGGCATTTCCTTGATGACTATCTGATATAATTTGATTTGAAAAAGTATATACTCTACTGTTCATCGGCTGCCGCTAAACCTCATGGACTACATGTGTTTCCATCCCTGACTGAATGAGCTTGTGTGTATTGACCTGCTCCCATTATATTCTTCCATGTTCCCCGTCACTCAGCAGACGGCGGCGCGGCCCAGATGTGGAGGTGTAAACATTGCTTGTGATTAGGCCAGAACTCGCTCTGATCTCCTTTCAAAAGGCACTGACTCTCTACAGACACCCTCTTTCCCCATGACCCCAACACCCAGCCACTGACCAGCCCTACACCCAAGGCAAATATTTGGGGAAATAGCAATGAACCCTGAGTTATAAACACACACACACTCACACACATGTGTGGGTTTGTATTACTAAACTTGTGAGAACCTTCTCCTGATCAGTACTGGGTGTCTGAGATTCAGAACGCCACATGATCCCTTAAATCCTATTATGAAGATCCTCAGTTAAATGACCCATTATCGTATTATACTAATTATGAATTATAACTGTGTGGCAAATTTAAAGAGAGAAATAGATTGACTTGGAAAATCAACTGTATTTCTGTGCATTATGTTTCATAATGTCTTTATCAGCTCAGCCATATAGTGGTGGGCTCCAGGGATGGAAATGCTGGTCTGTTAGTCAGTACCACAATGCTTTTGGTTTAACTGATTAACTGACTTTTCAAGCATTCATGAGCAAACACGCATGAACAGTATGCGTGTACTAATGATTGCACGAAGCTCAACGCAAAGCTGAGAAGAACAGCTGATTTAAATCACAGGAGGTAACAACAGCAACATGGCAGCCTCAGACTATACTTTTGTGTGACCAGCAATATCAAAGTTAGCAATATTTTCCTTTATTTTCCCCCCCATTCTTCCACCGACGGGTCAGACTTTTCACTTGTTCAAGTGTGGCAACAATACCGCAAGGCTAACGACCAAATTCAACTCCACTTCAGCTGTACTTATTATAGCTTCAACTCTGGGGTCTGGGGGTCAATTTCTTGATTTCTCGATTTTACATACTTTTTAAATTCCCCTTTTTAAAGTCACTAGCATATGATACATACTCATGTGTTGTATATCAAAAATTACAGAACAATCTCAGCCATCTATATAATGAGGCACCATTGTCCCAAAGGCACAAGTGTAAAGAGAAAATATGACTAAAGCTGAAAAATGTAATCTTGATTTTGGAAATGTTTCATATTTGTTGTGAAAACATAACTTTACTCCGGTGGGATAGCGGTTTTGGTGATGGAAATTGGTTTACCAAAGGTCTTAGGTTCACAAAAGCAGTGGAATATATGAATAAAATGGTAGACACATGTAATGTAATGTCTAAAACCAAATGTATTATTATATGGTGGGGATGATGAGCTGTGGCTGGCTTTGCGGCCTGCTAGGTGATGTGTTGGCAGGCAGATGGACAGGGAGACTGCTGCAGCGATGCTGCATGTTGTCCTCTGGACCCTCACAGCTCTGAATCCACTCTGTAAAATACATTAATACAGTCAGTATGAGTTCACTGAAAGAAAGTTAACGGTGATAGGGACAACAGTTGATTACCACCGTTCATAGCTGTAGTCAGCTATCTCCGTTAGCTCTCGTTAGCTCGCGCCGTGTTAGCAGCACCTAACGTGACATAAACACTACAGTAGTAACGATTAACGGAGATCCAGCGCTACTAGGCTTACTAAGTTCACTGTAAGAAAGTTAACGGTGATAGGGACAACAGTTGATTATGCACCGTTCAGTATAGACACGGAAGATAAGCCAACACGGCACTATGTAGTGACGTGCTAACGCTAAGCTATCGTCAACAAACACGTTATTTACGGTCTTACAAACACATAATGGAGGTCCAACACTACTGGTCGTACTATGTTCACTGTAAGAAAGTTAACGGTGATAGAGACAACAGTTGATTATGCACCGTTCAGTCATAGACACGGAAGATAACAGCCAA
Organism: Myoxocephalus aenaeus; assembly: GCA_038501785.1. Taxonomy (NCBI): domain Eukaryota; kingdom Metazoa; phylum Chordata; class Actinopteri; order Perciformes; family Cottidae; genus Myoxocephalus; species Myoxocephalus aenaeus. The sequence continues at coordinate 938,755 of JBAMJR010000359.1, read as the reverse complement.
CATGGCACTGTGTAATGACGTGCTAACGCTACGAAGCTATCGACAGCTAACACGTTATTTACGGTCTTACAAACACATAATGGAGGTCCAACACTACTGGTCGTACTATGTTCACTGTAAGAAAGTTAACGGTGATAGGGACAACAGTTGATTATGCACCGTTCAGTCATAGACACGGAAAATAACAGCCAATACAGCACTGTGTACTGACGTGCTAACGCTAAGCTATCGTCAACACACAAATGTTATTTACGGTCTTACAAACACATAATGGAGGTCCAACACTACTGGTCGTACTATGTTCACTGTAATAGGGACAACAATTGATTACTCACCGTTCAGTCTCACAGAAACGCTGTAGCCAGCTATCTGGCCCGTTAGCTCCGGCTAGCTCCTTGAATCCTTCAGCTCTGAAGCTGCGCCATCAGTCCCCTCCAATATAGCTTTTCTCAGGACTCTTTGCTTGGCATCTTTTGACTCACAGTGAAGCTTTGCACGCCTCATACATGTCCATGTTTAGATGCTCAGACGCGGAAGTGGAAACCATATCCGCCAGATTTGAAACCATATCTCTGTATTATTGTGATGATATAATTTTATAAAAAAATTGAAACACCTGGTTTAACACTTCGAAGCGGGCCCCGCTCCCAAAGGGTTAACATGGTAGGGAGCATGTTTGGTAATTAGAATCTTACCATGCTCTGCATCAGCTCAGTATTGGCATCATACCTCAGGGCAGTCTTTACATATTTTTGCATTTTCCCTGCAGGAGCAAAAATAACAGAAATGCTATTCCACTCCAAGTGAGGACAGAAGACGAACACATTACCGTCCGTACGAGCATGTACCAGCTCCTCACTGTGGGGAATCATTCCTGGTATTAAGTGAAGCCTTGCGGTGTTTCCCCTAACAACGGGGAGGTTCGGTGTCTCCGGAGATGCTCGCCAGTTGGACTACTTGGTATTAATACCGCTTGAATGAGGACATGTTTGTGATCCTACATGGAAGATGAAAACATGGCTGAACCAGGCAAAGCAAACCTTGCCAGTTTAAAGCTCAAGGTGCTGAAAGAATGAAAATAGAATTTGTGAATGTGGATTTAAAAGCCTCACCGGGGACTAGCTCTGCCTATTATTTTTAGCCAGATGCTTTATATGCCTTACATCTTCTGCATTTGTTTTTCTTAAGTACCATTTATCTGTATTGGCCCCTGTCCCTGGAACATTATACAGCAAATCAGTGAACATTCTTACAATATATCATAAGATCAATGTGAGAAATTCCAAATAAATTCAAGCCAATAATCTGTTGTCGCATAAAGAAATGTTCAGTTTACTGCACATGCAAAAAAGCAACGTGATTATACACACAATCTGCCCATGAACACTGCCTTTACGGTTTCCTCCAGAGCAGAAGCGAGTGAGCCAACACATCAGCAACAATCGGCTGTCACTGCAGTATGAGCGCAGTGCAATTAGCTAGCCAGTGAGGCATGAAGGGAGGAGCTCACGTGCACTGACATGCATGTGCGGCCTGCCAAAGAACAGGGAAGCTGGGTTACAATACACACATGTACTCTCCTCTCACTCCCTGGACCTGCCATCCTTTAGTAATCCCTCAGACTCTCTCGGCCTGCTCGCCTGACATCCCCTCTCACCTACACACCATTGCCCTTTCCCTCACCAGCTCTACCTGTCCCTCCCCGCCTTCACCTCCTGACCTGCTTCATCGCTCGTCGGCCATTCTCCGACATTGTCAGGTCATCATCTTCATCGCTATGCAGTTTCTTGTTTCTTGCCTGCTATCCTGCCTTACTGCAAATTAAATCACGGAACTCCTCCAGCTGCTACTTCATCGGTCTGCAATCGTGCCAAATAGTATGTTTTGAATGTTGGATACCATTGACCTTGGCAGAGGTCTGCGCTCTCTGACTGCACTTCTAGTTTAAATTCTGGGTTAGGCCGAGGTTTACCCCGGACTTCTCACACATATTTGTCGTAGTAATCCATCCATCCATTTTCGTCCGCTTATCCGGGGTCGGGTCGCGGTGTCAGCAGGTTCGGCAGGCCGACCCAGGCTTCCCTCTCACCCGCAACACTTTCCAGCTCATCCTGGGGGATCCCGAGGCGTTCCAAGGCCAGCCGGGAGATATAATCCCTCCAGCGTGTCCTCGGTCTTCCCCGGGGTCTCCTACCAGTTGGACGTGCCTGGAAAACCTCTAATGGGAGGCGTCCAGGAGGCATCCTGACTAGATGCCCGAACCACCTCAGCTGACTCCTTTCGACACGAAGGAGCAGCGACTCGACTCCAAGCTCCCTCCTGATGTCCGAGCTCCTTACCCTATCTCTAAGGCTGAGCCCGGCCACCCTACGGAGGAAGCTCATTTCGGCCGCTTGTATCCGAGACATCGTTCTGTCGGTCACGACCCAGAGTTCGTGACCATAGGTGAGGGTTGGAACGTAGACCGACCAGTAAATGGAGAGCTTCGCCTTCCGGCTCAGCTCCTCTTCACCAAGACGGACCGGTACAGCGCCTGTTTTACTGCTGCAGCCGCACCGATCCGCCTGTCGATCTCACGCTCCACCTTACCCGCACTCGTGAACAAGACCCCGAGGTACTTGAACTCCTTCGCTTGGGGTAGGCTGTTTGTCCCCACCTGGAGGGAGCAGTCCACCGGTGTCGTAGTAATGTGTTTTTTAATTCTAATACATTTAAATGTTGCGGCTCTCTGTTTTTGACCTGACAAAAATCCATCCAGGTTTTAAATGTTGAATTGAGGCACCAGTTTGCAGACTCTTATGTGTATTTATTTATTCACTTACTTCTGAACACTGGGCTTCATGCTACATTCAGGACAACTACAATGCTGGACTCAGCGGACCGCATTCAGACAATTATTTACAAATGATGTTCAGGTTTGGGTCGGGTTCGTTCTTCCTGACATGGTGCTTAAAGTTATTTTTAGTCAAAATATATTGTAAAACGAAAGGAAAAACGATAGACCCCACTGTCTGTGAATGTGTGATTTATGCTGTTCATCACCTGCTCCGTCTCCTCAGACAGAGTGCCCAGAGTGCACTGAATATCTACATCCCAGCGCTCCACACAGTCCAGCTTGTGTCAGAGTGCACCCCGCTCACACAAACTCAGGGCTTCAGCTTACATTAACTGCGCCGGTCTCAAGTCGGTTTGGACATGAACAACTGAATGTCTGTACGGTCCGGGTCGAGCTCAGTTCCCACTCTCTTAGACTCGGGTCGAGTTTGGACAGAAATATCCCGTACTTGAACCATGTCATCATTATTTACCCTCTCGTGGAGTCTAGACACTGGTGATGGAAGAACAGTCTAGCTGAAGATCTGGACCTCTGATGAGGTCCTGGAAGGCCCACTGGACAGTGGATTCTGATGGAGCTGGATGTGGGTTTCATTGATGGGGAACTGAAAGGACAGCAGCAGAGAAACAAACCATTTTAGATGTTTGGCTGCAGCCAGATGATTGGCTCACAAAGGTCGTTGCAAAATCTGATTAGTTGAGCTGTGTGAGCACCCACAGTCGGCCGATCGAGTTGGATGCGGGAACGGAAAAAGAAAATCCAAATAAGTAGAGTAACTATGGCCACAGTCTTCCAGGTTGAACACCCACTGAGCTTCATTAACTACATCTTTGACAAAACGTCAGGCAGGTATATTGCGAATAACTTTTCATGGAAGACTTGGTTTGAGAACTATAAACCAATCATGTTTGAGCGCCCATTGGTTGTATGAAAGTCTGTATGAAGAACAAAAGAGGTGGAATGCTTTTGCCTATATGCAATCTCGGAACCCTTCGGGTATCGCCTGACGGGGATTTAGCTTTTATAAAAATGTACACTACATGCATTTTTATGCAGATATTGGTTTAGAGAAATTTGCCAAAATAATGCCTCTCAACTTTAACTCCATTATTGTGTCTCAACAATGAAGACGGAGCCTTGGCCTGAATATCTGTTATTATGGCATATGATGTGGGTTTCTATAGTGAACCTCCACCAACCAGAGGCAATTTATGAAAGAAACCGACTGCAGATGATGTCAACGTGGTGATCAACTCCTGTCTTCTCTTTATTACAAGACTAAGTGAAACAATATAACAGTAAATTAAATCCTGATTGGTATTGTTACTTCTGGAGCCTGACACTGTTTCTGGGCTCTATTGGCATTCACTTGCTGCATGATCTCCTTCCATATGCCATCGTTTTGAGAGGCTTTGAAGTTTTTGCTAAGGAGAAAACCATGTTTTTCTCTGGCACATCACTTAAGATTCTCTTTTTATTTTACTTTAAATTCATCATCATTTTGGTCTCAGAGTCAATGCATTTCCTGGTTTGTCTACAGTGGTGCCATTGTGTTGTCTCTCAGTAACCAACCTTCTAAATATATATATACGTAAATATATTTCTGCCTTTTTTTTGTGACTCCCATCAGACCCTTCATTCTGACTTTCAATTTATTCATGTTTGTCTTTGTGTTTGCGTGTTTATCCGCCCATTCACCAGGGTTACTTTTCACTGAAGGCTGTTTCTCTTCTCCGCTTACCCTGTTTGACAGATGGCTAAATACAGCTGAGCCACTTTGCACTTATAACGCAGTGCTTTGTCCATCGACTCTCTCCTCCGTCCTTTACTTGTCTTCCAACTTCCTCTCACTTCCTCTCCTCCTTTAAAGGATCCACGTGAAAGGGAAAGTTATTTGATCAAAGGAGATTAAGCCGAATGTCCTGCAGGTTTCTTTTCATTTTCTAATTCTGGTTGTCAGTTGCTCTTAAATATGCGATATCTACTAATATACAACAGGACACACATTTAACATTCAAACATGCATACTGTGCATTAGCACGGACCACACACACTCATAGTGAATGTCTATGTGCAGTGTGATTAATGGTTTGGATGTTGTGGCGACATCAGTACTTTCCCAGCAATAAGCTAAAGCCTCTTCACAGAACCCGATATCCTAAAATACTTTATTCATTAAAGCAGGGAAAGAAGAATGCAGCTTTCAAACATTCGCAGAACTCAGTCTTTACTACCAACTGAGAGGATAATGTGAAACCACTTCTTAAAATGCTCTGTGATTTAGTTTATAGTTTTTTCCCTTAGATTTGTGTATGCCTTCCTTGCAAAAAACTCTCCAAGTTTCCCTTAATTGATTCTCACTGCATTCCAGCGACCTGCATGCCAAGCAGCCGACCTGATTAGGAGTGCAGGTAAGATCCAGGAAATAATTCAGCGCTGTAGGTTTGACGAGAGCTAAGATTTGGATCCGTGAACTGAACCGTCAAGCAGCTGGAGCAGCAGAGGAGCGTTCAGGATCAGCGGAAGACAAAGTCACTCAGAGAAAAACTGTGATTGAAAATTAAACTTGGCAAGATGCTTAACCTGTGATGTCACAAATTAAAGACAGCAACAGTGGAAAATATGAAACCAGATGCCGAATCCCCGGCTTATGAATTGCCTCGCTTGAGCCACAAACAGGCCAAGTTGCAGCGTGATTCATTATCATCAGATTAGCATCATTGCATTCATAAATTGGAAACCCCGTCAAAATCAGTCTCCCGTAACTGCAGTATCTCAAGTCATGAAAGCCACGTTTTTTTAAATGCAACCATTATTCCAACACAGAATAAGAAGAGGCAAATACAGCTGCAGCAGGTATCCTCACTCACTCTGTAGCGTTCATTCCTATTACTCACAAGGCGTCCTGTGAGACGCGGCATCATCTTCTACTTTCACATCTTACAGGAAGCGGTTCGCCCTGAGATCAATTTAAGAAAGATATGAAGACGACATTTCATACATATGATAGCAGACTTGACGTGGCGCTGCAGCCCCTGGCTGTTAATTCATCGATTTTTGAAGATGAACGCCGACCATTACTTGTCTGTGGACTCGTCCCTGTAAAACTATTGTGCGTTTACAATACCTTGAATAGCACCATGCTGTGCCAGCCTTGTGTGATCTCAGCAGCGCCGGGGCAATATGGCTTCTAAGGGCATGGCATTGATGTAATTACACATCTGTTGGGTTTATTTTCTATCCTCCTTTCATCCCTAATTCACATTTTTGTCAAATATTTACTCAGGTCTGTCATAATCACAGTGTCACTTGTGTGGACACCGACCTGCACGCAGCTTACCACATCCCCGGAATTCAGCATATCATTTTCCTCCAAAGATGTAGTAAAGACACATCCGTGTGTCGTCTTTGGCTTTGGAGTTTTGGAAGAATGGAAAACTGTGCGGCGCTATTTCCTGAGAGGTTTTGGTGTCATCCATACTGAAGTGTGCACCCTATCATTTATCCTCATTCCCAAGATGATATCATGTGAAACTGAATATAGCTCTCTTTCCTGTTTTCTGCAGTATGAAACAAATATGTGCTACATCCTCTGTATATTGTACTTGTGTTATGAGGCATGCAGGACGAAACAAAAAGAAAGCCCTCGTTTCATCATAGTAACCTGCCTTCAAAATGGACCTCGAACTGCTCATGATCAAGGATGCAGAAAGCAGCCCGAGACAACGCTCCGGTGAAACCTCAAGTGTCCGACCACCCTGTGTGTTCCTCGTTACGTCCAAGTCGTCCCGTCCGTACCAGACTGACATCTGTGCCTTCGCTTTCTCTGTGATTTTAACCTCAGGATTGGACCATGAATTGGGTTCCCATGTGAGGGAAAACGACATCCGCCCCGTGCTGATGTAACCCCTAATTACAATTGATGTTTTTCCCATGGATTCTGACCAAAATGTTGCGCTAAAGACTTTATAGATGGACAGTATGTGGAAGGCACATCGCCGCAAATGTTGCCCAAACTCCTGATGGGATTTTAAAGACAAATCCTGTCCCAGTAGAGGATATGAGTCTGATTGCTTAGAATTGTCGATGGCGTTGTACCAGACTTGACTTTTGTTCTTGCCTGTGTTCTCGGTTACAAACAATCATCAACACCTTGAATTTTAAAAACATTCAGAATGCCTTTTCTGTGGATTTACTTTCTCAAATCCTAATTTTCTTTCCAGTGTTTATCTTTTTGTAAACCTTTGAATCTTTTTGTATTTTTTCTTTTAAGCTACACTAATCAAAGGTTTAATCTAGACAATAGTCAAATTAGTATGTGTAATGTTAAAGAGGTTGCCTAACCCAAAGAGAATTATTGCTCGACTGTCTTTGGTTTTATGGCCCACATATTAATTTTGGTTATCTTTCACAGCTGTCTTCAACTTTGTTTCCTGTTGCAGCGGGCAGCTGTTTTCAGAAAAAGCTCTGATAAAAGGCCGGAATCATGGAGGACAGGAAACAAGCATCATTGGCTAGGAAAACAAGAGCACTATAAATGCTCCTTAGCTCAGCTGCCACTGAGACTAGAACAACGATCAGCCGGGGTTGATACATTGTGGCTTGATGAGCTGATTGTATCCAGGTGTGCTGGTCCAGGTGAGCGACAAGCGGGGAGGCGCCCACTAAAACACGTGACACGGAAGAACGCAAGAGGAGAGGGATACGCTGGGATACACAGGTGAAGGACGTGGGTGGCTGAGACAAAAATAGCAAATTTTCTCATATAATGCCTGAAAATCTTTGGGCTTTTAGGGAAACACTGTGTGAGGGATTTAACTTCGGGAAGAAATGTCTCTCTGCAGATAGTAAACACATAGGGACAAAGAGAGATTCCCCAATTGTGTCCCTCTCTCATCCCCTCACAGTTGCTTTAAATTGCCCTGAAAATCCTAAAAACCTTGGCTCTTACACAAACGGATTTGGATGACTGATATGTTCTCTTCTGTTCCTGGAGTTCAAGAGGATTTCAGACTCTCCCGAAGGCAGACTTCATAGTGTATGAAAAGCTACTGTGCTGTGATTCATGCCCATGAACGGACGTCATGAGGGCTGATCTTTGGCTGCCATGGGTTGCATGTCTCTGATACAAGCCAGCACTTATTCATTCCTGTCGCCTGATCTTTGGCTCCCTGAGTGACGTCTTGTGTCGTCTGGCGTTGACTGGCTCAACGTCATGAATTTGTGACAACATGAGTCAGAGGAGCAGGAACATTTAGTCCCCTCCCCCTCCCCCTGTGACGGGCACAGTCGAGCACTCTGGATGCAGGTAATCAGACGCTGCCGTGTTGAAGGCAGAACCGAGGATTGCTCATCATTCACATAATGATTAAGATTAAATGATTTTGGTTTTTAAATGTGCGCCGGGCAAAATTGATCCTCTAACCTTTTGTTCATTCATTAATATCAGTTTTATACTGAAGAGGAAAACAGGATTGTTTTCATACTTTTAATCAGGATTCATTGACCTTGTTCCTTTTTAATCTGTTTCATTTTTTTCTATGTGTAATTTCTTTACGACTAACAATAGTAATTAATCCAGTAGGAGTCTGGAATTGTTCCTTGATGAAAACATTACGTTGGCACATAGTCTGACAGAGGCCACATATAAGATCCATATGCTTTCACATGGTCTTGGTTATGTCCACCTGTTTCAAGTCTGAACCCAATTTATACACATTTGATGGAAGTGATCACAAAAACAAACAACTTGTAATATTCTGTTATTCATAACCTCAGCGACCCCCTTTCTGTCACGGGAGCACTTAATCCTAAATAAGGGACTCTCTAGCCAGTGGAACAAAGGGCACCAGCGGCTGTAGTGCAGATGAAACATCCAGAGAGTGTGACACATGTGATAGGGCCTGCATCCAAACACAATAATGATGTGCTGGCCTGAGCAGAGGCAATGGAAAACAGCTTGTTCTGTTTAGATGCTGACCGACGTGCGCCCCCCCTCCCCTCCCCCCCCTCCCTCTCATTGAAGCCAGAGGCGTAAAGAGTAGGCAGCAGTCGCACCGCTCACAATATGACAATAAAATATTTTATCCATCCCCTCTGTCTCCAGTCTCCAAAATGATAATGAAGCTCAGAGCAGCAGCAGCTGCAGCGTTTGCAATAGAAAGCATGGAGGGGCCTGAACAACAAAGCAGACAACAGCTGGGCACACTGAAAAAAGACATGACAGTTCTATTTTGTTATGTAGAATCATATCAGTATTTTAGGTCACTTTAGGACAGCGGCAAGCGCACTAGCTTTTATGTTTTGAACCTTTCACACGAATGATGAGTTATCATTCATGATATTATATGTTAAGTAAAAGCAGAACAGACTTTTCACCATATGGATCACATATGGAGAAGTCAAGACTTAAAAATGCTGTTTTGAGCCAAATACAATTATTTATTTCTCCCAAAGCAACCTCGCAACGTAATGCTTTTAAGACATATAGCATTTCAAAGCCCAAAACCATATAGGGTTGACTCAGCACGCATTCAAACATGCTATTAAATGTGTTTTTGTTCTTACAAGTACACCGACTACTAAATATTTGTGACAAATCCTCAATCGAGATCCAGATTTCACAATGCGATAGTTACCAGTCAGCACATAACACCCTGCATTTGTATTCACCCCACGTGAATATCAGAGTGAAGTTGTAACATCCAAACATTTTATTTAAGTTAGAGGCCATCAGAGTCCAGCCCTGTTATGTTGGACAGGATGACTGGAACATTTTGCTGAGGAAAATTGATTTGAGGAATTTGTACCATATTTACAATCAACTGGCAGCAATTTAAAACATACTGAAGCTGTAATCAGCTTTCAGATAAAGTTGGCTTTACATGTGAGATGCTCCATTCCATTCCATTATCATGTGAATGAAACCAGGGAGTGGAGGGTGCTAACACAGAGGGCTGCAACCCAAACATACTGTATGCACTGCTGTCCAGCAAAACAGTCGAGTCTGACTTGTGGGCAAAGGCTGCGTTGGCCAATCAAATACATGCAAACTCACTTTCCTGGGAGACTACTTTGTTCCATGAACGCTGCATTTCTCCCGTTTACCTGATGATCGCTGTGTCGAAAGATAAAACGATTGCTGTCATGGTCATTGATTGAATGATTGCTAACTATAGCAAAATGATGTGCTAATGCTACATAAACTGTTATATATATGTATATTAAATGAATAGTTTATTTCTTATTTTCTTTTGTATTGTTGTCATATATAGACATGCAATGATGCTTGTTGGGTAATTTGTATATTGAACTTGTTCAATGTCAAAGTTCTGGTCGCTTCAGTATTTCTAACCACCCCTACTTTACCCCTCACTCCGCTGCCTGACTACAATATACTTGTGCCTGTCAGTAAAATCTCCACCTGCCTATGGCTGAGTAATGGGGCGATAAAGTTGTAAGCGGTGGCGATGAGTTGTATTTCAGGTGGTGTGGAGTAAGGTTGTGCATTCAGTCGGTCCAGGCCGCCACCTTATGAGTCAAGTCTGTTGTGAGGAGAAAAAGGAAAGTGGAATGTGGGAGAGACAGTTTTTACTTTTTTGGCATATGAAACGCCTTATCAATCTGTCTTAAATTATAGCCAATTATAGAGCAATAATAATTCTCCTTCTATGTTGGCTCACGTTTTCTTGGCAAAGATACTAATAAGATGAAGATAGTCTTTGAACATAAATTAAAACACTCTGTTAAAACCTTGGATGGGGTGAAAGCTTCCTTCGGGGCAATCAACAGTGAGGAAGACCATCGAGAACATCCCGGCTGTAAATCAACTGTCAATTGCATTTGATCGCAACAATGATGTGTTTAAGTGTAAGATGGAAAGACGAAGTTTTAACAAACATTCCAGAGATTGCCTTGTGCATTTAGCCACAGTCACATTCATTCCATATGGCTTTTTTTATGCCATGTTCTAGTTAGATGTTTAAAAAGTATTATGCATAATGTATATGTACCAGTTAGTGTATTTGGCCAGCAGTAAGTCCAACCTTCGAGTCGGAATGTTAATTTTGAATTAGTTTTCACACACACACAGACACACACACACACACACACACACACACACACACACACACACACACACACACACTCATTGTAAGCTGTACTCACTCACTTGTTCCCAGAATGACTACTCATCCGAAATTTGCCTAAGATCAGCAGCTAAAATGTCAGCTAACATTAACACAAAACTGCTGCATGTCTATCTCTGTGATACACTGCCATTGGCTAATTGTTGTGCAATTCTCCATGTATATGTTTTTGTCCATACCAAATAAACACAAAATGAAATAATATGATAACATTAAGGGAAAGAGTTTGATGTTTGACAGCTAAATCCTGGACTCATTCCGACCAATAAACTACTGAACGACTGAAAGCAACTCAACCCTTGTTCCAGCTGTTTTGTTTGCTGTTTCTAAGCTTTCCAGTGGGATTTTTGGGTGCATTAGTCTGCTCTTTTTTCTAGTCAAGGCCCGGGAACATTAGAGAACACTGTTAGCAGAGACAGGATGCAACTGAAATGCCTGATGCTCCTTATTATTGCAAACAAGTCAAATCAACTTCTGAAGACGTGCTATTTTTGTGGGGAAGAAATGTTTTACAAATCAGGATCAAACAATGTGTGCACTAGAAATTAGTCCACAGATAGCCATCAATCAAGTCTTGTTTTCATTGAACAAAAAAGGTAAACAAATGTTTTTCATTATTGAGGAAATGAACGCTGCCACGTAGTCCAGTTTGGGACTGTCTAAGATGGTTACCCTAGAGCTAGACCCATTAGTGTTCCAGTCAGCGTGACAGTGAGCTAGCACGCACTATTGCACGACCCTGAAACTGAAGCATGATTCATTTATGAAGAGATTATTGATTCTTTTCCAAAAGGTCCAACAATCAAGGATAAAGCTCCCTGATGATACGTATCCTATTTGCCAACTTACCCTCATCCCATAACACCCTTCTCCACACATGCAGGAGAACCCAAACATACAATGATTTGGAAAATAAAAAATAAAAAGAAGACAATAATTATATACAATTACTTATAACAAGGGTATTTAGGCATAATGGTGAATGGCATATGGAGACCTACATTTTAATGTATTTCAAGCTCTCAGTCCATACTACTATAGAAACCACTCCAATTGGCCTGGGCTCCATCATCTCCAATATAGTCTAGAAAGGGGTCCCGGATGTGAAAGACTATAAAGGTTTATCCATGTAAGCCAGAAGCTTATAGCTTCTGAAGGGATAAGTTCCATGACATCCCAAATCAAGTGCAAAACCGTAGGGAGTTGAAAATACACTGGAGAACAACACATGTGCTTGAAGTAAAAAGAGGCACCTTGATCAGCTTCAGTGAAGAGGGTGTTCAATGCTGCGGACCGTATTTGAAGAATGCAGAAAATCTGCGTTTTCTTGAATATAATTTAGATTTCTGTACACACTTTGACCACAAGTTCTTAATAACAGGGCATTAAAATGATTCTACACATATTACAGTATTTTGAAAGCAAAGTTGTTACATTTCACTGAGGTCATTTGAATCCTGTATGTACGCCTGAGTTGCAACTCCTTGGCTTTGTTGGTAAATAAACAACCTGAAGAGCTTGACCAGAAACTTTCCCACCTCATCATCCAGGAAAGTCTCTCTAAATCAGCTCCCACTGAGACCTGGAACGAACCTTGGATTCATTGGTTGGGATTGACAGGGGCCTATAAAATGTATGCCAATGAGGGTATAATAAGTAACACTTACATGCACATTTCACAGCACTAACAGCCTCCAAAATGGCTAAACTAAACTAAACTTTACAATGAATATAAACTTATAATATGAATATATTAGGCCTTTCTACTCAATGTTCTGTATGAACACGCCATCATTAGCAAGAAGCTTCTTTGAGGTGTGTTTGTTTGTGGGTGAAACTTGAGGCGCTGCATCAGGCGGAGACTGAGAGTTAGTATCTGGATGAATAAAGTCTTCTCAGCACACAACAATCCTTATACCAAACGTCCTCCTCTCTCCTGATTAAAAAAAACGTCCACACCCACTCTGCTATTAACCTATTAACCATCTAAGTTTATAAAGATAATCTGCTTCATTCAGCAAAGGTGAATTGCTAGTACTGCTATCAACATTACTGTTACAGAATAGTGGATTGTTAAACAAATGCTAATTGGTTAATGCAGAGCTGGGATTCTCATATTGTTTTCTCTCTCTCTCTCTCTCTCTCTCTCTCTCTCTCTCATTGGCAAAATAATAATAATTTTAATAATCTTAATCAATGACCAGATACTGTCAAATGCATTGATTGTAAACAATAATTTAAATAATATATGATCATCAGGATGGAGCATAAAATGATTAACAAGGCAAATAGGTTTATACAAAGGTGTTATGTATTGAGTTTACTACAGTGTGAATGGGAAGAAGGACAATTAGGGAGGAGCTAGTTATAACATAACAAGTTATGATTAAAAGAATATAAATCTCCTCTACTGATCTTATTATTAGTTCACGGAAGATATTAGATCTCTGCTCTAGGACATCAGTAAGTACAATGCACAAGGCCAAATCTAACAGCCAATGTAGTGATCGTTCTCACATGACATGTTTGCAAACAATCTTTCGGCGGCCAGCACCAAGGCCTCGCTCACAACCCTGTGGTTGAAATAAAACCATGACGTTTCCCATTTCCTCATATGCTGTAAAGGGCAACCAAGAGCACACCAGCTGAGCGTGCAACCACAAATGTCTTAAACATCACAACAATGTGGTGTAGATTTTACTAAAAGGAAACGATTATTGTGTTGTAGTTGAGCAGAAAGCCACCAGCTACCAGGGTCCGACATCTATCCAGCTGTGCTCCATAGACTCAAATTCAATGGTTTCAGATTTTCTTCATTTTCAAGATGGCCATGGTTACACATTGTGTCACAGTGATACTCGTTAGCCGGTGAGGTTGGAAGGTGATATACGTTTCGAAAACCTTGTTACGTGCGCTAACATTTACGTTAGCGCACATTAGCGCATCATAAACTAGCGTTGCTACTGAAGGTATACATCCTGCTTTTTCTTTTTCTTGTAACAGTGAATAAAGATCTACCCGGCTTTACAGGAACATTTCTAAATGTCATTGTCGTCTGTTTCGATTGCCAGGTGATTCACCTTTACACTGTGACTTCTAGCTTTATCTTCTTTAACCTGTTTTTCTATCCGGAACAGGTGAATCAATTATTGTCCATATTGGATAACCCGGACCACCCTGTCCAACACCTACTGCAGGGACAGCGGGGCACTTTCTCCAACAGACGATTCAGCTCCGCTGTCACAAGGAGAACATTCCTGCCAACTGCAATAAGACTTTATAATAAATCACCTCTGGCCAGATCCGCCTTCAATTGAATCATCAATAACCCTAGCACCACTTTTGGCATTTAGTTAGTCACCGTATATATACTTATACTTCACTGTATATACTTTATATACACTTTATATACACTGTATATATACTTTGCAAACAGACCTTTCTGTTTGCTTCTCTGCTTTTTTTTCTTTGATCATTTTTATTCAGTGTGGGCTCCATGGAAGCTCCGACAGCTTGATGACGTAGCAGTAGTCAAGTCAATTGTTTGTTATAACATATGCCTGAGAGGTAAATAAAATACATTTTGAAACAAAACTTGTAAATGTCATTAGGAACGCAATTGTTTTTTCATATGATGGAAGCATTTTGCGACCCCGACAGGTTTGTGCCCTGATCTGGCCCGTCAAACTGCAGGATCCTCCCAGTGTCTGCTGCACGCAGCAGACATTTCATTAAACAGCACCTCGGGGCTCATGGACTGTTGCCCAAGATCACAGAGTAGCATTTGGGATTGGAATTGATTTACTTGCCCATCCCCAAAACCAGTTCCACTGCAGGTGTCTGACACCGATTCTGACACTTTTCTTATGAAATGTATAACATAATAACCCAAAATGATATGATTGGCTAAACTGACATGTATGTGATAGACAACAATACGGCAAGCTAGTGGATCTGTGAGACTACTTACCTGTTAAAAACTAGGTGGGTCTATGGAAGATATTGCTATAAAAACTGTATAAATCACATCTTCATTTACTTCATAACATATAGGCTGATATGTACACATCTGAACCAAATCTCACATTATACTCTTTTATTATAACACCAAAATTATTCAAATAGCCCTAGTGGTTGCAGAGATATACCTTCTGTAGTTTGGGTATGCAATTTTCGAGCAGTGCTTCAGCTAAATACTAAAATCGGCATTTCTAGAACGCTAACAGAAGGCTGGTCAACAAAATGGCACCCACAGGTACCGCACATCGACTTATGAATTCATCATTACCTACATAAGTTTGAGAGGATGTATTATTGATACAGAATGTAGACATAGTTTAGTGGCCGTTTTGGTAGTGGTAGTAATAGTAGAAGTTGTCATATTTGGCATGAGCTTTTACCAAATGGACCAGACCCATCAATATAATGACCATATGTAACATTTTTGTCAACACTGAGCAACAGATTGTAAATGCTACAATTGTTTGGCAAACATCAAGAGCAAAAAGCTCAGACTTTTTTTGTGATCCATTGTAAAACATCATGTTGTTGTTTTTTCCCAGATATCATGGAAAGGCAAAGAGAGTGGCACAGAGGCCAGTGACAGCTGAAACACAGCAGGGCATGTACAGTATTTGATTCTGAACTAGCTTTCAAACTTACATTTGCAACAAATTCCATCAGGTCATCAATCATCTACAAACAACCTGATGAACCACGGCCTGCTTACTGTAGAAAACATTTCACAACACATGCAAACGTGCCAACACACTCACAGGCGCTCACTCTCACAGATGTTTAGTCAACAACTTGCCATTTTTGGTTTCCACTTTTCAGGCTGACCTGCCAGTCCTCGTTTCATAGGGAACCTCCTCTTTAGCTTCGACAGACTGTGTAATTATGTCAAAGATGCTTTCAGCCGGCTTCACAAGATGCCTTTACACCATTTACACTCAGCAAAGGTACATATTAGGGTCCCACACCTTGCAACATTCACACACAGAACTGCACACACTCTCGCATAAACCTCAGCCCCGAGCCAGCTCTGCTAAGCCCGCATCCTGTCATCCTCCCCACTGCAGGCAGGCTCAAACAGACTTGGAAATGTGCTGTCAATGGTCCATGGAGCATTCCCCAAATTCTGCCTTTATGGGAATGTTTGATGTGCTGGTCCACAAGGAGCAATCTATTAGCCCCACACCTAAATACAGAGACCCAACTGTTTCTCTTCGACTGAAATGTTAGTTTATCGGCGAGCATGTGTGTACATGAGTGTCTGTGAGTCTACGCGCACCTGCTCTTCTATGTGAATGCATATATTGTTGTAAGAATTTTCTGTATGTTCACATAAAGACAATGATGGATTGATTTAGCATGTTTAAGCAGCCATAGGGTAAACAAACTGCAGGCCTTGGCAGCGGACGTTTCCTGCACAGTAAATGTGAATCCCCAAGATGGACCTCATGGCTCGGGGCGAGCCTCCCTCCTCCATATTTAAAAAACCTTGGTTCACAGCTGCGCTTCAAAGGATGGCATGCTGTGCGGGGTCTAAAGTGGAATATGCTTTCAGTTATGGCCAAATTTTGGCCATTGGGCCCTGTAAAGATTTTTATCCATTACTGCAGTTGCCAGGGGAGTTTATAAAAATTAAAATTCTATATTTTTTTTAATAAGAAAATAACTATAGGCTGAGTACACATCTCCAACCAACCTGAGAGTGTTCTAACACCTTCAAGCCACATCTTTCTGGTATTAGCAACAACTGCACTTAACAAAAGTGCATAGCAATACATTTACAACCTTTTTCCCTTGAAGATTGATGCCAATATTTCTGAGTGAATGTGCTCTCATGTGGGTGGATATTACAGTATCCAAGGTATTTAGAAACCTGCATAAATACAGACGCTGCGCTATGATGCTTTATTGATGTGAGTGAGAGAAAGAGAGAAGTAAGTCGTCAGTAGCGTCGATGATGTGAACGTAACAGTGCGGTGTATGGACAGTTTAGACTGTGATGTGCTTGCCACCTGCTGAGTGCAGTTAGTGCAAGTTACATAATGTCATTAGGTATATGCAACATGGCACATGGAGTAATCCAGCGACTTTTCAAGTGGAAAAGTCCAAATATATGCAAACATTATTTTACTGAATATGTAGTGAAGAAGGGATACACATTTTGAATAATGACATCATGGATAAATAGGTGGAATAGAAAGAGATCGATAAATTGTTTAAATAGTTAGCTGCTTTAGCAGGGAAATGAACATGGCGGCCTATATTTTCCTCAACCACTTGGCATTGGTAGGACATTCATAAAAGCTTATAAGAAACACTGAATTGTATTGTATTGTTTTGTTTGGCAGGCCTGACATTCAAAGCGCTTTCCAACAGCTGTCCCCAGCCCCATGTGCCTTAATATTAATTTGTCTCACAGGTTTTAGTTCCTTCCCGCACAGCCAGTACAGAGCAGTGAGGCCACTATAGTAAAACCCCTCAAGGATTCACAGATACCCCGTGACGTCCAAGACCCTGTTGATCGTCAGCAAATGGCCGTGAGAGAACGACAGTCTGAACATTCCCTACCTGGGACAGTGTTACATGATGTGCGGTACATCCTGTCATTTTCTCCACCTGACAGAAATGATTAGAGGTACTTGCAGGGATCGAGACTGGAAACCAGTATGACTCTCAGTGCTCCTGCTCAGTTCCTGGATGGCGTCTAACAAGACAGAGAAACAGAAGAAGAAAAAAACATCCATCTGTTGCTGCTGCACACCAGTTTTTATTTCCACAGCCATGAAAAGTCAAAGAAGGCTGAACATGAAGTATTATCCCCAAAATATGTGCAAAAACAAATATTGGAATGTGAGAAAGTGAGTAAGTGGAAATTGTGTTCACATGGAAATTATTTGTCATGTAAGTCATTTAGCATGTGTTGTGGGGTACATTCTGGTGTAACCCAACAGATTCCATGATTAGTATGTAATAATATTGTTTCATACATGAGACATTCACAGTCATGACTCATCAGAAGCCGATGAGTCGTGCATAAAAGGTTGTGTGGTCCTTGCCCAATGCAGCACGGTGATCATACCATATAGCAGTCTCTTACACGTCATGACAAGGACATCTGGGAAGTGTTTCTGCAGCTTCAGCATCTTGTTTTGCTTTGGGATGCTGGAATGGTGTTTTTTAATTGTATTTGGTAAAGCCCAACAGAAGAAATGTTTGTGTCTTGGTGGGTTGGACGGTGCCAGATGTCATCAATACTCTGAGCAAGAACTTAAAAGTAACACCAATGAGCCGTGGGGATCAGGATCTTGCTCAACAAAGGCTTGCATTTCATAAGCATAGTGGATTGTGAGGGTAATACATACACACTCTGATTAGAGCAGAGATGATAAGCATATCTGATACATATCCTGGACAGAATCTCAATGTGTGGTACATAGTCATCTGTTTGTTTTTTATGTATATAGAGTAAGTAGGGGTGAATCATTGGCGATGGGTGCCACACAGATGAATTCTGGGATTAAATGGTAGCAGCGCAGCCACTCATGTGGTTCCCATGTCTCTTGGAGAGCTAGTAAACGAGCAAGTTTGTGAGCAAGCACAATGACTTTGAACTGTCTCCCCCAATTTCTGCTCTGGACTTAGATTATGTTCTAGTTCTATTTTTCGCGTATTTACCACTTTGCATTTTTTCCACATTGTGTCAGCCAAATGGTAAGACCAACAAACAACAGACCTCAGAATGAGGCACGTTCTCAGTATTGCAGATAAATCGCTGGATGATTGACGCTCAGCAAGCCTGCAATCATACATTGTGTGTTTATTTATCAAGTAAATATCATGTCGAAGATTAGCTCATTCCTGCAGTCTGACAACATTTTAAAGTGAATCCAAATGTTTATACATTAAGTTGATCGCCATATGTAAATAGCTGCTCGTTATGCGACCTGGTGAGCAGATGATGGCGAGGGTAAACACGATGATAGGTCCCAGCTTTTACCAGTGTTCATTATTACTGTAACTTTATAAAGACGGTTTCAAGACAGCTCTGATGTTCTTTTCTTTGGATCTTATTGAAGATGATATGTTTGATCACGATGAAACCAATTATTTAACATCAAAGCTTGCTGCACACCCTGAAATTGCTTCTTTGATGGCAGCGTCGTGGCTGTAAATCTCTGGATCTGGATCTGTCAATATATTGAGAGTATGTATACAACCTTTGTTAGGACCACAGAAATAGAATAGGAGTTGAACAGACATTGCAAGTCAACTCCACGTAGCAGGACGGTTTGAGCAGCGGACATTTTTATTGCAGCCGTTGTAGCGGGCTAACTCACGTATAAACTAAGCCGTCTAACAGCAAGTTACGGACTCATTGAGTAATGAATCCTGAAGTAACGTTACAAAGCATAGAGATACAGAGTAATGAGTTAATGATTCCTTCACACACCATAGAAAAACGCCCATTGTTAGTGCCAGATGAGTGCCAACTTTGTTCTGCTCATGTCACCAATGTAGCATTAAAGCATGGTGGAATGAGCTGGCTAGTAGCCACTGAGCGGACAACTAGCTAATTAGTTAGCTTGCTATTTCCCCCGTGATGTAATGCTATACTTGTGACAGAAAATGAGTCGGATAGCGAGCTGGTGGAAAAGTCATATTGTTGTATCTGCTATGAACTAAACTATATTTGTGCCTTTGACAGTTTTATCTCATCAACAAAAAGCCATGTCGAGTATCAGATATTTTGCACACATTTGATATCGTTCCATGGGAGGGTGTGGAATTTGAAGTACGTAGCCAGAATTCTTGTGCTGAGCATGATGAGGTCACATTAGCAGCTCACATACCGTAGAGTAAATTCGGAGTTTACGATGCTGCGTCAGTTGAAGTGTCTGGAGGTACTGAGGATATGGATATGGAGAACTGTTAGGATTAAGGAGAGGTTTGAGAAACTTCTATGGATGTTAGTATGCCTTTTTTTTG
The DNA here is from genome assembly GCA_038501785.1 of Myoxocephalus aenaeus. Lineage (NCBI taxonomy): Eukaryota > Metazoa > Chordata > Actinopteri > Perciformes > Cottidae > Myoxocephalus > Myoxocephalus aenaeus. The sequence continues at coordinate 918,772 of JBAMJR010000359.1, read as the reverse complement.
CCATGAAACTGGGTCAAGCCATTGTAAATACGGCAAATCTAAGATGACACAGCCCAAGCTCTCCACCATAAACATTTTAGAGTGCCCTTTCAAGTCTATACAGGGATTAGCTTTTCATCCGTTATAATCCTCAGGATTTCAGTTTTGTTTGATTTTGAAAGACTTGAGGTCACTGGTAGTAATAGTCAGTGCATTGTAATGATTTAGATCCCAGAGTTTTGTTTGAAATTACGCTTATAATTATTAGTCAATGCCTGTGTCTCTGGCACGTGGGTTTTGCCACTGCCCCTCCCCTTTACGAGACGAGCAGCAGCACCCGAGTCAATTAGCTCCAATGGGAGAAGTAAACGTGAACACAGATTGTGAGCAGTTCTGTCGCTACATAGTCAATCAAGCCAAGTGAATACTGGACCCATTTTTCACAAGCCACATACCTTCAGAACATTCTGACCCTGAAATGACCTTTTTCAGACAGACAAATCCTGAGAAATTAACTTTGTTCCAGACCTTTCTTGGTCCGAGTCTGTCATGACTCCGCCCACTTAGGTGACAAAGTGAATACCACTTCAAGCCATTGGCGGAGCTCTATTTTATTTTTGCTTTGGCTTTCAAAATCAGATTTCACAGGAAAGGCCGACTAATCCTAAACATGCACAGAGACAATTATCGATAATTAATTGTGAAACAAAAATGACAGCCATGAGTGGTATCAAAAATGGATGTAACTGGGAATGGAGAAAGGATTGAAAGGCACAATGGCCTGCTCAGTGTGGAGAATCAACATCTGGACACAAGCAATAATTAAATTTGGAGTGTGCAATAAATCGTATGCCTAAATTAGCATTCCCCTCACATCATTCAATCCAGTTCAGAGCTTCTTTTCACTGGAATCAGTTTCTTTTTCACAGTGATGCATGGCTTTGATTTCTGGCCTGCTACTCTACTAAATCTATGAAACCTGTCATTTCTATGGCAACCTGCTCGCTCACATCTAACCATTGACAACAGACAGATAAATGTCATTCATCATTCATAGAAGGAAGGGGGAGGGAGTAAGAGAGCACGAGGGAAAGGCACAGGGACCATATTTACAGTATGGAGTGAACACATCATGCCCAGGTGATGTACTATGTATGAGTGTGTGTACGCGTGTGTGTGCCTGTGTTTCCACACAGCGGAGAAGCGGAGCAGAGGCTGACGTCAAGCAGCTGACCTTGGGTCCTAATGTGTTTACTACTGTGTGAAGTGTCTGTTCTGGTGTACGGTGATGCAGCCCATGCGTCTGGAACACGCTGCTGCGTGTGTGCGAGGCCACGCCGAACCGTCGTGCCAAGCGAGTACAACACGCACACACTGGCACCGGCCTTGTAGGGTGTTACAGTGACGCCTAAATACAAGCAGACGGAAATAGAAACACGCAAAGCTACACACGCGTACACACACACACACTGTCATATTTCACACTTTCTGCTGGAGTGCTAGTCACAGAGCCGTAAACGTCCAATTACCACCACGGCTTTGTTTATCTGCTGATCATTAGGAGAGAAAAGTCGTCCTTTCCTGCTGAAACTCTCTGTTGTGTTACATTATTGATGACTAGCTGGGTGGCAGTGTAAGCCAGAGGGGTTTTGTAATTTATATTTATGATGTGTCATTCCATTGATTTACTGCTCTCTCGTTGCTGTTTAGTTTCCTTCAGGTGACATCACTGGAGACATTGTCAAGTTATTAAAAGTTGTAACTCTTTGTTGTTGTTGTTGTTGTTGTTGTTGTTTTTAGTGGGGAGACAAAAACCCTCTACAATGCAAGACAATATCCCTGCAGCAAATACCAAGTTGATGAAACTTGTGACTTTTTTAAAGGCTTTCAGAAATGCAAATTCAACTCTGTGGTTATTTTGTAGGCTGCATGTTGCACTCAGAGGTGGATAGAGGGTCACCTGTGGCCTGCATCTCAAATATGGGCGCTTTTAAGGAAGAAAAATTGTAATTAAAGCTTGATGACAGGGCAAGTTTTAGGGAATCCAATAGGTTTGAAAAGGGTGATGTCTTTTGACCAATAAAGCAGTCTGTAATACTTTGACTTTTCCTTCATGGTATGAGACATGTATCAGTATGGTCCCATTCTGCCTCTGTACTAAAAATGACTCTCTTAGTTAGAGAGGGAGGCAGAATAAAGCCAGCTCCTCATTTCTATTCAGCAACAGTTGATTTTCTTGGGTGAATTTACAACTGCTGGCAGATTTTAACGGCAGTGCAGCAAGTTGGCTTATTGAGCTAATTAAAAAGTTGGTCTTTTTGATACATAATTCCATCTTCTTGTATTTATAGCTCAGAATGGAAAAATTACCCTGAGAAACACAAAGAGGGAATTTTGTACTTAAAAGACTTCAACTTTAAAAAGACGTGCACTTGTCTAAATGGCCTCACATTAACTTTAGCTAAAGTTTGGGATGCATTTTTTCACAGAACGATGACAGAATGTTGCCATTAGAAAGGGATTTCTTAATGTATGAATAGGATAAATGGCTACAGCAAGCAGATCCTGTTTAATGTGCCAATGGTCACCTGACTACCTGGAAAGCTGTGAATCTACCCTTTAATGACAATTCACACCTTCACATTCTCTCTACAGTATATCGTTGTGTGAGATTATCCGCTTTTTCTTCACAATCATGGAAATGCTGAGTGAGTATAGACACAGTAACGGGAAAGAGTGAGAAAGTTTCCCATACTGCTTTCAGTCCTGGGAGACTCTGGAGTCATTTAAAAAGGAGGTTTTGGGTTTTTTGGTCATATGAAAGTGCTTTTACTGAATCCATATAGAGCTGAAATTCTGGGGACGCTGAACTCTCTGGGCCTTTTTTATTTTATACATGTTTCTGCTGGCATGCACTGAATGCATGCTGGCCAAAGCTTCTCCATGTGAAACACGTTTGCCAAGCTTAGATCTTGTTTTTTTGTCTTACGACAATCTTTGTATGGTTGTTTGTTCAGCTTTGGGAGTTTGTTTTTTTGACCCTGAACACCTTGAGGAAAAAAATCCACCTTCAATCTGTGATGTTCAGTACGTATTAGATATTAATGTACATATCGTCATATTGTGTTTTCTCCATTTGCTGCGTGTCTTCAAAAAGCAGAGCATGACTTGTCAATGTGGAGAAGATGGTTTCTTCATTTGTTTGTGTCTTTTTCAAAATTTGATCACTCAGAGCCTATACTATACTAGTATGGCCTATACTGTACAGCAGTGATTCTCAACCCGTTTTCTGTGGGTCGCGTTTTCAGTTGCCTGAAAAAAAAAAAAAGCAAAAAAAAAAAATATCTCTTTTTTTTTTTTTTCATCCTGTGGTTTTATTTTGAAAGGACTTTTTTATGCAGCGGAGTGTCGTTATTTTGCCGGCTCTGGTTTCAACTGGTTTTGCACTTGTCCCTCCATGTTACGCTATTCATTCTGGCCACATGACATCTATTGCTTCTGTCCATCTGGGGAGAGGGATCCTCCTCTGTTGCTCTCCCTCAGGTTTCTTCCCTTTTTTCCCTGTGAAAGGGTTTTTACTATCTCTTTAGGGGAGTTTTTCCTGATCCGATGTGAGGTCCCGGGACAGGGATGTTATGTGTACAGATTGTAAAGCCCTCCGAGGCAAACTTGTATTTGTGATGTTGGGCTATATAAAATAAACTGAATTGAATTGAATTGAATGTTTTCAGCAGCGTGTGCCAGGTTGGGTCAAACCATCCTGATATGGGGAGACTCTGGGTTTTTAGGATAATTAAATTGAACAGCCTACTGAATATAACATTCACAACTGATGGCGCTGCCTGCATGACAGGAAAAAACTCTGGGGTTGGGAGGAGAATTGAGTGCTGCTTAATTTTCTGTAAAGCACAATGTTTTTCAGTATTTACTGATGAGGTAATCACAAGAGAAGTTAATGTTGTATATATGAATACTTTTGAATTCCACTTTTGTTTAATTTATTTTGAGTTAGTGGAAAAGCTGCTCCTCAACACAGTGACGTGTTCCACAGTAAAGTGTTTGTCATAGATTCGGTGAGTGTGTGTTGTCAGTTAAAGTTAGGTCATTTCAGTCTTTTTGAAACTACTTCTTAGTTGTTGGACTGTTTGTGCATGAAAGCTGTTGAGTCTGTTTAAAAATAGCTGAAGATTCTGAATTGTTATATATGTTGTAATACCTCGTGTCCTGAAGATGCAGTTTTAGTTGTTTAATTAAAATGCAGCTAATTGAGTGTAAAAGGGAATAGTTCCCTCTCTATCATCGCCACCAGCTGCTCGTTTTGGTCATTAAACTTGTTTTTGTGTTAGCATACATATTCTGTACTATCTCAGGTTCAAACTGCACCATCTTTTCATTAAATACATTGGAGAAGTTGAGAATGTTCCTCGATTTGGGTCGTGGCTTGTCATTCAGGGATGATAGTGGGTCCCGGAGCCAGACCAGTTGAGAACCACTGCTGTACAGTACAGTACAGTATGCCATGTATAGTACAGTATAGGCCATACTAGTATAGGATAGTAATGGGACAAAAAAACAATAATTCAAAACCACGTGTTTGATAGTCAACCATTCAGTGTTTGTGGCTCAACAATAAATACATTTGAAAATGTTATCCCTGATCAGATTAAATACATCCACAGTGTTATGACAGCAGTTGAGAGATTTACTGTCAAGCATGTTTATACCTCTGACAGAAAGATGCTCTGAAAGATGCTTTGACAATGAAAACCTTCCTTTCCTTTTTCCTCTCGCCGTCATCCTTTAAGAACCGAATTCTCTTTGCAGTCTCTCAGCTCAGGGACCGATGAATCACACCCTCAAGAGAGGATAAACTGTTGCAAATCAGACGTAGGCAACTGCTAAACTTCGCCAGTGAGTCATGAGTGATTCCTACTTCACACTCCACACGCCGCCCAGACTAAACACACACACGGACAGAGAGCTCGGAAGGTATGAGGGATCCTGGGAAACTCTCTCTCTTCTTGTTGACTGACTTTGTGTCAAGAGGGGTTTCCATGTTTCTGTGATGTCTGAGAACAACTCTGTGTCGCCCCATGAGGACAGCGCGGTCGACACCTGGACATTTTCCTATAACCCCAACGTCAGCGGAGATCTCCTCCAGCCTCCCCGCGACCCTGAATAGGATAAGTGGTTCATAGATAATGGATGGATGTACTTCAGTACAATTTTGAGGTACTGTACATGTAGTCTACTGTACTTGAGTATTTCCATGTTATGTATCTTTAGACTTCTAGTCCACTACATCTCAGAGGTTTAACTTGACAATATTAGTTACTAGTGGAGCTGCTTTGCAGATTCAGATCCTTAATAAAACATATTAAACAACAATTAACTATGATGTACTACTATATAATATACATTATTTACAATGGGCCTTTCTGCTTAGTGAGTACATTTTTACTTTGCTGCTGCCAGAGTCTATAGGTAATTAATGGGAAACATTGAAATGGAACAGTTCTTCTGATTCTGTGACAAACTTTACTTGCTCACTGTGCACAGCACAATTCAAAGGAGTTTTTTTTTAATTCTATTTTGACCCAAAAGCAGATTCAAATCAAATTAATTAATGAAATTTAACAAATCAGTTAGCCACAGATAACAAGATGTATGCTTGTAAACAACTGGAACAACTCAGTTTTGCAGCTTCAGAAATGAACTATGCACATCGATTGAGCAATTGGTTCCAAATAAAAAATATCTATCTGGCAGCGGCTGACTTTGTTGCTAAGGGTTTGACTATTTAGTCCTACTTTGCCCTGGCTACAGCTACAGCTACAGCTGGAGCAGGCAGCAGTCCTCTGCTGGACTCTTAACGCTGGGTCCTCAGAGCCCATGAGCCAGTCTGCTGAACAGCTAATGGGTCCACACTCTTACCATCACCTCATCACTCAGCTTCTGTAAAAGCACGGTTAGAAAAAAGAGCAGAAGAAATCCATGCTAACAATGATGCAAACTCATGTCAAGTATGTTCTGCTGCTGCTGACTACTAGACCACGAGCCTGCTGCGACTGTGACTCCCGTGCCATTTCATCGACATATTGATTAGTTGATTTAAATCAACAGATGTGTAAGACCGAGTTTCTCCACAGTGTATTCAACCACTGTTGTTAACCAGAGATGTGCTGCATAGGTTTTTGGGAAATAAATCATTTAGCAAGAAAAAAATGCATTGAAAAACGATAAACCGACGAAATCAATCTTCGTCAACTGAGACCTAAATGACCGATCCGTGGACTAATCGACAGCGAGGGGGCAGACCTCTGAGAACCAACAGTACGTTGTGGGTTTTCATCCTCTTTCCTCAGAAGTGTGAGGAGCGTGAGTTTCAGAGCGACACCCATTACATTTTTCCTGGACAGCCACTTGCTCTTCCATTCCCACAGCTCTCTGTAGCAGGTCTGCTCTCTCTCACTGATGTGCGCCAGCCATTTGTCTAAAAGCATAAAATTCCTCTTCTTATGAAAACCGTTGATTCTGCAGTCTGCTTCTCTCCTTTAAAAAGGGGGAACACATCAAGCATGTGTTTTGCATACTAACTAAATAACTCTGACCTGTTGCAGTTAAGTTGGCGGTATATTCCCTCAGCAGGCAAACACAAAAGCACGTTTCTTGTCTAAAATGTAATAATGGTTTCATTGTTGGCCAACACGGCGCTGTGTCTTGTTTTATTATGCGAGAAATAAAACAGTACAAGACTGGTATACTAACTAAATGATATCCCTTGATAAAAAAAAGTGGAATAATAAACCAACTGCAATCTGGACTGAACTTTTAATTGTGTGCCGGGAAAATTACCTGAGGGAACTTTTAATGTAACATCATGTGACAGCAAACGTAGTGACCTTTAGGGACAACAATGCAAATGGAACACGGGGGACAGGACATCAACTTTGCCGACAGAGAAAACAAAATGGGAGGTTTTGTGCAGACAGTGACCTCTGCACGATCAATCTGGCTGTTTCGTTTACGAATCTGTTCTTTTTCCTCACACGGTTTGGTCTCTCTACCTTGTCTCTACTTGCCACAGTGCTTACCCGTGTATTTACTTTGTGATGGAAAAGAGTCTCATTCCCAGTTTTTTTTTTCTTCCTGCTTTTAAAAAGCAGACAGCTGCTCTTCATCACCTCAGGGTTTAAGCTGAAGTTTGAATATGGCCTATCTCTAACCCCCCCCGAGTGTTCGCTTAACAATTGACACCGCTATATGTATCTCTCTACCGCTCGTGGAGGAGTCTGTTCCCTGACCCTGAAAATGGGTTTGAGTTACAGTTTCACTGTGGGACTTCCTTGGGCTTCCGAAGCAGGTCCATGCAAGCTGCAATTGACTCATTCTAACTCAAAGAAATCAGGTGCTGCTCTCACAAAGATTTATGTTTTAATAGCTGGAAGGGAGCACGTTTTGTATCTGAAGTGATGTTTTGGAAGACATTATGTTCCGTCATGCACCAAAGCTTCGATGTCCCACTGAGCTCAGCTAGTCGAATACCTTTGGACAGAATCGCCTTCCTCCTCCATCTTGCTTTCTGGCAGCAGCCACTTGGAAGTCTGCATTTGTGTTTGCACCAGCAGTTCTCCCTAATCTTAGGGAGTGACTTGAGTAAGTTGGCATTGGTGTTGCAGTGTTTTCCTGGTGTCCATGGGCCGTTCATGTGTGTGGACGTTCCCACACCCACTCTATCATGTTCACGATGCGGTGCAAAGGCTAAGTGTGTTTGCACTATGGAAGAAATGCAATTATTAATCCTGGAGCATGTGTTTAGTTTCACCAGCGCTACTGGGGAATGTCACGTTATCGTTGACAGAATGAAAGTTCACTCAATGTGAATTGTAGCCAACACATTTTCCATGTGTTTTGCAGTGGCGGTGCGTCAATAGAGGGCGCTAGGGCGCCGCCCCTCTTAAAATTTTGCGATGAAAAAAAAAAAAGAAGAAAAAAAATATAGAATATATACTGTCAAAAAACATTATATTCCAAATAATTTAAATAAGAAATATACCGTGTTGACGCGCTAAATGTGTGTGGGAGACCGTAAGCCCCTGTCAACAATCACTTAAGATATACCAAATATAATATATCGCCATTCATCATTACTGAGAAAAGCCCCTCCCCCCTTTAGGGGCGCCGGCCCAATGTGAGTCTATGGCAGCGAACAAACATTTCACCCTCGTTTCGGCAAGGACAGCTTGGCGGATGAAACGTGAATCTTCGGGCGCACAAATCTGCGCCCTAGCCAATGACATTGTTTCTTATTGCAACGTGGTTGGACTATTCGTCGAATCAGAGACCTTTATCATTCCCTCACATCCCATATAGCTCCCACGTAGCTACGCGAGCAACACAGCTAGCAGAGACTTTGATTATGTTAGTATGGCGACTGAAAACGCTGTGGTATCTCTACGCGAAACACCTTTCAATCCACGATCAGATGTTGACAAGAAGAGGCTGAAAGAGTTGGGACCCGAACGTCCGGATTTAAATATTCAGCAGCAAAGCAGTGACCGCGGGAGGACGTACACCCGGAGCTTCTCCTCAAGCTACATGCTAACCGGAGCTGCTAGCTCAGAGGTGGGCAAACTACGGCCCGCGGGCCGGATACGGCCCGCCGAGTATTAATATACGGCCCGCCGAGTATTATAATTATTATAACATTAAAAAAATATATTAAAAAAAAGTTATTAAAAAAATATATTAAAAAAAAGTTTTTTATTTTAAATAATTATAAGTTATAGTAAAGACCGCTGTAGCGCTTCTCCGTTCCCAAGTTCAGTTTCCCGAAGCACGATGACCACAACAGACCAGCGTTGATGTTTCTTCATGCTTATTTATTGCACAGCGCTCTTTTAGGCTTTTCGTGTGTGCAGCGGCTGTCATTCAGACGCTGTTGTGGGACTACGGATAATATTATGAACCCAGACACCACGGAGTTTGATGTTCCGACGTATGTGGAGTTTACACAACAAGTATAAAGCAGAACTGGTGGTTATTTCCAAGGTGGATGAAGGAATCGGTATCCGTTTTACGGAGATAAGACCGGCGCAGTTCCTGGAGGAGTCGGAGAAATTCACCGAGCTGTGTGCGGCTACGGATAATATTATGAACCCAAACACAAGGGTGTTTCATGTTCCGACATGTTTGGGACTTCCACAACAAGTATAAAGCAAAACTAGTGGTTATTTATTCCATAATCGATACCGGAAAAGACAGCTCTTTTTCACGGAGAGACCCGACGGCGATAAGCCACGCCCCCTTTGTCAAACACTCTCCACCCATCTGATACTGGCCCGGCCCGTCTGTCAAATTTTTTAATTCAATGTGGCCCCTGAGCCAAAAAGTTTGCCCACCCCTGTGCTAGCCGGAGGCTCAGTGTGCAGTGGCTCTGAGCAGCCGAGGAAGCGCCGGGCTGTGAAGGAAGATGAGCTTGAAGGATTGCTGCAGAGGTGAGTGTCAAAATCAGCAGATGCCCGTGTTAGAGTTTAATGTTTTATCTTTCCCACAGCAGAACACATGTTGGACATTGTTAGATTTGGGTGGATATCATATCAGACTATAACTTTATCTAAAATACCAATTCAACCCCCAACAAGTTAGTGTGTGTGTGTGTGTGTGTGTGTGTGTGTGTGTGTGTGTGTGTGTGTGTGTGTGTGTGTGTCATAGCTACAGCCATCAAGGTGGCTCCTGGCCTTTTGTCTATGTTGCTGAGCCATCAAGACACACAAAACATAGTTTTTTGTCTGTAGTATGAAGCCTGTTTGTAGTAAATATTTCCCCACAACTTATCTTACTGTCTCTGTCTCTCTCTCTATATATTTATCTGTAGGTTTGTGACACCATACTTGGACACACCAGGGAACGCTTTGCCTTCAAAGACCACCTCACCAGTGCCACCTTACTGCAGGGCCCCCAGTTTGAATGCTACGTCAATGTATTCCCTGAAGTTGCTCTGGCCACCACATTGAATGTTTCTTAAACCATTCTGCTCTGAACCTCTCATGCCCAAAGTTACAGTTTGTTGATAGTTGTTATTGGACAGTGTTGAGCACTGTGTTTTCTTGAAATAAAGCTTTGTTTTTTAGAATATTCTACTCCAAACCTCTTTTCTTCTCATTGTGGAGTGCTATTTAAACCGCGCCGCCCAACTGCGCCCCCCCCAAAAACAAATGTCACCAGCCGCCACTGGTGTTTTGTATGGTTACCATCCACATGAGAGCTGAGATGAGCCGGCAACGCAAACACCAGGCTGCCAGAGGCCCAGGCTGAAGGGACGGGAGGCACGGAAGAACCAGCAGCAGAACCAGGACTGAGTGGGGCAGACATACCCCTGCTCCAGTAAAATTAATAAAGGTTTTCTAAATTCTGGTCCTCTGCACTACCACCTTTGTCCACAGGGGCCACCAAAATCAACACAAAATTAAAGTAGCTTTAAATAATTGTCAGTGTGTTTTCTGAAGTAGGACTCGAAAGTGTGCAAGCTCCATGGGCCCACAAACAAAGAAACACTTGTGCATATAGTTAGCGTATTAAATCTTATTTATTGTCTGCTGATGCTGGACATGTGGTGGATGAGAGCAGTGAAACTGAATCAGTATTGCTTTATTATTCTTGTATGTATAGAAAGACCTTTTATGAGCAGCAATACAAGAAGTTCCAAAAATCTTTTTAAATACATTTGCAGCTAATGAGCTAAGTGATCAGCTTTCATTCATTAGACTATTCGTATTATCAAACTCTCGCTAACGTTACCTGCAGTGGACCAGGATGGACGGCTTCTCGACAAACAGTGGAAAACTGTGCATTTCTGTAGATTTATGTTCTGCTTGTTGGCCAAATTATTTGATAAACTGCTGGTATTACCTCCCTTACTTGTCAGGGTTGTATTGTATTTGTGGCAAAGAGAGTTATCATCATCTACTGGAGTAAAATGTGGCCACACTTTGGATCTTTTTGTTCACTCTGCCATGATGTGTCTCACGCTGTACTGAGCCACAGCTGCATGTGTGTGTGAATCAGAGGAAAGCACAACTCAGCCCCTCGTGCAAAGACAGTCTTAGAGACGAGGTTTGCGACGCTGCTATTTTTTATATATAAAGTACCGATAGCAGAACCGTTAGCTCGTTATCGATACTCAGGTATTTTACTAATTTGAAACAGGTTCCTGTTTAGAACTGGATTTCTGGGGGCATCCCGACTCTAAAGTCACCATTTTGAACGGAAGGATTTAATTATTTCGGCGGGAACATTTTCCACTTCAAGGTTGCAGAAGTGGTTGGCGCTCCCAGGGAACCCCAACTCCTGACAGCGCTGTAGCACTCTAATATTTCAAATTAAATTTGAAAGCTTCTATTTTTGGTGCCAGGATTCATCTTGCACAAGTACCTGACGGAAAACCAAGAAGCTGTCTTGATTGGCTGATTGTTCGCAATAATGTACCTCGGTTTGGAAGTGTCCTGTTGGCGGTGTCTCGTTGGCAGATGCGTCTGGCCACCATACTATCCGTATTAGGCAGTCCCAATGTTTTTTGATACGTCTCCATGGGCCAATCCGCAAAGTTGCAGCCATATTTTAAAGAATTTGCTCTGGACGGAAGGTTTGTGATTGGAGCCACTGATTATGTATTGGTTGGCTAGTTGTAGGTGAAGGCGTTTCCTGTTGTGGGAAGGGACAAGCTGGCTCGATCATAGCGTCGGGTTGTCGTTGCGGTCACGCCTAATAAGAAGCAGAATTAGATTCCTCGCGTGTGTGGAAACCGAGCACACGAAGGAGTCATACATCATACGGAGGAGGAGGAGGTAGAAGGAGGGAATTAAAACAGGTCAGTACAAACATTGACGTGAAGAGGAGAAGTACAATAGGCATTGATCCCTTTATTGTTGCAGCTGAGGAGTGTCCGCGGCCAGGAAGCCTTAGACAAAAGCTCTGTGGTAGGGCCAAATGTCTACAATTTGCCGCATCATAAAAGAGGTGAGAATTATACGAGCGGTTACACATGTCAGGAGAGAACAGTGTTGCATCCGTCTGTCAGATTGATGTGACTGTGGTTATTGCAGGTATTATCACTGCAGTAAGAGGCAGTCAGTCGACGCCTGTCCTCGCTCCATAGTGGTTAGAGCTGGGGGAGTGGTGTCCAGCGGCACCATTTCCAAATACATATCAGACGAGTCTGTGAACTTAAGGCATGGTGCAAAAGAAAAGAAGGTGTTTTCCAAAGGAAAGGCCCTAATACCTCAAATGGCCCAATATTGTCTTTTGTCATCCCATTCTCAATCTTTTGGAAGAACACTCGCCTGCTGTCAAACTGTTGACCCTGACATTGTTTCGGAGTCATGGCTTTGATTCAGAGTATACTTGAATTACTGTGCCTGTTAGCAGTGGTGTATAGTAACGAAGTAGAAATACTTCGTTACTGTACTTAAGTAGTTTTTTGGGATATCTGTACTCTACTTTACTATTTATATTTCTGTTTACTTTTACTTTTACTTCACTACATTTTGCAAAGAAAAATGATACTTTTACTCCGATACATTTCCCCTGAAACCTTCGTTACTCGCTACAAAATCAAATCTATCTTTAGAAGAAGAAAAAAACACAGAACACAGACTCCACCAAGCAGGTTTTGCGAATCACAATATTATGCATTAGCCCTCTACATCTTCTCGTCCAGCACTCCCAAACCTTTATGCGCCACAGGCCGGTTACGTGAAGACAATATTTTCCCGACCTCGGAGAGACGGGAGACAACGACACCTGACGTGTGTTCGTTATGTCCAGTCTACTGACTCTACTGCTAACTAAACCTTTAGTCCAGTCTACTGACTCTACTGCTAACTAAACCTTTAGTCCAGTCTACTGACTCTACTGCTAACTAAACCTTTAGTCCAGTCTACTGCTTAACTTATAACCCGCTTCACAAAGACAGGATGTTGAAATGGAAGCAGGTTCTTTTTTGGCGATCTCAGGATACTCTGCCTTGGTTTTAATCCAGAACACCGGCAAAGTTAAACAGACTTTTTTAAGTTTCAGAGTAACGGAACCTCTTGACATGTGTCAAGAGATTCCGTCTGAGGTTACCACAGACGGATGTATGCGGTCTTTTTTCACAATAAAACATCGTTCCGGCCTTTATTTATTATTATTTTTTTTTTCATTCATTCTTTCTGTGCGGCCCGGTACCAAGGGACCCACAGACCGGTACCGGGCGGAATGAGCATACTTATAACCACACTGTTACAACTCCTTAGTGTCATATTGCTTTTTGGAGAATTATGATGATAAGTTCATAGTAGATGCAAGAGTATACTTAGGTACAATATATTATGTTGAACATAATATATATGGATGGATCACAGCCAACCCAGTTATTTTCAACACAACTCCTGGTCCTTGGTCATGGTGGCCACAGCACTTAAAAGAATAAACTTCATAATTCTCAAAATTCTGACCCTTTGCTTTTTTATTAAAAGCATGTACTTCTACTTTTACTTTCAATAGTTAAGTACATTTTATATCAGAAAAATACTTTTGATACTTAAGTACAGAAAATATCAGATACTTTAAGACTTTTACTCAAGTAGTATTTTATTAGGTGACTTTTACTTTTACTGGAGTAATTTTCCAGTAAGGTATCTTTACTTTTACTCAAGTACGGCTTTTGGGTACTTTATACACCACTGCCTGTTAGCCAGCAGATGCTCCAGACACTCTGACCATCCTTACAGGCTAAATCATGCACTCATTTGTGAGGCAGAAACTGCCGACAACAGAATAAATCACAACCCCAGAAACTGATAACACTCTTGTTTCGCTCTTGGCATGGTAACCACAGCCGGACAAGATTTAGACGCCGCTGGCTCTGTCTCCCGTTCTGTTCTCTCTCTTTTTCTCTCTCAGTGTAGTCTTATAATCTCTTTCTCTCCCCCTCCCACTTCCCCCTAGTTTGCTTTCCAGATTTTTCTCTGGAGTTGTCAACATTTGAGCAGTTGAGGACCGGCACGGCTGGATCCCAGAACAACAGCAACAGTCACATGAGGGTGTCAGCGTGAGCTGGACCGGCCCATGACCCTGAGCAGACTGTGCAGTAACTAAGATACAATGACCTCATGAAGCACAGGGGAGAAGGCCTGTTCTCAGGCAAAACAAACCACTTACAACACTATGCAGACACTGATATCATCTGAAAATAGCTTTAAATGCATTCAAAATTGGAGATATAATTGACACATTTGGCTGCTTGATGCTGTGGCTTAATGACTGATTTAAGAGAGAAAAAACCTCCTGGCTGTCAACAGGGATTAGAGGAATAGTTTGACATTTTGGGAAAAATGCTTTTTCAAATTAGATGTGAAGATCAGCCCTATGCTCCCTTATTGTTGAAACGGCCCCTCAAATACATTTGAAATCGCTCCAGTTCCCCTCAAAGCAATGTTCAAAAATGTTTAACTTTGGAGGACCCTTTTTCCCTCAACATAAAAAGCAGAATAGTGCACATAAATGTAATGATATCGGCCTAAAATATACCAAAGATTCTTACACCAATATAATTTTTCAGTGAACAACATTGAAAGGGGCTTTGAAATCGCTCTTGAGCGCAATATTTGATTCAATCTGCATTACCAACAATGGATGAAAAAATAGATGCATTAACAAAAGGCATAGATAACAACAAAGGGTGTTGTCCTTTCATTTCTTGCTAATAACCTAGCCACACAAGCGAAGGCTTCCTTACCTCCATAATGCATTAGTTGACTGCTACATACATACATCCATTGCCATCACTGAACTGCTTTCTTCGTCTGATCAGCTTGGCCTGCCTCGAGTCCAATAAGGTGTCACTGAAGGGTTTTGGGGGTGACCTCATGACTCCAACCATGACCTTTGTGTTCCACTGCTGGAGAGCAGAGGCAACATAGACATGCTGCCAAACTGGAACCAGGTTGTGGTTACATCAGCAAGCTCTTTCATACACTGAAAGGCTAATCAATGTGTAGAGGAAAAGAACAGTTCCTGAAAGCTCTCCACCAACAATTAAAATCATTTTCCAACCCCAGTGGTCAGCTATTTCCACAACTCGTTCATAGCGGGATAGCATCTGTCATTTTAGTTGAGTAATTGTTGCACTGCAGGATGGTTGTATTTACCTGTGCTGGGGCAGGTGTGTACGGTGTGGAAGGGATTCCGCTAGCACAGGTATGACGATTTAAAATCTGATAATCACTGTCATCGTTCCCCCAGGTAAGTATAGCTGTGGCTCAGTGGTTCTAGATCTGAGTGTTGCTCCATCATCGGAGCATGGACGCTTGTCCAGGGAAACAGGAATGGCTTTCACTGTCAAGCTGCTGCGATAAGGAGGTTTTTAAGCTTTTAACTGGCGTAATTTTAACTTTAATGAGCACTTGAGGAGAGAGGTATGTTGAAAAGTGGTAGTCTGTGCCAATAAAACATTAAAACAATGTTCCTGGCAGCCCTTATCTCTCAAAGTCTCCATCATTGCTCCACTTGTAGGCTTTTTACGTGTAACTCCTTCAGTGTGGTGGCTGCAAATACACAGTTATGTTGTGGGTGGCAGTGCTCGCTGTCCAGTAACTGAGCCTTTACGCCCCCAAACATGCTGTCATTTAGCATATACAGACCATGATATTGAATTTTAATATCATTTCATTATGTCAGGAAGCTTCTGGAGACAGAGGGGCGGAAAGATGTTCAAAAAGGCAAGTTAACTGATAAGTTCAATAAAAGTGTGGAGGGGGATTAAAGGTTTGTAAAACATATTGAGGTGTTGTCAAAGTTTGAGGTCAATGTGCAGCCAGACCTAACAATGAAAAGCAGCATGTTCTTGTTTGACCATCACTGCCTTGTATTATATGTCTATCCATCACACAGAGCACTGCTGAATGGACAAAGGATAGTTGTTAATTGATCAGAAAGACATATTTACCAGAGCGAAATCATCAAAGCCTCCCGTAATCGACACACTTGACCTTGCATCTACAAAATATGAGCTTTTCAGCCGCTGAGAGAGACAGTTTTATTGTTTTAGCCCCAATGAATAAGATCAGTGTTTCCTAGGGCTAAGAGGCCAGAGAATTTCCCCAAGCCACAGAGGATCATGTAATCCTACAGCTGCAGAAGCAGGAAAATAACCTGAGTTTTTACGCACAATCAGTGTTGAGTGTCACGTCAACACACTGATGCTGCCGCACCATCTGGGGGAAAATCACCGTAGGGCTCCGCCTGATGACCTCTCCAAGAGCCCGGTTAAACATCCTGTCTACAAATGAAGGGCAGAGATGTTGTCCAAACCGAAGTCGGACTATGTTACAGACTAACCTCCAGAGAGGTTCTGGGTCATCCAGACAGGAAATTAAGAGGAAAATGGTAGTAAAACGGGTTCTGCACATGACTCAATGAGAGACCTGGCACCCAGAGCGGAGCAGCCTGGAGCTCGTCCCTCTGCTTGTGTGGACCTGGACTCTTTTGTAGTGCCATTACTTTAATTTTGTCTCATGTTCAAACACATTTGTTGCGTGAAATGTCAAAGGGCGGCTTTTAAAAAGGTTGGGTTTCGTTGTGCAAGGTAAAATCATAGGAATGAATGCTACGAATTATGGTTTACCAAAGGTACAGTACGCGTCAACTTCTTGGCGGGTAGAGAGTTTCACAAGGAACCAAACCAAGTCTCCACAAAGTTGATTGGCTGATCTACCTGTAGGAAAGAAACAAATGTCACACAATGACCACTGTGCCAGTCCATTTCCACACTGCTCTTAATCTTAAGCTTCCACTACACTTTATTTTTGTTTACTTATGTTTGTTTGTGATTGTTCATGACAGTGTCATCAGAGCTTTTGTCAGTGTGAAATATGTGAGTATTAATTAATTAATAATAATATAAAGTCTACCATTTGTATGACATGCTGCGTTCAATAAGCTGATGTCAAGTTGTCAAGTTTGAATTGAAATTGACATTTAACACATCTAATTCTGTCATTAACCCTGCGGAAGTGCTTGGCCACGCAAGCGTTGGGGCGGTAAAGAGACACTTTTGACCAGACTGAGATATCGTCATCCAACTATTGCCATGGGATTTTGTAGAGACATTCATGATCCCCAGAGGATGAGTCCTACTGTCGTTGTGATCCCCTCACTTTTACCCTCACTAACTTAATCATTCATCTAGCTAGGTCATCTGGACAACATTTGAATGTGTCCAATACTTTGGTTTATGACAAAATGACCTGCAAAATGATGACATTCTTTATATTTATTTGTAATTAGTAATGTGTTGCATGCTAATGCAGTAGATGTGTGGCTGTGACTTAAATGGGATTTCGATGGCCAACACCACCTTATTTGCGGATTCAAAACAATAATATTGTGTCTCTGTAAGTGCATAGCATACGGATCAATACGGAAATACCAATCAATTAGGCCCAAATCCCACCCAATAGCGATTGTACTGTATGGACAATACTTTAAGCAGTATCCCTACATAAATTGGTATATAAACTGAACAAATCAGGTGTTTATGGAGATGTCAAAAACACTGAATTAAAATTCTAACTCAATTATATTTGCTGGAGTTTCTATTGATGTATTTTGGACTTGAAACAGGTGGATATAAACTAACTTGAGTAGAGGTGTGTTGACTTCTGGACCAGTGATGCTCGAATGGTGCAAGTCGCTGGCGTATTGTCAGCACTGGGCTCATGGCCTTTTTTCTTCTTTTTTTCCTTTAGGAAAACTTCCAGCTGGCCCTGTGTGTGGAATTACACCCCAGGATCCAAGGAGGGCCAGCTCACAGAAAAGAAAACAGCTGTCAGACAATGAATTACTGTTCTGTGAACAGACAAGTGCCTTTCTGAGGAGTGGATGAGGAAGCTGGGAGCGTGTCAAGAGTCACATATATGCATACACACACTCTCTCTCACGTGCACATATAGTATGCATGCTCGCTCACATCCAGACGCTCATGAGGTCACACACGAAGAACAGCAGCAACTGACTTACAACTTGAACCACTTTTCCTACTTGTAAAATCTCCAATATTGTAGACTTCACAAAGACATCATTCTGTACTGAGCCAATATAACATAAACCCAACAGAATTCCCCACTACATCCACATGTTCAGTGCTATAGTAAGATGCTGAGGGGAGAAGAAAAAAAAAATATCCCAAACTTTCAAAGAATGTTGTTCTTTTTCTGGTGAGGGCTCTTAAAAGGTCTATCGGCTCACTTTGGCAGCAGCGTGGCTTCGCAATGCAAACAGTGCACATCCTCAGACTGACCCTTGTGAACCGAGCCGGCAGCCCCAGAGCCTGCAGATCTCAAAGCCGCCTCAGTCTCACACATGACTGTGAGGGCCCCGAGGCTCAGCGGTCTCACGGAACAGAGGAGGCTCTTATGTCTGTGTAATGGAGTTAAGCGGATTGTCGGAATATGGCCATGAATGTCAGCCAGATCTGGTTATCATGCAGTTTAAAGTTTACATATTTACTGCAGCACTACTCTATATAACAGTGCTCTCTTGGAACATTCCTGAATCTTATCTATGCAAACTGATATGTTCGCTGAGCGGTACGCAGCTACTGTATCACCGAGCTCGGACCCTGAAGGGGAGTCAGGGAGCATGCTCCCCGGGAAGTTTTAGTTTTGTTTAGTTTTTTAGTTTTAAATTATATATTTATTGTAAGACAAGAGACAATACATAGACATAACACCAAGAGGACGACAAAACAGTGAAATACAAGCCAGCAAAACATCATATAATCAGGGTATGGGAGAACTGTGCGTGCGTGCGTGCGTGCGTGCGTGCGTGCGTGTGCCTGAGCCTTTTTGAAATGAAAGAAAAAACAAAGTATACAGTAGATGTTAATGTTAAATCCATCAATCTGGTGCACTGTTACAGAAAAATGAAGAGCTGGATCTATGAGGAACTTTGTGCTCTTCTGAACAACTTTGTGATCGATAAAACTTTTCCATTTATATACTGTATAAAACATTTCAGAGAAAAACACATAATTGTATCAATCAATTTAATTCAATGATGTACGGTAATACATATTATCCTGAAATGGATCAACTTTCATCATGAGTATTTTGACTTTTGGTAGTTAAAGTATATTTCGATGCTAATACGTTTGCGCTGTAAAGCTGACACAGGCCCGCAAGCCACTTTCACCGCTGGCCTTTCCAGGCTAAACTACAGCCAGTGTCTTTACAGTTTTAATCTTTATTTTCATGACACTGCAAAACTCTTGTAGATATAAATAAACCTGTGTGTGTGTGTGTGTGTGTGTGTGTGTGTGTGTGTGTGTGTGTGTGTGTGTGTGTGTGTGTGTGTGTGTGTATGTGTGTAATAAAATCTGCGCTCAATCTCAGTTGCATTGTGCAGCTTTCAAAAGAAAATCAATCTATCCTGACCGGGGGTTCTCTGCATTTCTCCTCGCTCGCAAGACTCTCCTCATCAGACTGAATTGGAAAGTAATGAAATTTCTTTTTAAGGAAATGATACAAGTTTACGAGGATCATCTCGTTGGGGAGACATAGGATGGCCTTATCTCGGTTTGGTTTTAGGAGAAGTGTCTATTCCTTTCACAATGCCCTTGTATGAAATTACCTTGCTTGTATATCAGCTCTACTATCTGGGTCCTATTACCTCAGCGACTTATGAGCCAACCTAAAATGGTTTCTCGGTTGTATTTTTCTCCTATTGTGAATGCAAGGCTAATTTAAGACATAATATGCTGATAGTCAAAATGACAATGGCATTTGTATTATGTTATACAGTACATCATGCTGATCCAGATAGGCTGGGTGACAAGACTACATTTGAGTAAAAAACCTGTTTCAAAGCCATCCAAATCTTTAAAATCCTTAAATAAATGGTTTATCAGTATTTGGGAAATTGCAGTCGAGTATGTAAAGACAGAGTTGTAAAGCTACAATTAGTGGTCGGAAGAATGCATACTTATATAAAACAGCTGGTCTATTCAAAGCAATGGCTTGTGCCGGGGCCAAGGATAGCATCGGTTTCAGGGGACAGGGGGGTCAAAGAGCCAGTCAGAAAGGCTTTCTTGGTTTGATGGTAAATGCCCACAGGAACCACGGCAGTATAATGACAATAAAATAGATGAAGATACACATTAAATATCAGTTCTGCTAGCTTCTGCGGGACCTTGACAATAATCCGTGGAGCCATTTCAGTTCAAATTGTCGTGGTCAAAACAATGTGGGTCTATTGGTCCACCACTTTGGTCCACGTAGAAATATTTATTGCTATTACATTTTGGAGAGACATTCCTGGTCCCTAGAGCATGATGCCATACTGACTTTGGGGATCCCCTGACTTCTTCCCCCCTTGAGGTTGACTGCAGCTAACAGCTATGTGAGCCTTAAAGCTGTAAACTGAGATAAGGCACTACATCTCTTTTCCTCAGTGAATGTATACGTGGTGGCTCGTCATCCAACAATCTAAAGTGGAGGACAAGACGTGTGCTCATTTGGTTCGGTTCTGGCTTTTATTCAGTGTAACCATCTGCTTATGATAGAACGTTGACGTTGCTGCTAACGTATGCCAGAACAGTGTTTAGTCAAATTAATGCAAAACCAGAGGATACCTTCATGAAACCAAAATATATTAGGTTCTCCAAGGAGAACACAGCACAAGTAATTTAAAAGAACGGACAAATATGCTCTAGACAAAAACATCGGTTTAGTTAGACTGAAAATAATATTTTACTTTACCAATAGCTCTAAACTGATACTATGTTTAAAACGTATCAGCATGTTAGTTAAAGTAGATGGTGAACTTGAGCTGTGGTCAAAATTTCATATTAACATACTATTTACAATAATTCTGGTGTGACTGCATGTGAAAGGATTTGTTTTTGTCTGCGAGAGATTTCCAAATGTTTTACAAGTTTAAAACTCACTAGACGTACTCAACGACCCCAAAATGCACCGCAGCTCTTCAAACTGTCCAATGGCAGATATCGTGAATAATTACCCGTTGAATCCAATATTTACAAACGATGGCGAGTCATGTTGAGTTGAGAGGAAAACGCAGGAGTTCGCATATATAATAATAATGTTGGCAAGCACTTACGGGAAATATGAAGGAAACCAGACACTGGAGGAGAAACACAGACATAGAGGTCAACAGCAAGGGCCAGCGGGAGCGACGGGGAGCTGATGGCACTTGTTTCTGATGTTTGAAGTACGTTGTGCGAAGTCTTGCACAGTTGCCCGTGCCGTGCACTCCGGGGGAGATTTCAGACTTTTTTTTTAATTGAACATGAGTTCCATTCAAGTAGCATGACGCATGCAGGTCTTATTTCTGCAGACCAAGAACGTGGGCTCCCTGCCAGCAGCACATCTTCTCTCCTCACAAATCACAATGCAGAATCCCCTCCACGTCAGTTTTGTTTTAGCTCAGCATCTTAATCTTAATCTGTGGCCGACATCAAACTGGAGATAAATCACAATCACATGCGGCTGCACACTCGCGTTTTTACTGTTAAACTAAAAACCTAAAACACTTTACCCCCCCCCCCCCCCCCCCCCCCCGCTTATCTCTCTTCCTAATTCTCTTACACACACAAACATACCGGCCATGCATCCCAAACTCTGTGTTGTGCTATTGTGGCTGTAATGTTGTTTACTCTGGCATGACTCTCTTGTCAACAGTGGTTAACAACACATGCAGGCATCATATGAGAGACCTGTGTAGCGACTGCCTGCGCTTAACAGCACACAACAACATCACACAAACACACTCGCAACATGGGCCCTTGAACACACACTCACACTCCATGCACACTGCCGGCTCCACATCCTCTTCTCAGTTGTGAATTACATTTAATTGAATAATAAGATTAATAAAAAACTTCAATTTTCTTACAATCCTACTTTTGTGTCAAATTAAATATGAATGCGTTAGGCCAATAACTGTTTTTACGTAATGTACTTTTTTTTAATCACTTTTTTTCCCGTAATTTAAATGACTGTAAATGAATATTTTGGGGGATAAAATATATTTAGGTTGTTTGGTTACATGGAGCTGAGAAAGGGACAAGGGGAGCCATTTACACCTTAATAAAACAAAATATAATAATAAAAATGTTTATCAGGCAAAACTGCTGGAGTCATTGTCATGATAAAATGTATAAAAACGCCGCCTGTGTTTCAGACTTTAGAGTTTCCAAGTAATGCTCCCAAAATTGTCTGTGTGTGTGTGTGTGTGTGTGTGCGTGTGTGTGTGTGTGTGTGTGTGTGTGTGTGTGTGTGTGTGTGTGTGTGTGTGTGTGTGTGTGTGTGTGTGTGTGTGTGTGTGTGTGTGTTCTTTATAGATCCGTGGCAGAGAATAGTTATTACAACCAATCTTACTGCAATCATCCAGCTGAATGATGTCGGAAATGATTTTCTCCGTTGCGTCTGATCAAAGATCAAAGATATGTGACATTGTCAGATCTAATTTACATACAAAACAGAATCAGATGTGTTTTTACCACACATGTTTTTTTAAAGATGGACTCATTTCTCTCTCTCTCTCTGTCCCAGTTGCTGATTGAGAGAGGACGCTCATCTGTCCAGCCGGTTCTGAGACTTAGAAAAGATAAACCTGCTAACCTCAATGACACTAATCTCTGAGAAGAGAAGATCATCTTCCCTCTCTGCACTCCCTCATCCTCTCTCTCTCTCTCTCTCTCTCTCTCTCTCTCTCTCTCTCTACAGAAGCACTTATTTTATGACCCACTACATTTGAGTCTAAACTCACAATTCTTTTTTTTCTTTTCCACCTCCGTTCCTTCTCTCTTACTCTTACTCCAGGATCCATGAATCACTAAACTCCATTCAGTCGTTTCAGCTCTGCATTTCCTCATTGATTTCCAGCTGAGGTTCACTTTTACAGGAGTCAATCAATCTCAAACATCAGAAACAACAGCCGTCAGCTCCCCGTCGCTCCCACCGACCCTTGCTGTTGACCTCTATGTCTGTGTTTCTCTTCCAGCGTCTGGTTTCCTCAGTGGTTACAAACAGGTCAAGATAATACGGGTGCAACGCACAGCATTGTCTTGCGCTACCATTTGTTTGACACACCTTTTGCTACAAAACCTTCCCAGGTTGGCTCATATTTGCTCCAAATCTTTTTTAAGTGGAAATTACCTCACATTTAGTCCTGGAACTGTCGCTGAGCTTCTTTTTATTGTGGAATTTCCTGATGAATATAACTGCTGCTCCAATAAATAATATTGCAATTCATTTGAAATCGCACTGATTACTAAGTACATCTCTTAATAAGCGACGGGAACTGGACAACTGAGGCGGTGTATGCAGTGAACTTTCAGTGAGCGAGAGGAGAATAATTTTAAGTTGTCAATTCAATTCAACTTTATTTACCCTCTGCTCAATTGAATCAACAAACAAATTAGATTTTTAGATTCAACTTTAACAATTCTGAATGTTTTTAACGGTTTATATAATTATATATTTAGAATTGGTTGCGCAGCTTTTTGCATCGCTACTTGTAACTGTACTTTTCTGCTCTTAAAATGTCACTCAAATGACATCACTTTCACTTAAGCGGGACAATAAAGACCTTTTCATCCATCAGTGCAGATGCAGCTAATTGATTGTACAGCCTGAAAGCATGTGGTCATACGATCATGCAGGTAACCGCAACAGGAAGTGGATTTGAAGCTGCATTCACTTTTCAGAACGAGCTGTTAACACAATGTTGACATATTATCACCTTATATAGTTGCTATGGTTGACCTGTTCGCAACACTTTGCAATTTACACATCCGGTTGACACAAGAGCAACGTGAGCGTTCATATTGGATTTGTGTTCCTGGTAACCTGACAAATGTAAGTCCACTATTCCCTCTCATTTTACCTCTGCTTTGGTCTCCACCAAGTCCAGAGAGGAATATCTGGCTCACTATGGTCACCAGCTAGCCACTAACTTTGCTAACTTTGCAGCTGGGCGGGGAGTGTACGATGTGTACCAGGGCTTTTTGACAGAGATATAGCTGAAAGATTTCTGATGGAAACCGTACTAAGCTGATAATTATCTGTGAGTTTGTCACTACTACAACACCTTTTACATGACACCGTAATCATTTAACCTCATACAAAAATGTTGGTTAGTGCAGCTTCAACTTGGGCACGTCAGTTTCCCCGGCAGTAATTGTTCAAGCAGCTGACAGCTAGCGTGAGCAAATAAAAAAATTAAACAAGGCCAGCATTGATACAAGTCTAAGCAGTCTGGTCTACAACCTTATTGTTAATACAAGGCCAACATCATCCAGACATTCTCATTCTGCCTGAAGAGCCTGAGATACATCTGCTTAAGTAAGTGAGTTCAATATGTTTGATGCCGGTATCAAAAGCCCAGACCGATTCTGACGAGGTTTTACTAAGAACAGTAGTGTGCTGGAGGTCCAGCTGTCTGTGCCCCGCAGCTGACTTTTCTCTTTACTCTTTATCTCCCTCATGGTGGCTGTTAACGTGCATGATGAATGTTCCTTTACTGTTTGTAGAAACTCACCCCTTTGGAATTTGTTTACAAGGCAGACGTGTGTGTTTGTGTGTGTGTGTGTGTGTGTGTGTGTGTGTGTGTGTGTGTGTGTGTGTGTGTGTGTGTGTGTGTGTGTGTCGGGGCTCTGCTCTCTTGCCGTCTGCTCTTTGTTATACCACACTCTTTAAATAAGTGATATATAATAATGAAACTCTCTTATTACTGAGATAAGCCACATTGTAAATTGAAGCAGTACGTTAGCTTGGCCGCGGTGATAGCGCCAGTATATGAACCAGTCAGTTTCGCCGCTGCCCTCCCTCTGAAAACGGTTCCCGCTCATTCCATAAAAACGTTCATCTGGAAAGTATTCTCTATAGCAATGGAGGGAGAGAAATCCTTGCAGTGGAAAAGCCATTACAGAGCAGCTGAACACTCGGACAAGCGGGAGAGACGCGGAACCGAAGGACGAGCGACAAGTGTCTCAGCTTCCACTCAAAGGTAAACAGGTTGTTATTATAAAGACATTTACTAGCACATAGAGCATGGAGTCACTCTGTGGTCGGCTTTAGCTATCGCCCTCTGCCAGCTGGCTACAGCTCGCTCTTTAAACTTCAAAATCAAAGCTCCCTTAAATTAAGAGGGCTATTCCGTTTGATGCTGCGTCTCAAATTAAGGACCCGAGATTTAGGCCCTTTGGCGCCGTTGTTACGTCAAGCCGACTTCTTTACGGCAAACCACAAATGAGAAGGGTTCTTTAGAAGAGATTAAGTCCAATCACGCTTGAAATTAAGACTGAGGCTAGAAGCACCACCTGGTACAAGACATAGCCAGCAAAAGCATTCCTGCTGGCTGCTGGTAAAGATGATGCACGACTGTGTGAAGATAGTTTTAGTGTTTGATGATACGAGCCTCTGGTGATAAGAAGTTCCTGCTCATTGTCACTCATACAAGACAAACGGCAAGGTGTAGCCCTGATTAGCGCTGGACCGTACAGTACAGTACCAAATACTGTATCGTGGTTTTCAAGGCCCTCATTCTGGCATTTCAACCCGCCACATTTGGGTTGTAAACATTGGCGTGCCGTAACATTATAAAGATGGAATAGGGAATGCAAACAGTTGCCGATTTGCACACCGAGCAACTTCAGCATTCACTCAGAGTTGTTTCAAATATTCACTCTACTTTTAGCTCTGTTTTTGGTCTCCACCAAATCCTGAGGGATACCAGCCTCCGCTATCTTTACAAGCTAGTCGCTAACTTTGTCTGCTGTTTGGTGCTAAACAGGTAGCGTACAGTGCGTTTCCAAAAATTCTTCCGTTGAAAAACAACTGTTCTGCGGCTCGAGTTGAAGAGAGCAGCTAAAAAGAGGTTTTAAAATACTTGGAATGTGTCTCCATGTGCACTGAACTGTAGTCAGGCCATCATTATTTTGCGTGTTCATCACTTCGAGCAACACTCTTCCCATTCAACATAGTAATTTGATCACAAACATATCGTGGGTGGGTCACTTAAGTGTGCCTGCCGGTTGTGCATTAAATAACTCATTAATTAAGATGGAGGCAACATTTATTCAGAATCAGAACCATTTATATTAAGGAATTTGTCCTGGCGGGAGGTGCAAAACATTTAACAACATTTAACAAAGAACATTTAACAATAAACATGAAACAGAGTGCAATAAAAAAGGAGCATGGATAGTTGTACTATGCTGAGGTACAATAATGCTTATTATAACCACGCAACATTTGTGCTCGTTGATTTGATTGGGGTTTGAAGTGTCCCGAGAACTCAACGGTCTGTGAACGCAAAACTTTGTGACGTATCATTTCCGGAAATCCGGACTGTCTCATCTCTAGAGCTCTGCCCCCTTGCGGCAGCAGACACACCTGCAGCTTCTTCCCTGCTGCAGCGGACGATTTACCTCATTTCTTCTGTTCCAATCCGACACCGTTTATTGGGACTATTTTTTCATGTGACTTTTACTTTTACTCTGTAGAAATGCAGAAACATTCAGCTGAAGATTATATGGGGCTTCAGCAGTCTGAGTTAGTCAAATCAAGTGGCCTTTATCCGAAATTGCTTTATTTAATACTAAATTACTCTTTCAAAATAAATATGGGCATGCTAGACTTGAACGATTGTGATCTTGTTCTTAATAATAGAGCATTAAACATGGTATTAGGCTAACCAATCAAATGTACACAACACACGTTTGCGTATATGCCTGTATGTGCATTTGTGTTCAGCCTCAACTTGTCAATCATCCCCTCAACGGCTCAGATTAATGAGCTGTAAATGCGCTTAAGTGAAAGCGATAATGTCCTAATCATGTCTGCTATATATGGCCCTGTGTCATACACATCTTACTCATTCTGCGTCCTCCTCTCTGTATCTAGGACAGTTTGTCATGGGACCTGTGACAGCCAGCTCTGTCACGGTAGACTTTTGTTTTTAGCCAGACAACCATGAGACAGCCGGGCTCCGGTCTCTGCGGGCCTTAGCCCCGGCCGCCACTGCATTGCTGTCCGAGTACGGGGGCGGGGCCGTTAACAGAGAGAATTTGATGAGCAGGCAAAGATATTCACTCTGCAAAAGCGTCGAAGTCTCTTTTTTGGGTGGATGCAAATCCCCCTCACATTCAACAACAGCTCTTTCTGGCATCAGCGGGCCAGTTCTGGGCGGGTTTCTGGCTGGGCCTGTTGGGCCCGGCAGGCCCAGCCAGGGCTTCGAGTGCGTGGGCAATGGAACTGGTCTGAAAGCCACTGAATGACTAACGTCAGTGAAAAGTGACAATCTCACTGTCATTTAAAAAATAAATAAACTGAAGTTTATCGAATTATAAGCATCTTCTCATGTGTGGCAGTAACTTTCTTTCGGAGGGAAAAAGCAGCGCAGTCAACTTGATACTCAAACAAATGAATAACGAGAGACAAGACAAATCTGGTTTTCAGATATTTTATTGATGAAAACATCCTTAACCTTTTTGACCCCTTGGACACATAACATGATATAGCAAAAAAGCTATTGAGAACATATCCTTTGAAGCCCGATCACAGATTCAAAAGCACTGCAGCTCCCGCAGTGGTACATTTATAAAAATAACAATCATAAAAAATATACACACAAGACAAGGATCTTTTTTCCGTCTTTTTTTCAAAGTGTGATTTGTAAAAGACTGCATGAACAGAAACAGTTATTCGAGACAACGGATACAAGACAATGCAGTAACCCACAATCTCTAACTGACAGGCACAATCACTAACTGACAGGCAGACTGGAGCAAGCGAGCTAGTCAGCTGCTCGGACTTCACTGAGTATTAAATGACAATACATTGCCTGCACAATCCATCGACGTGGCTGTAACAACTGAGCAGTTCTGGATCATCAGAATCAGGCGAGTCAAGGAGGAGAAAGAAATTATTTTTTATTTATTTTTTTCAGCGAGAAAAACTTGAGTTGATGCTGGTCTTCTGTACCGTTTTAATGCTTGTCTTTTTTTTCTTCTTTTTTTTCTATCTGCCATCCGGAAAAGCTGCAGTATAGATTGCAAGGAGTATGTGAGTTGGCAAAAGCCGAAGCATGTAATCATTTATATAGACAGTTCTTTAAAATTGTGTGGATTAAAGCATCAAAACTAAAACTAAAAACATGAATGAGCATCATTAAAGCAAATGAAACAAAGGTTGCAACTGAAAGTCTCCTGAAGCTGCGTGTGAATGCACGTGGTTTTCTTCGGTTTCCACTCTTTTTTTTTTTTCCTCTTTAAAACAACAATCACACGATAAAAGCAGAGAGCAAATGCTAAAAAACAAATGTTTTGGTCTCCCTGAAAGAAAAGAAAAAACAGAGGGAGAGCTGCAGCACTTTCCGTTAAGTCATACTCGTGACCTTAACACAGCTTGTACAGTAAAGCACGGTCGCCCCGGAGATAAACCCCATCACCAGCTGCACCCATCTCTCCAGACCGACTCACTCTCCCTCGTCGCCTTTCTCACCGCTACATTATCTCTCCCCTCTGCTGTCGGTCTCCCCGTCTTCTGTATTAACACACAGCATCGAGCGGGGCCGACGAAATGTTTGGCACGACATTCTTCTGAACCCTGAACACAGCGTCTGCAGATGCAGACTCAGCTAAGTTCAAGCTCTTCAGCAGCAGCTGAGGAATTCCCTGCCAGGGTGCTACAGCAAATAGTGTCTCATCATCGGAGGTGTCTCCGCAAATAGCCCTCTTCTTGTAGGAGGAAGCATAGAGAACAGACACCAGCTCTCTGAATGCAGTATTCCCCCTCTCTGCTCTGTCTCTTATCTACTTCTTGTGAACATGTTTTAATGATAAAAAGAAAAAGAAAAAAAGAGAAGCACCACTGTGCAAAATATACAGGAAATTGTGAGTGAGTGAACGTTTCCTTTGTCACTGATGGTCTGAGAATGCTTGTCATCCTTTCTCATGACACGTTATGCAATACCTGTTTTAATTTGCAGCATGTCCTGGTTCTCATTCTGAAGGGACCGAATTTAGAGTTTTCCCAAATACTCAGCGTGAAAAATGTCTTTGTGACGTGCACATTCGACTGTTACTTAACTGTCCACAGTAACACATGGTGCTCTTTTTCATCCGAGCATAAACAAACACTTACTGCATGACTTCACATGTACATTCACAAGCCTCTGGGGTGCTATTGTGTGGCGTGCCATGGCTATAAACACTTTGGGGCGAATTCACAAAAAAAATAAAACATATGGCCTGCTCATTCTTTTATAGGCACTTGATACAAACACACAAATGTTCACATGTACAAATAGACAGCTTCATTTTTTTTTCTTTCTTTTTTTCCCCCTATCAAAATAGGGTTTTAATGTTAGAAACAATCGAAACACAAATCTTTGGTCTGTAAACAACCGTAATGATATCCAAATGCAAGGCGGAGATGCCCGTTTGATACCAAAAGTTTAACAGCATCCCACCTCAGTTAAGCTGAAGCAGAGTCGAGGGTGCTCGTTTTGGAGCCCTCATGCACACACCTCTGATTGCACCGCGAGTGTGTGAGCGTGCGTGTGTGTGTGTGTGTGTGTGTGTGTGTGTGTGTGTGTGTGTGTGTGTGTGTGTGTGTGTGTGTGTGTGTGTTGCTGTCAGCTTCAGGGCCCTGATGCAGTGGTTTTGGTCTGCTGTTGGAGCGTGCTGGCTAATCAGTTCTTGACAGACGTCGATCCGTCTCGCGCGGTTTTCGTTGACGGTTCTGCTGCCTGCGTTCCAGGCCATCGCGCGTTTGCGTTGAGCCTTTTACTTCCAAGCTACCACAAATTAGTCTTTCCCAAAGCTGGTTGGCCTGAGCAAGATCAGTAGGCCTTTTCGAGAAATGTGAGATTATTCACATTGAAATATGCACTCGAAGTGAAAGCCAAACAGAGGCTTTGAGGCAAAACATTACAAAGAAGACTCCTTTTTTCTCTCTGTCTGCTGTCAAACACTGCGCAGGTTTTAGGAGGCAACCACGCCGCTCGCTCTTGTTTCAACAAATCAGATGCTGTCCCTCCACCTTTCCTCAGGGCTGACTCAGTTGCAGGGCAGCCAGGTGGAGTAGGCAGGCTGCTGGCACGCAAACACCGGCTGAACCTGTGCTATGTAGTAGTTACTGAAGTTGCCATCTGCCACATAAGGGGCGGGTTGGTAGTAACATGTAACGTTGGCCACGTTGGGGATGACGTTCTGCTCGGCGAGAACGCGCACCGCCAGCATGGCTATGAGCCCCAGGGTCTGCCGCCTCTCGTGTCCCATCAGGCACACCGTGCTCTCGTTGACCACTCCGTGCAGGGTCATCAGGTAGTCGTACTTGCGGTCCTCCAGGCCCACAAAGTGGTTCTGAAGATAGGACTCCAGCTTGCGCTGCTGCTCCCCGATGTCAGAGAAGTCAATGAAGAAGCGGGAGCACATGTAGCGCTGCAGGGACTTCATCTTGGTCTCGGAGGCGGCCCGGAAGCCCCTCACCAGCAGGTGACAGTACTTCAGCAGACCCCCGCCCCGGATCTCCTCCGGGTTCCGGGTGCAGATGAACTTGTGACGCAGGTGGTGCAGGGCCTCGCTGAAGTCCCCGTACACGCTCTCGCCCATGATGGTGGGGTGGAAGGTCTCGGCCATCGGGTTCTCTGAGCACTCGTAGAACAGCAGCAGGGAGTCCAGCTTGATCTGAAAGGAGTCCACGCTGAACTCAAACTGCCGCCGGAGGGAGTCCACGAACTTGAGCTCCACATTCTTTCCGCGGTTGTTGGAGAGGGAGATGAGACTCCAGCGGTCTGAGTCATTACACACCTTCACCATCTTCTGCACATAG
This sequence comes from Myoxocephalus aenaeus, assembly GCA_038501785.1. Lineage (NCBI taxonomy): Eukaryota > Metazoa > Chordata > Actinopteri > Perciformes > Cottidae > Myoxocephalus > Myoxocephalus aenaeus. Next base: position 887,891 of record JBAMJR010000359.1, on the reverse strand, counting down.
GCTTCCTGATTGTGTGGGGGAGAGAAAGAGCATATGAAGTAGATAGCCTTAAATGTACAATATTAGTAAAGCACAGCCATGGTAATGCACATTTTGGCCTCATTTTGCAGCTGGGCTTTGTATGAAATAACCAGTGTTATGTAAAAATAATAGCTGCATATATTTGTGTCATAAACCTTGTGTTATTACCGTTATTGACCCAAATATTAAAGACCCTATGTACTTGGATATGGGATCTAGGTGGCTGAGCTCAGGATCCCTTCCAAATTGGTTTAACTCAATCCTCTTAACTATGTAAAACCAACATTTTACTATCACTAAACTAATCTAATTGCACATAAAGCTGCGCGTAATGGTCGTTAAGCCGAATTGGCACAAATGTAATTAGTTCTTATCACATATCTAGAGGTAAATAATTGAAGCAGGAGAAGAAGAAGAAGAAGAAGAAGAAGAAGAAGAAGAAGAAGAAGAAGAAGAAGAAGAAGAAGAAGAAGAAGAAGTAGAAGAAGAAGAAGAAGAAGAAGAAGAAGAAGAAGAAGAAGAAAGTACAGTGGCTGTACCTTTAACGTTAGCGGGCTTATTTTCTGTTTATTCACACAGTCGGGTAAGAAATCCAGGAGACAGTCCAAAACTATGTCCTTCACAGTCTGGAAATCACTTTCCCCTTTCATATCGGCGCAAAATATGAGGTCGAGGTCCTTATAGCCCAGTCCGCTGTCCCCGTGCAGAACGTGGCTGGCTGCAGAGCCGTTTAACCGAACGTCCCGGACGTGGATCTGTTTTTCCTCCATCCGCCTGCGCACCACTTTAACGATCTGCCGCGGCTGCATCTCCAGGGTGGGGAAGTTCCCGCGGCCGTGGATCGGGATGGTCTCCGTCAGGATGGCGTCCAGCCGCTGCACTTGCTCCCAGTTGAGGACGCTGACGTTGCTGCCTTCGGGGTCAGACATGGAGCTGGCGGTGGCGGTGGTGCTGCTGTCGTCCTCTGACATGGTGGAAAAAGTCCTCAGCGATTTAAATGAAATAGAAGGAAAAAATAACGAAGAGTGGTCTTAAAATAAGAACAAATCGGTGATCGCGTCTTTACGCACAAATTTGGGGTGACGGAAACTTCATCCGCATCAGGATTCTCTCTATCAGAAGTCGCCCGAATTGACTGTAAACGTGTAAAAGAAAAAAATAGATTACGAAAAATATTAAAGACCAAGTCAAATAGAGGCAGCAATAATAAGCCTGTGGTTGGAGATCCGGTGGCGCAGCAGTCGAGATGCGTGTTGAGGAGCAGCGCGTGCAAAACGAGACCTAACTTTGTCTTCTCCTCCTCAGCTCTGAAGCGTTCGCCCCGGTGCCACAGTCAATGCGTCCGAGCGCTGCGCATCACGGGCTTTGAAGGTCGCTGATGATCCAGGAGGGGGTTTGCTTTTCCGGCTGTGACTCCATCGCCTCAAGGCACGCCTATGATTTTATGAATTTGCATGAATAAGCTGCTCCTCGAGTCGCACTTTGGCACAATCCTCCCTCCGACGAATCAACCCCTCTCAGGAATCTTGTGGATTTTTGACGCACGGCTCCAACATGTTTTTTAATTTTATCCCCTTTGTTGCCAGGAAAGAATCCCGTTGGTGCACTTTGAATTTGCTCGGGAAATCCAGCTTTCTCTCTCTCCCCAGTCTCTGCTCAGTACGACATATTTCCCCCACTTGTGGAGAAGTTAACCGTTACCTGCCCACTTGACATGCTGCGCCCTTCTGCAACAGTCCGCTCCGGCGGAGGAGGAGGAGGATGTCAGCTGTGCGTCACCCCGCCCCCCTGTGACGAGCAACCCGCTGCTCAGGAGAGCCTGCGAGACCTTATGAACCAGCTCCCCGGCCTTCTTCCATCGTATTCGGATCCTGCTCTGAATCTGAAGTCCCTGCTCGTTTCCATGAACAAAATATCGCTCTATTAAATATGTTGCGCTCAAAATGATAACGGGTGCGCCTGTTTTCGTTGAACCACGTGTCATCAACCTGTGACAAAATATAGCTTGTTTTTATTATTTGTATTATTATTATTATCATTATTATTATTATTATTATTATTATTATTATTAAGTTAAATAAATCAATATGATTGTGTTAGTTCTTTTGAATTGTTGTACTATTCAACTGTTGCTGCTCTACATATAAAGCTCACTTGGTGTTGCATGTCGCCCTCTGTGGGCTGCTTTAGGTTTTGACTCAAAGTAACCTAAAACAGGACTATTTAAGAGTCACATGGGAGAGCTCATTCAACTTGGAACAACTCAGCAAGCTAAGAAGGAAATGGCACTTCTTCTTTTTGAAACAGGCAGGACATATTTTCTCTGTAATCCCGTAAACCTGTTACCTTCCAGACCACTAACACCTCCAGGTCAGGGTCTGCAGACTCTCCCTCCCTGGTGGTTGGCCTCGGCTTATGTCGACGTATATATAGACACGTAGTCACTCATCTGAACTGTTAAAGCACCTTAAGATACATATCGAGATGCTTAAAGGGTCTCGAAGGGTCTTTGACAGTGTAGGTTGCACTCATGTGTGATGTCCCTTCAGAGACATATCGCATTCTGGCTCTTCTGTATCGGCTCAGTTTTTCCTATCCAAACATTTTATTCGTTTCCAAGCCCTAGACAGTCTCCGGTTCAGGCAGCATGTGAGGGGTGGTCAGGGGTCAGATGAAAGCAGAGGCGAGTTTTAGGGCCCAGGTACTTGAAGGGACGGGCAGGGGCCAAGTCAGGGTGGGGCAGCTGTCACTGGTGCTCCATTAGGCAACATAAAGCCCTGCGTCACTAGCCACCCAGATCTGTAAACCCTGATTATCTCTCACTGTCTTAACTCCAAGGCCCACACAGGAGCTCTGCCTCCGCACTGTGTCACTCGCTCTGTAGGAGGGGACACACACATGCAGTTTTATTGTGCAGCTTTTACCAGTAAAATGAGCTCCTAAATCACCAGAATGACCAATTAAGAGCTAAAAAGAAGATGTATTTATTGTTCCGTTACATGTGTGTTAAGGAATGTACCTTTTGTTTTGTTTCTCATACTTTGCTTTAGCGCGTGTCAGACAGGTTGATCACAGGTCTCTGAAATTGAATCCCACATCTGGAAATGTACATGGAACTATTAGTGAGCTTCAATGGGCCGAGAGCAGCGGCATCAATGCGTTTCACAGGTGTGGAGGCGGTTAGCCATGCTCGGTGAAGCTAAATCAAAGCCGCTGTGAGACTCACAGCAGGTTTATGCATACAGTATCGGTCCAAAACGGAGCCCCGCTGATGAGTGGCTTTGTGTAGATACCTGGCACCTCATTACTCACTGTAAAATGGATGACTCATCAGTTGGTGGTTATTATTAGACATTAATTAGAATATGTTGTCAGAAGAAATATAAGGAAGACATTTTAAAAACAATACACTCCTTAAACCCCTGCAGTGATGTAGGGGTTGTATGTATTTAGTCAAAACCGTCAGCAACTTCAAATATGGAGAGTAAAAAAAAATCCAAAAGAAGAGCGCTGTTCTTCTATAACTCATGAAGCAATATTATACGGGCACGGTGTTTGTGTCTCCAGCCCAGAAAACAAGAAACAAGAGAACGTTTTCTTTTCAGTGCCATTTATGTGACTGCATGAGTTGGATTTATCCACCAGGAAGTGTAACATCCCAGCAACCTTTAAACTGTTTCCTTCAGGTCAAAATGTCTCTCAATTCAACACTGCATTCACATAATCAGTTTTATTTCCATATCTTCTGTAGCTGTACAATTTAAAAGCATAACGTCATAAGTATGGAGCCCCAAAGTGTCATGACGAGGTAAATAATGATTAAATACAGTTATATGTGCATTTACCAGATAATCAGCCAAGAAAAACGACAAAACATCTTTCTCCGGGTCGTTGAAGCTAACTAGGGAGCCATAGATAGCTGATAGGGCGCATGTGATTAGCTGAGGGGTCAAAGAAAAGTCCTCAGCCATGAAACTATTATGACTATTATGAAAAAGTGTAATTTAAGATAATAATGTATTTATTTAATAATAATTAATTGAGCTTTAAATGATTTCAGAATGAATTTGTTCTTTTAAATGTTTTGCTTATCTATATCATCAATAATAATATATATCATTTAATATTGATGACTTTGGGGCTCCGTAATCCAGAGTTTTTTCTCTGAGAGTGCTGTTTTCTCCTTTACAAGAATAATATTTTGGAGGAAACTTAATATTCCTGCAAAAAAAATTCCAAATTCAATATAAATAATAATATCATTGACCTCAGCGTAAATGGAAACTATTGATTCAAGCAAAAACCTGGTGAGTATTGGTAGAAGAACCTATATGGAGTATGCACTTTGTTGTTTTTAAGAAATGAATTCTGTTGAATTCTGTTTTGTTTCTATTATCAGCCAGAATAGATGCTGCAGTTCAAGTTTCGTCGGAGAAATCCAGGGAAAACCCGACTTTTTTCTACCATCCTCTCAGCAGAGGAGGAGGAGGAGGAGGAGAGATGCTAGTCAGTTGTGCCAAAAGGGAGAAGACGGGCCAGGAAGCAGCAGTGAGTGATGAAACAATGCGTGCAAGGTGCTAAATTAGAGTTGTGATGAGAGTGAGAGCTTAAAGGCATGTGTCCAACATTTTAAAACTGTCAACAGCATGTGGAGGAGATTCTGAGCCAGTGCTGCTTGAGAAAACGTGAGCGATGACATGACTAGAAAACAAAGGATCCAGTCATGGCCAACCTCCTCTGTGTCTCCTTGCCCACTTTTCACAGAGATAACTCGATTTCCAGGAGGGTCCCATTATTTTGTCTGTCAGAGAGAAATTCCCACCGCTGACGGCGGAGTTAGTTTTGGTTGAGGATCAAAGGCACCGGGACAGAAATGGGATTTCCAGTTCCTTTTCAGTCAAACTGCTTCTGACCCTCCAGTGATAAACAAAAAAAAAAAAGCTGGAGAATCGCTCTGCCATCAAGGAGAAGTATAGCGGGGTCTGTGGAGAGAAGAAGCAGCAGCGCACCGAGCTACAGAGGATCCCCTCATTTCAGCTCTTTTGATCTAGAAGAGCTGCCGTGCGTGGCGAGCTTGCCTTCAAACTATCCTGGCAGATTAATGCTGAATGCTACAGAGGGGGGTCCAGTTTCACAGAGAGACAGAGAGCTCCATCTCCTCTAATCTGCCTTATTATAGGCCTTTGAGATGTCACAGCCAGCAGCTCCGGGGCCAGTAAAGGAGCCGCATGCTGCTGCTCAAGCACTTGAGAGACTAATAGATGCTACAGACAGACACACACACACACACACACACACACACACACACACACACACACACACACACACACACACACACACACACGCTGTGATCTTGGTACTGTGCTGTCGCTGACTAACTTGCGTCGGGTGGATTCATAATGGTATGACAGCCACCTGGACGTCCAAAACCGCGATGGGGGGAAAAAAGCATGCTGGAAAGCATCCACATCAAACAGCAATCCGCACCTTTTAACCCAAGCTGGTGTTCTGATCCGTCAGGGTGACCGAGCGCTTGATTGCACCCTGAATGTGTCTACTTACAGTGACAACATGTCTTCGCAGTCGATTCAATACAGAAGCGGGAGGGCGATTGAGGTTTTGGGACAAAACATATACTGCTGATCCTTATTCGGTGGAGAAAGACGAAGCTTAACTGACATAAAGACTCCAAACACAAGAGGCGGTGAGTCCAAAGGGAGTCTGACACGCCGGATGTAGACTGTGGGCATAAGCCCGCCGTTAGCCGCCTATCTCACATAATGACTGTCTGGAGACAGACCTAATCAAACCTAACCTAAGGAAGGTAACAGCATCAAATTCATATTTTATGGAGGATTATGTGTGGGGCTATTTCTTGACCAGGCACAGGAACCTCTTGAGGTTGCCAGCAACAATGCTTAGTGAAAGCCAAAGACTCAAAAGATAAACTAAAAACTTTTTTTACACATTGATCTTTCTGTACGGATAAAAAACAAGATATGATATGTTCCTTAGTGAGCTAAATAGATTTAGGAGTACTGGACGGTGGATTGTTTTACCTACGGACAGAGCCAGGTTTGCTGCTTTATTCCTGTTGCCCCGTCTTTATGCTAAGCTAAGCTAGCTGGCTGTTGTCTGTAGCTCAGGCCCGATGCAACAAGGGCTCTAAAGGAGTTGTTTGTTGAAGCTTTATGTATCTATAGATAAAACAGCAAAAACAATAAAATACTAGTCGATAAACGCTTAGTTTTTGTTTTGAAACCATGGATAGTGTTTTTTTGTGTGCATTATTTAGACTTGCTGAGGCTACTGTGGGGTTAAATCATGTTTATTTTATGAAAAAAGTTACCCCTTTGCAATTTTTTACTTTCCTGGCTGCAATGCCAGAGAAAAATAAATGTTCCACGAACCCCAAGCTACCATGTGTGCAAATATATTTTTGCATGAAATACCAATTAAGACGAGGAGGGGTGTGTGTGTGTGTGTGTGTGTGTGTGTGTGTGTGTGTGTGTGTGTGTGTGTGTGTGTGTGTGTGTGTGCACGTTCAAAAGAAATGCAGATCAAGTAGAATCATGATGACAGAACAATCCTTTGCAAAAATACACTGGAAATCCTTCACATTCCCAACAACTGTCATCACATCCACTGGTTTGGCACAGGCTCCCGCGACCACGCTGTTTGCCGGTGAGACACGTGGCTTAGAGGCTGTCAAACTGACAGCAAGCGGAAACCAAGAGGACGTCAGCTGGACGTCAGCCAAGGCAGCAGGAACACTGTCACGCTGTGGTCACACTCTCTGAGTAAAACACTTCCCCGGGCACTAATGGTCTTTGTAAAGCTGCCGGCAGAGTGACGGCTGTGGAGAGGACAGGTAATCCGGGGCTAACTGGCTCCATGTCCACTAAATAGGATTGGAAGGGCCAGTCGAACCTCCACCAGTCTCTGACTGAGCCACACGTCAGCATTCAAGCCAGAGAAGAGTATGAATAACTCTTGTGTAACCCTTTAGGTATTACGGAGGACCTGCAATCAGGCTCCTAAATGACATCCTGTTCCACCTCTGCACCCTCATTTCCATGTATTTTTATAGATCGAAAAAAGAAAAATGTAATATTTAAAACGATTATTCAAAAATATATAATCATTTATATTTAATGTTGTTCTATATTCCCGTATGTCCACCTCCTATGCAGGCAAAACATATATTGTAATAGGTGATATTTTTGTATTTGATAGCTACTGGATATTATTTTTTCGATATGAAAACCTTGCATTCACTGTTGTATAACTCCTTCAAACTAATGAGGGCGCATATATCATCTATACACAGTTCCTGAAAGGAGCAAACAAATGTTTCATTAATCATTTGAGAGCGCAAATCATTAAATCATTCGCACAAAGAAGGTGACACCACAAGCTAGTTCCAAATCACTTTCTACACTATATCTTAAAAACCATCTCTTAATAGAGTTCCCGTTGTGTGACTGAACTGATGGTAAACGAAGTTGGATAACTACTTAAGAGTCATTTATAAGCATAAGACCCTCACAGATGTCATTGCCATGGATAAATGTGGGTTTTTAAAGAATGTAGGCGGTATTTCAAGTGTCTAAAACTTACCTTTTTTCCTCCACAAGCAAATGAATCCGGACGTGATCCTCACCGTCTGGAGGACGGCCTATGACTTTTCCATCTGCCTGGCAGGAAGACTGGTTGGCCAGAGCATCTCCTCGTCCACCAGCACATGGGAGAAGCTTTCCTGCTTTTACTTCCTGGAAGTAGGGCTTCCTGCAGACCGACTGCAAAGTGTTGTGATCCACAGCAGCGCTAACTACCCGGGGGTAGCTTATTGTTCTGGAGTAGCCATGGCGTAAGCACGTCAAAGATTAAAAAAAGATAAAATAACGTTTAAATTCACATATTGAGTCAGCTAACACCTGAACGAAATGCGTCGCAATTAAAGAGTGCGAGAAAACTAGCAAGTAGAGAAATTGAAGTACTGAGCTCAAAGGCTAAATACAATGGTTAGCTTTAAGCTAAATACAATAGCTTAAAGTAACATACATGTTTTTAGCAAAAACTGATTGATAACAATTTGAAATAGCTCAACGTAAAGGATAAATGGTTGAAATAGCTAAAGGTTAAGGCTAAATGGAATACAAAATCTTTGAAGTAGTTGAAACAAAGGTTAAAATAGCTAAAAGTATCCCAATGGCTAAATGGTTATTTCGAGATGGATCAACGTTGGTAAAAAAGGATAAATGGCTAAATGGATATCGCGGGGTCATTCCTATGTTCCCAGATATATACAGCACATAATGGGAACAGGATGTGTTCTCCAAACCGTTCTCGTTTCCAGTTCGTCACATACAGATGCTTGCTGAGGACGCATACTGGTCACATGTAGGTCACTGCTACAAAACGTCTTGGTTAGGGTTAGGAAAAGATCGTGGTTTGGGTCTAGATTAGAGTGCGTCTGATAATATGGGAATGACATGTGATCTACATCACACCACATGGAACCTGGAGAAAGAGGTTTCCCCAGCTCTACTTGCTGTTGTGAGACATTTTCAAAAGGAACCGTCATATTAATGACCAAGTTTCTCACATTGTGTTCCATGTAAACAACATATTCTGAATATGATAAAACCAGGATACTAGGCCTCATGGAGCAGCCACCTAATGTATTTGAACATGTGCACTACGCGTTTCAAATACATTAAGTGGGCTGCTTCAGAGTCTAATTTTAAACATTTAATGTGGCACTCCACCACCTGCAAAAACATTACATTTCTATTCAGCACACGGACGCTGAGGATGAGCAGCCCTTTTGAGAGATCCCACCTCGGCTTTTCCAGGCTTCTCGTATCAGCCCGGCTCATTGTGGGGTGATGTAAAGCAGCAGACCTTTTCCTCCAAGGCTTTGATTCATGCGTCGTCCCCGCGCCGACTAATAGATCCTAATGTGTACTTAATATTCCCCCCAACGAGCTGTCCCTCCCTGACTTCCGATGTGATGCTCTACCTGTAATTACGGCCAATAAAATCCCTAAACCGCCACACTCGCTGTTCAGATCAGGGTCATCGCAGTTAATCACGGGCTGAGACATGATAATGGTCCTTCGCTCATGCAGGGCAGCTAAAGTGTCAGGAGACGGGCACATTAAGTCTTCATTAGATGCAGCAAGAGTCAAATTTTTCAGTAAGAGGATCAAGTTGCTGCTATATTAAAAGACGAGGAAATAATTGAGAAAATGTAATTTCTCTCTTTTTCATCTCTTTTCATTCTGTTTGCTGCGATCTAAACTGAAAAAAGGAGAGAGACAAGAGACAGGATCATTGCACAGGTGGGTTATTTTATTACATGCCATTTTCTCATCACACCCTGAAGTCTCTCTCACACACGAATGGCATCTGAAGACGAGATTACATGGTCCGGATCGGAGGACCCTACCAAGCTTACGTTGGCTGCAGGAGAAAAAGCTGGAGAGTTAGACAACTAAATAATGGAAGAGAGCAAATAATGACGAGATGAATGCTATTTTAGAATTCCTTATTAGATAAAAAAGGCACAGCACCTTCTCAAAAACACACGGGTGAGAACTTCAAAAGGCTGGAAAGCCAGTTTTCAGACCATCGCCACTCACTAGAACGGCATCAAATTATGTATTTTGGATATGAAAAACATCCATCTTTAGTCTAGCAAGAGGCCCATGCCACTGCAAAGCTGAATCAATCAGTCAAAACAATGGAAGTATGAAAAGAACAAAAGGAACATAAAACATACTGCCTTGGTAAACAGCTCACTTCAACTCTGAACTACAAACGACGCTTTGTCACAGTTGGTAAATGTCGATCACATTGAGAGCTTCCACCAATTTCAAAGCCGCAGTTTGGACCCATTTTGCGGCTGGAACGCCTCCATTTCTTTTTCATTTCTTTGGCAACTTTAACTTCACATATTTATTTGGAGAAAGTCGTTTACTAGGTAAAGACACGTAAAGAAAAGAAAAAAGGGACAAACATGCATGAGTAATCCCCGGGGCCAGCACTTCTCTACAGGGACCACGTTCAGTCATGAAAAACATTCATTCTCTCTCTCTCTGTCTCACACAAACAAACGCTGAGCGGCAACAAAATAAAAACTAAAAAGTAACACTGCAGGGACGAGCATACATTTGCATTAGACCCATCCCGCACTGGACTGGAGTCTGAGGCGCTGATGGACTGATGGATGTGGGGATGTTTAGTGGGGAAGCTGCAGAGGACGTTCTCTTTCTGTTGGCATGTAGCGGCTGTGCTGTTCAACTTTAGTGTTTGTTCCAGGTTGGGGCTGCCATAGGACCTCTGGAAGACCTCTCCACCACGATCAGCTCATCGGGGTTGTCGCGCGCTTTATAATGTAACAAAAGGTCTTGGATTGCCCGCTCTTCAATCTAAAAAGACACACAAAAAAAAAAAAAAGAAGACATGAAATGGAGATATTGTGGGCAATAAAAACCATACTAAATTTCAGGGTATAGGAGAAAACGCTGACACTGAGTGCTTAATGATAATGAGTGTTTTACGTAATGGCAACCAGAAAGCAATTGGGGGGGGGTTTGAGGAGGCACTGACAGAAGCCTGGCGAAGAACAGGCACGGCTGTTACGAGACCAAATGGGAGGCGCCTCGCTTCAAACCAGCTCTGTGCGGGACGTGGTCTTCAATAGATACATGCCTGCCAGATAGGGATCAAAAGGAGACGCATGCCGCCTGCGGCCATACCACCCTGAAACAGCACCGCTTGGTTTTCCACTTGGATGCCGCACACACACATTCACGGCAATAGTCATGGCAAGCGTGTGTCCTGCATGTGCGGGCGAGTGTGCGAGCGCTAACACGCACAGACAAGACACGTTACCTGGATGAGCGCCAGCGGCTTCTCCCGGCTGCGGATCAGCGCGGCTTCCTGCTCCTTCTCCTCCTCCACGATGGAGGCAAAGGTCACCAGGGAGGAGAGGGGAGGGCTGCCCACTGCGCCCAGCACCCAGGGCCTGAAGGGAGAGGGGGGGGTGACGGACGGTGACACACACACACACACACACACGACAGAATTAGCGCCTGCCGCTGCGATAGGGAAAGCGACAGGAGTCTAAGTGCACGGACAAAGTGTGAGTCAACGACTACTGACAGGCTCCTGTGTGAGAGAACGGCCGCCTGGTTACCACAAACCTCCGACGTGACGACAGCTGTCCATTTACACATCCAGCGGACACAGAGCAACATTAGCATTCACCTGGTCCTTACACCGGTTTCAAAAGTCAACTTCAAGCATTTTTCAAGCTTTTCCAGCACCTCTCAGCTGTAGTAGGAAAAAATAAATACAGTACGTACCGTTTATACTGATCATTTTTGTTCTTTATCACATTAAATCAGACGTCACTGTGCCGTGAGGAATCAAAATGATGTTTTGTGGCAGCACTCGACAGGAGTGCTGCCACATTAAGGAAAACGCATCAAAGTTACATAACCCGGCTGAGCCAATCTCAAACAATCACGAGCAAATAACGTCAATTTCAGATTTTTTTGGCAAAATAAGAGATTTGTGTCAAGCTGTGTTTCTGGCTGTTTAGCACACTGTGGGTTTTTAAGAGCTTTTTTTGGGACGGATGGAAAGACAACCTGAAAACATGATGTCTCAGGCCTTGGCAGCATGAAAGAATTGATTGTAGCCACTAAAAAACAAAAGACCCAATGTAAGCTGATGTGGGAAAACAGACACAAGCCTTCATGACCAGAAAATGAGGTTACTGCTGGTCCTGGTCCCCAATCTTAATGCTTTCACTAAATGATTTGCTCCAAAATATATTCTTCTCAGATCCTCTGCAAAGCATTTGGTTGGTGTTTGCTGAATTCAAACAAAGATTAGAAAAGCTCCTTTCAGTGACTGACATGTGGAACAAATCACCAGACAATTGGAATTTCTTTTGCTGCCTTCTAAAACTGCATTTGTAGTTATTTTCTTGTTTACTGAATTGGATTGTCTCCAAGCATGTATATAGATTCTTTTATTAAATCTTTATTTTATTCCCTTTAAACGTTGAAATATTTGCCCAGGACTTTGAAGCTACCTTGAATAGGACCTTGAAAAGACATTCAGTTCAGTGGAAGCTGCTTTATTGGAATGGACAAGGACAATATTGCCAAACCGTCAGGTATTATTATTATTACTTCCTCTCTGAATATTCATATTTTTAGACTCCGATAGTTGATAGTCGTGCCTTTTCCTTTTATACAGGGATCCAGGACATCTATTCAACATGACATGTAAAATACGACATGTCACATTGATGACATGAGCTGCCTGCAATCTGATTTGTCTGCACTTAAAGTGATTTCTTACTTCATAGCTGCTCTGTGAGTCTTGGAGACACGCTGCATTAATAGTTCGCTATAAATGTGGCCAAAAGAATTCCAAATCATTCACTATGATGCACGTTAAAGCTATATGGAAAGTCTGTTAATCTGGCCAAGAGACACCTCTGGAAATATTCATGAGACATGAGGAGATCAAAAAGGCATCTCTATTAATTCTGACTTTGGATATGGAAAAAGAAGGAAGACATGAGAATATACGAGGTTGCTGCCGCTTCCTGAGCCTTGAACTCGTCTGTCTCTCTCCGCTCATCCAAAAACCAAGAAGAACCTGAAACCTGCTCCCTGTTCTGTATGATCCGTTGTGACATGAGGGCTGCCCTTATCAACACTGATTAACATCACCGGCTTCACTAGTGACTCACACAGCTGTTTAATATCTAGAAGTCTGCTCTAAAGATTACCCACGATTCATGCCGCAAAGATACAGAAGAGGAAGCATGACGCACTTACAAAAAAAAAAGCAAGCATGACAAAGTTCACTCATAGGACAAGACTGAAGATTGCCCAACGCGTCCACAGTTTCATTAATTTTTCTGTCTCTCTCTCTCTCTCACACACACACACACACACACACACGCGCACGCACGCACACACACACACACACACACACACCAGAAATAAAAGGTAATCTGCCTTCATGGACAATTGTATGCAATTTAACCAGAAATGCATATTTACTGAGTGAGTGAGTGAGTGAGTGAGTGTGAGTGTGAGTGTGAGTGTGTCCTGCTATCGAGGGGATGTTGCAACGGTCAGGGTGACTCGGTGTCTGCGGACAGGTCAACCCAGCTGTAGCGGATCATTAAGAGCTGTTCACCTCGCTCAGACCAGAGCGGTCAACTAGAGCGGCTCCTGTCAGTCAAGTTGTCCGGTCACGACCTTCCCTTCCCGGAGAGTCGGTCTTAGATAAACACTCATCGTTACTTCCCCTTTTTTTATTTATTAATGTCAAAGCCAGACATGGTCTGTGTCAGATCTGTTTCAAGATCTTTCAGTTTCCTCTTAAAATTAAAAATAAATTTTAAAAAAAGTTTCATTTATCTGATGAGAAAATAATTAGGATGGATAGAATAAAATATGTTTTCAATTAAGGCTTAGATTAGGGATGTTCTTGCGGTAAATTAGTATTAGAGTACTGGGGAAGGACTTTTAAATGTGGTATCCTGTATCTTATAATGCGAGAGATGCAGTTTTATGAAACACCTCAAGAGTGCCACCAAGTGGAAAACAGCGGTGCACAGAGTGTGTGAGTGAGAGTGTGAGTGTGAGTCCCACCTAGTGGGTTGCTCCGGCTCGCTGCTCTCGGCGCATTTGAACGTGACCCTCCTGTTTGCAGAGGTGGCGGTGACGGGGGACGCCTGGGCACCTTGTTGGCCCCTCTGGGCTCCAGTTTGTCCCGCTCTGACCAAGCGGCTCTCCTCCTCCTCCAGCAGCAGCGCTCGAAATGAGCACGAGGAGGGCGGGGACTGGACCGCTGTTGCCCTGCAGGATCAAACAAATCACACAGAGAAAGAAAGAGCATGTATGACACATGGAATTCATGATCAAAGTAGATAAAAGATGGTAGTGCGGCATCTCTACGAAGCTGTGGTCCTCTTAATGTGAAGCGGATGCCATTATTTTGTGGCCAGCAGAGGGTGCCGTGATTTATAATGCTCTGGAGTGGCTGTGCAGAGACCCTACCTACATGCAAAGCTTTGGTGCCGATATAAACATTATGTATATAGGCTGAGGAAGCCTGGTGGAGGTCGTATACAATTACTTTCTAGCCTTAAAACCAACTGTCCCACCGGCGACGGGCTATGAACTCATCAACAGGAAGTTATTTCTGGACAGTTGTGTGTAGTGCACACTAGTTTTCTTCACATTTGGGCTAACTCACCAGGCCTTCCCACTGCCTTTTGGCGGGGTGACCGTGGGGGTTGGTTTGGATGCAGTGGACTCCACACTGGCCTCCTTGTTGGCCATGGCCAACATCTTCCTCTGCTTCTGGGACATTTTCATGGGAACAGGGGAGTGCTTGATGCTGGCAGTGACACTGCAGGCAGGAGGAGAAACATAAATGTGTGTGGTTAGCTGAAGTGAATAAAGTTCACTCATGCGGCAGTAGTGCCGTCTGAAGACTGGGCAATGGGATGAATTGGATCCCATTTTATGAATAAAGCAACAGCTGTACTTTTACAGCAATTAGTCATGAATTGTTTGCTATCATTGCCTCCGATTAATTAGACACTCTTAATGATTTAGTTTGAAATAAATCTCAGACAATAAAAACATTGTGTACCTTCCAGGGCTTCTAGGAGCTGCTCCAAGGGTCTGCATTGAGTTGGCCTCCATGTCCATGATGGTCCTCAGATCCAGGACTGGGGGTGGACGAGCAGGACTGCAGGTTGTATTAACACAGTCACACATACTACCTAGAACATGCGGCTCAGATGTCAACATGTAATTATTGATGAGGGATGAAAGAATGTCCTCCTTTCTCCAAACGTACTCTTCCTCAGAATGAAGTGGGAGGACACAAGGTCCCTGTTTGAGTCAGGGGTACCTTGTATGAAATCTCAACCGGCTCTTATTTTATTTTTTTAATAATGGAAAAAAAAAAAAACATTGATTTCCTCCTTTATAGTGTTTTATCCACATTATATAGTTTGAGGAGGAGGAGAGGGAAAAACCAACACGATTGTAAGAATAAAACTGAAGTTTTCATATTTAGGATCATTAAGTCCATCCTACCAGGAAAGGGCCTTGGGGATGGTTTGTGGAGCAGAGTTGTGAGGAGACTCCCTCAGGGAGGTCGGGGTGCTGGGTGGGGTCTTTAGCCTCTGACTGGAAGCCTTTTCTTCCTGTTGTAACAAATGATCAAAACAAAAGCAAATGGATAAGTTTGTGTATGACTTTGTGTTGTACTTCTATAATGGACCCATAGAAGGAAGCAAAATGACTAGCAGAGTAAGTACTTAGACGAGCTAAAACATACACCCCCTCGCCCCCCCCAAAAAAAACACATAATCTGTTATTTATGCGATTGCTGTGGTGGTCAGACATTAACCTCGGCTCTGTCATGGAAGACGGGGGACTGTATGTCTCGGGGACTGCCCACCCCCACGTAGCTGCCCTCTGAGTCGGATGTGAGCAGATCCTGCAGGGACTCCGTTGAGTTAGCCCTGCCTGACTTTACCAGGCACGGGGAGACCACTGAGAGGACAGAGAGTGCGTTAGTGAAATGAGTACATACTGCATTACCCCACAACAACCTGACAGGTTCTTAAAGGAGATGATGTTTATGTATACCTGGTGCAGGGGGACTTTGAATGATAGCAGAGAGAGTGTAGCCTCCTGAGCTGTCAGAGCGTCGCCGTGGTTTCTTTTTTGCCTTCATCTTGGCCTTCTTTAACAGGATTTCTCTGGGGGGATAATGTGGTACAATCATTAGTGGATATTCATTTGGGAGTCCACATTTCAGATGTTCGAAGGGGACTGCAAGGACTTGCAGACAGCCTGGTAAGTTCCCGCTTCCCTTCAGGGTCCAGTGTGTGGGATTTAGGGAGATTTATTGGCAGAAATGGAATATCACATTTGTGTATTCGTTAGCTTCGAAGGTTCTTCCATATCTGCATGGTGAGCGAGTCCACCGCCATGTTTCTACAGTAGCTCACAACAGACAAACCAAGTTGACCAACTTCAGTCGTTTGCAATCTGCAACCTCACCACTGGAGATCACTAAATCTTACACACTGGTTCTTCAACTTTAGGTCTACGTTCACAGCTGAATAGTTTTTTTCTGGTCTATAACCACATGACAAGATAAATGTTTTTACAGTGGTTACAAACACACAGAATACCTCACAGCAGCCAAATCAGGAAACAAACATAATGAGTGTACATGGAGATGCTGAACATTTATGTTTGTGTACCTGCAAGAGTGATCTAGTTCTGCTTCTGTTTTGGGGCTGAACGCAGAGTCCAAATCCTCATCCACATACACACTGAGGTCTGGGGCGCCAGGATACGGAGTAATGACCCTCCTCTGCATGGCTGGGATCTGAAATGAAAACAAACAACGACAAAACTATCAGAACCTGATCCTGTACAAAGTTACATTAAGATATTAGAACCAAGACTGACTTGGTGCGATCATGACACATTTGACTACATTTTAAAACAAAGCAGATATTGCATTGGCAGTGACACAGGTACCAGATATTGCTGCATTCAGCTGCGAGTTATACAAGAAACTAAATGACAGTTCACCCCCAAATCACCTCTTTTCAAGACAAAACATGTCTTGTGACAACGTTTTAATGAAGCAACTACTTCTTGTGATCTCTTCTGAGCAAAATTATCTAGAAAGCCTTTACTCTGGAAACTGAAAGACTGAGCTGTGTAGGATTCAGATCTGTGACTTCCAAGAAGTCGTTTCACAGAATCGCATTTAATCGCTATTTTATCTTGAAAACAAATCCAAGTCAAATGACAAAAAAGAGCAAACATTAAAGTAACGGAAAGGATGATGCAGATTCGGAAGGTGACTCACCATCCTCCTGTAGGCTGCAGAAAGCTCCACGAGCACTTCATCACTAAGAATATCCAGCGCTCTGAGGGTAACAAAAAAAACAAAAAGGGGCAGACAGACAGACACAGACAAAGGAGAAAGTTATGTTTAGCTCTCTCCTGCTGGGGAAAGTAATTGTCCTGCTGTATACAATATATCAAAATGTACACAACTTTACTAAATAAATACTTGAGATCATCTTTAGGCCAATGTATACTTTTGAAGTAATTGTGAGAAAAAAATTAGCACTGTGTTTAAGTTTAAAAAAAATATTTTTTTCTTCTTTTATGAACAGATTCATGAAAGATATTTTCAAGTCCCGTTCAGGTTCTTTCTTGTGATTCTCACTTGGACTCCAGCAGGGCGGCCATGTTGACCACTATGAACTGGAGACAGGAGAGTTTCAGCTGCTCCGCATTGTACATGGTGGCAAACTCCAGCAGTTCTGCACCGTTCTTCAGAGTCACTGAGGAGCAAAGCAAGCAGTCATTAACCAGTCACAGGAAATCGTTTCAAAGAAGCAATTGTGCCTGAAAATAGTTTTCCCCATGTCCCCATTTGTGAAATAGTGCTGCAGTGACATCACACACAGTTTGTGGTCGAGACCACAACTAAAAAAAAAAGCAGAGTTCTGGGCCTAATGTGATCACATCTCTCAAGAAACCAAGTACCATAAGGAACAGCGGTCTGTTATTAACCCTGAAACTATTTCCCCCCCATCTCGTTTACTATGCTGTGGGACTTTTTTTGCTGCGTCATTACATATCTCTACAACAAATGTGTTTAGTGTTCTCTTAAAATTTTTTACTAGAGAAGAGTGTAAAACTACTCCGTTACACATAAAAGTCCTGGCTTTAAAATGTGTCTTAAGAAAAAGAACAAAAGTATTAGAATCGAAATATACTCAGTACCAAACGTAAAAGTATACTCATTATGCAGAAGTAGCCTAAATGGTAACAAATAATGACAAATAAATTAAATGAAGTTTAAAGTACAATATTTACCACTGAGACGTAGTGGACAAGAAATATAAGGTTAAAAAAAATGGAAATGGTACATTACAACTACCTAAAAAGAAATATGTACTGAAGTACAGTACCTAAGTAGCCTGAATGTAACAATAGCAATATACGTAATATAGTTCTTCGTCCCTCCAGCCTCTTCATTTTGATCTCAAAGTGCATAAAATTGTGCATTAAACTTTATTATGTACAAAATGTATCCTAGGGGATCCCAAAGTCCACCCACTCTAGTCTCTCCCAGAATCCAGTGGGAGATACTGCATCAAATTGTAATTTTCATGACATGAATGCAGTATTATTTCAAGATAAAAGGACAGTGCTAGAGGGCAAAGTAAATGACGCGATCTAGGATAGATTAAAAGACAAACACAGCATACAGTTCTCGGTGATGACGACCTCGCACATCTCCTTCAGTCGTGTGATGAGCAGCTGGTCGGCCACAACCAATACGGCGCAGACAAACTCCACATTCAATGCCTCTGTTGAGCAAGAGGGAGAACAATGCGTCCTCTTAATACTATTTTGTGCAAATTCGGCAACAAGTCTTAAAAGGTTGTAATTTGTGGAATCGACTAAACTTGAGAAGTTACCTTTGATGGTGTGGGACTCATCCGTGTAAATATACTCTAGAATGACCTGCAGAATCTCAGAGCTGGTAGGCATCTCCAGTGCAGAGCAGGAGGTGGCCTGAGGGTCCACAAGACAACATTATTGTCAATATGATCACGTCCCAAAAATTAAGTTGCAAGCATTGGGTTTGTGAATAAGGCAGTATGAAATAAAAAAAATAAAAAAACATAGCATACCTCAATCCAGGGGTTTCCAAGCATACTATTGAAGTATTCTGAAACAAAAAAAAACATTTGCGACTCACTTTCTGTAAATCTAACACCTCCAACAGACATCAAAACTTAAAGTTTTTTGACGAATCCAATTATATCTTTACCAGGGATATTTCAGGGGTTTTTGGACTCACAAGGACGCGGCTAATGTATGACAGGCACGTGCAAAAATAACAAGCGTGCATTCGCCATCAGTATAAAAAGAATGTTTGTCCGTGTGTTGGGTTCGTTGACGACGGGGTGACCTTACCTAGTCTTGCACAGAGGACACTCTTGTGACATGGAAACTCTTTCCCATCTTCAGATTTCAGAGTAACATCACAAAGATAGGAGCTGTACAGACAGAAAGAGAGATATCAGAAAATCTGCACTTTCGCGTCAAGTTAATTATGTACCATCTCATCTATAGCTACTACACTCATAAACGCACCATTTCTTCTGGTAGAACTTGGGCTTGTGGCCGGTTTTCTTGTTTATAACATTGATCTTCCCACTTTCATATTTGACTCCATCCAGCCTGTCAAGGAATAGCGAAAGCATGAATGAGGAGACGTGACACCACATCTGTTTTTGCGTCGGGGTTTAGAGCACACCATCCCGTCTCTCACCGTGCAGACAGGCTTCCCAGGCCCAGCTTTTTTGCAACACCCTGCAAGGTTTTCACTGGGTTGGCCCCTCCGTCGTTGCCTTTGTCACCTTTACCTCCTTTCACCTTCTTGCCAGGCTTGGCGCACTTGCTTTTGGCCTTGTCCCCATCTCCTTTGTTCGCGGGGGGAAGGGAGCAGTACACCTCGAGTGCTGAATGGCCTCTCAGGCTCAAGTCCTGCAGGCTGCTGATAAGCCTCTCCCGCTCGAAGTCCTGGCCATAGCAACAGAGACAGTGGAGCAGCCGAGTCAGAGGCTCAGTTCTTCCAGGCTAACGCACATATTTTGTACATACTCAAGCAATAGTATATATTAAAAGCCTGTGTATCCGATCTATGTTGCTGAGAGTTTAAGTGAATGACACTTTGGGGATTGTTTTTTCTTTTCCTCACCTGGTTTTGTGCCGGCAAGGCCCCTGAGACTCTCGGCCGGGCACCGTGCACCAGCAGCTCGCAGGAGTCTGTGTAGATGAAGTTCAGGGCGTATTCCAGCATGTCCGGCGTGATCTTCTCCAAAATGATTAAATCGCAGCCGACAGCATCCTCGCTCTTCCTCACTTCCCCGTCGGGTTCCTCGTCCAGTTCATGCTCGGACATGAACTGCTTACGGAAGAACTCTGACCTCATGGAGAGGATGTACTTGTGAGCGGGGAAGGTGCGATCGCCGGCCTGGAGTGTCACGTCGTGGATGCCGTCCATTTCGTCCGCCTCATCCAGAAGACTCCGAAAGTGTTGGGAGAAGGAGGACGGAGAAATGCTGGGGATCTCGTACAAGCTGGAGCAAAGACAGGGTGGACGTCATTGCAGCATGTCACTCGAATGATCAAAAATGAACATTTAGAACACATACATCAAGGACACAAACACAAAGAGTGATAACTGAAGGGCAAGAAGCTTTCATGCTGCAACACAGCCTCCAATAAAGCAGAGCACTTAATCAGCAGGGAAGAGATCTAAAAATAAAGACAATTAGACCCAGCTAGAAAAGATTAATAGTCCGCTATTGTATGCAATACCCAACTGGCTAAATGTGCCAACATAACATTCTGTGGTAAGTCATTATTGAGTCCCTGGGGAGATACTGTTTTTAAAGTCGGTCCTTTGTTGCTTCCCATCACCTGTTTAGTGCTGATAAATCATAAAACAGAAGTTTATGCCTCTAAATGCTCTTTACTATTTAGCACAAAATAACAAACTATACAGACTTATGAACCTAAGCACCGTATCAAAAGAAGCATTATCCAAGCTTCAAGGGAGATACCTTGTTTTGGGGTCGGACTGAAGCGCTCCAAAATTTCGGCCTTTAGAGTCCATGGTGATGCTGACAGCTCTGTGGACATACGGGAGTTTCTCCAGGCGGATCCGCTCATACATTGTCCCAGCATCTGAATGGCCACACACCTCCACACTGCCCTCTGAGATTACAAGAAGCATGTAAATTAGATTTCTTTATAAAAACTCCATTTCTAACAACCTTCTTTAACGATGTTTTTCGCTCAATCCCTTTTACTTATTGTCGTTTGTCCTTTCTTTTGGACACTTACTATTGCTGCGGTTTTATCCCCAATAAACTTAATACGAGTATGTTTAGGTCGTTCATTTGATCCATTAAAGCAGTTGGTAAAATTAGCTTGATGAATATTAATGTCAATGCAGGTCCTATGAAAAATATTTAAATAGTTTGAGACAAATGCAAAACACAGGCCAACTTCATGATTCAATACACCATGTTCCTAAATTCCTCACCTTTCTTCTCCCCGTACTTCCTATACTCTCCAGCCCACACACCATTGAAGCCCTCCCCCTCTTGAGTCACAAACATCATGCCATTCTTGCTGAGAGCGATGTCCGACATGAAAACCTGACGCCCGTACGCCCACCGGCACTGTCTCACAGAGCTGCAAGAGGACCGCCAGCAAAACACCTGACAGAGGGATGGAAATAGAAGAAGGAGAACATTTAAGGAAAGTTACACAGACAAGTCTTAGTCACCATTTTTATCTATAGGACCCCAAATAGACGAGCCTGCTTCGGTATTGTATAACTGTCTACAATGCTCCATAACAGGGGAAGTAAAAATAACAATGTTATTCATTCTGCTTTAGTTCCTAAATGTTAGAACAGCAAGAAAAGTAGGATTTAAGTAGAACTGTATCATCTCATGATAGATGTATGCCAATTTATTAAGTGATGCTTCAAATCAGAGGATTTGCGGTTTCGATCCCTGGCTCCGCTCGTCCATGTCGATGTGTCCTTGGGCAAGACACTTAACCCCAAATTGCTCCCACAGGTTGTTCCGGCAGTGTATGAATGGGAATAAATTATTAAATAGTCCTGATGGGCAGGTGGCATCTTGTACGGTAGCCCCTGCCATCAGAGTGTGAATGATGACATTTAGTGTTAAAGCGCTTCGAGTGGTCAGACAAGTACAGTCCATTTACCCCATGTGCCTAAATTACAGAGAGAAAAGCATTTTGTGTGATACTTCCTAAATGCACGTACCCTCCCAGCTTCATCCAATGCCAAGACGGCCAGCTTTTCTCCTCCTCCCTCATTCAGGATCTGTGGAATCACACGGTGGTCCAGACTCCCCCCGCTGACCAGAACCTTCTTGATGTTCAGCTGCCTGAAAAAATTATAATTAGAAAAACAGAGAACATATTCAGATTTGAAATATAATATACTTTATTAATCCATTTGTCCATCTGTGGATGAAGATCTACATTTCTTGGTGGAAGACGTTTAAGTAGATCCAATGTTGTGTTATTGCTCTTTAAAGGACAGGCATGCACACAGCCCCACTTTCCAACTAAAAGATATTTGCAGCACTAGACTACGCAAATCGGAAAAGGCTTAACGAGATAACGTAACAGTTACCAGTTTAGAGGATGATTTACTATCTGCTGCAATTCAAATTAGGTCTGATTAGAATACCGGCGTCTCTGGCGGCTTGCAAATTCTGCACATATTAATCAGACCTATGAGCACTGGAGAATAAGGAGAGTACGACCTTTGAATCTTTACAGAGATTACATCTTTACATTTGCCAGACAAAATGCAGTCTTAAGTTTGGAATGAACTCTGGACTTAAACGAGAAATTTGCCCACTACGTTATTAGAGAGCGGCTGCTCAGAATCAATGAAGTTGCGTTGTGTTTTGCAATTTAGTGAGTGGTGGATGAGGCAATCTTCAGATTATGGATCAGTTTGTTCAATTTATTGCTCTGATTAAATTTGGAAAATGCTGCTATATATATATATAAAAAAACAAAATTGAGGTCATGCTGATGTGTGATGTAACAGAGTGACTGTAACAAGTCTTTTAATTAAATGGAATCTTAAAGGCCGGTTGAAGGTTTATTATTTTTGCAGGGGTGGTGTAACTTCTGCTTCCCCGTTCACTTCACCTTGAAGCCATTTTCTTGCACTGGTAGTCAGCCAACAGGTAGACGTCGCCCTTGTCCGTCACGACCACCGTTGCGCCATCACTAGCTGCTGCCATCGCTATGGTGACATCCTTGTGGTAAAGAGCCGACACCTGCCGGGGGGCTGTCACGCACTTCTCTCCGTTAGGATCCAGCAAGTAACCTGGATAACAACACATAGTAGAGTACATCAACATGTCAACTTGTCCATATATAGCGTGTGAGTGAGTGTGTGTGTGTTTAATATGTGCTTTCACTTATAAAATACTAAAACTATCATAATAGCCTTTTGTGTCATCCACCTCTGACATGATGGAGGGAATTTCCTCCTCACCAAATCTCCTACAGAAGTAACCTTTGTACCATTCTACTATTTCAACCACATAGTTAGTCATGCTTGCATGCTAAAAATACTAGCTTCATCTTTCCTTTGTTTACTGTGGCATGTTTACACTTTGTGTAACACAGGCTGTGGGTCTCAATTTTATCTGTTCAGTCCTGTTTAGTATCTGAGAAGCAGTGGCATTTTCTCTCATAACACCGGCTTTAGCTGACATTTCAACGAGACTTACCCAGCTGGCCTCCGTTGAGTCCCATTGTGTAGACGGCCTCCCTGGTCCACAGCACTGTGTGGAACCTTCCTGCTGCAACTCCAATCACCGTCCTGCCTCTCAGCGTCTTGTGGAACACCTGCACACACAGCACATCATTGTGACATTGAAACGATAGCATACAGAAATTAAGAGTGTCTAAACTCAACGCCAACAATAATTATCAATGTGCTGGTTGTAGAAAATACTAAAGAAATCTCAAAAAGAAACTTGCAAACATAAAACAAAGAGCAGATTGAACAAACAGTACAGTGTCGTGCATTTCGTTCACCAAAACAACCAAAGTCTCATTTGGCAGTCCATGCAACGCTCGTTACATGCACTGCAAACCGCCATCGGCCCCTTTCCATCACCCTCCCTGCTACCTCTTACCTGTTTAGGGACGTGGGCGGAGGCAGGAGGAGGAGCCAGACCAAGCTGGTGGAAGGTGTTGAGGCCAAAAGTGTAAACGTAGCCTTCTTCCGTCAGCACCACTGTGTGGTCTTTAGCTGCCGCCACCTGGGAGCAGTGGTGGGACATCAGGCCCTCCACCATCCGAGGGACCTGTGGAGAGGAGTCAGAAGGAGAAGCTAAGGATTAAAAGTTAGTCTCAGCGCAGGCATCTAACCATTGAGACAACCAAAAAAACTATCTGTTCTGAAACGGTCTGTGTTTGAATGTGGTAAAGGAGGAGCTGGACAACATGACAAGCTGAAACTGATTGATTCATATTTACAAACAGGCTTATAAAGCCATGAGGCGTTAGCAAACACAGCCTAAATTTAACCATTTTTCTCTTATGAGATGTTTGTTGAGATTAGTTGTAAATTATAATTCTAGGAAAGACTCATTTACAGAATTTTCTAAATATAGGGTGAGGGTTTGCACATTAAAATAATGCCCTATAATAAGCTTCACCAGATAAGTCTGTTCATCTCCATGGCCAAGTCGTCCTCCAAGTCCATGCCCACAGGTGAAGACCTGGCCTTTCTGGGACAGGAACACAGAGTGGAACTTGCACAGGACCACCTGTAGGGAGAAGAGGAGATCAAACAGGTTTCGGTCTCTTTTTAACCAGCATTTTAAAATGCAACATATTCAATTCTTGAGAATAAAAGAAAAACAGAGTTTGAAGTTTGTGCTGATAAAAGGATCCTGTCATAATTTGGACCTCACAGCAGAGGCTGCGATGCATCTCTTTCCATGTCCCTCAGCCAAGCCCTCTTGTAGTGATAGTAAAACACTATGCCAATAAAGGCCGGGGCACTAGTGGAAAAGCAAACATCATTACTAATACATTGCTACCCTCAAGCTTTCAATAGGGTGCAGGGATGTTTCCCAAAGTATCACATTGATGTGGACATTCGCACACATCCATACACACCAGTGTAGTTCATTTAATTAAAAACATGTCATTGTGGAATTAATATTTAACCTCTGGCACCTGTCGGGTTGGGCTAGGAAGACAAAGACTAAATGCAGTGACACTGGGTCATTGTGTGGTCATGAAATCAGATCTATCCATCCCCCACTAGGCTTTATGAAATTACTCTGCATGGCTCTATGTCAGAAAGAAAAAAAATCCCTTAAAACATGGGGTTGCTTCTGTTAACACCAAAATGAAAAAGGGACATGAAGCCCACAATCACCATTCAAACACAAAGTCTTAAGAATGGATTACAATGACAACACATCTAACACTTATCTACTATAACTAGCATCTGGTGTGTACGCTACACACACCACTGGGGGTAGTTGCACTGGTGCCAGCAGCTATAGTAATCACACTAAGAGGATCCACATGACAAATGCATGAAATTGTAGTCGGGCTGGCACAGTCTGGCAGCGTGGTTTAACCATGCACACGGCTTAACAAAGTCACAAATAAAGACCAATCAGTCCACGGCCGCCACACCAACTCTGCCCTCTATTTGACTCATTACTGATAGTATTTATTTTTGTTCCTGATGCCATGGCTGGATAACCACGAATTTCATTCATTTATGAAACGTAAAATGTAACACTCTCAAGCAAGGTTTTACCTGAAGAAAGTATGAGCCATCCTTGGAGGAAAACCTTCTCTTTTTTTTTTGATACAAATACTGAAGAGAAGGTTGTGTAATATCAGACTCTGGGGAGGGAATGTTTTGCTGGTTTACCCGGGTGGTGAGCCTTATCTGTATACCCATGTGCATTGTCTTTTTTTTATTTTTTGTATGTAACACATGTTGGCACAGAGTTGAAGCAAGAGGCTATTACTGGTGTGATACGTGTGACTGGGTTTTTTAGAGTAGGGAAGCCCTACGCGGTAGGAAAACACTTCCTTTACTCCATGGAGAGCCGGCACAACAACAGCGTGTTGTTAGCCTACCTGCTTGATGTAAACCCCAGTCCTGGCAAACACATCCACAATCTCAGGATGCTGTCGGCTCTCCTGATTACCATGCCCGAGACTGAAATTAGTATTGTTTCCCCATGTGTATACTTCAGTTGGGTCTGTAATGAGGGAGAAAAACATAATTACACGCACAGCCACAGCCTCCACATGAAGCTTGATTTTACCACTGGTCTTTTCTGCAATTAAAAAGGACAAGGCATATTTGTATGGCTCCTTTCAACAAGGAAAGTCAAAGTGCTTTATATAAAAGACATAACAAATTAAGACACATTAAAATAGAATTTAAAAGGGTGAAATAAAATGCAAGATAAAAATAAACAAAGATACATAACAGATCAAACAGAGGGATGTCCTGTTCATCCACAGTAGATACTACATCATTTTCTATCAAACGCGAGTACAAATCATTATGGCAAGAAAGACATGTGATGTAGCACAGGGAGAGTTAAATCCCAGGCACGTACCAGTGTGAAATACATCATCAAACAGAATGAGTCACCGTGATGCTAATAAGCCTGGTGACTCTTGACAAAAACAAAACTGGATCCATTGTTTCACCACTCGTGTCATATTAATGCACGACAATGCCAACAATATATCCCAACTCAACTTTAGCGCTCATCAGTTTTTCTTACCGGTGTTTTTGAACACAACATGCATTGGTCTATCCTTCATTGTAAGGTCCAGGACAGAGAGACCCTCCTTGTCCTGTGTGGAGAGAAGTCCTCCATGCTGAAACAATGTCGAGAACCACAAGACATTCAATGTTAATACAACAACTGTTTTACTTTCCATATTGTTGCATTTTGGTAAATGGGAACGCTTTGAACAACTCGGCATCCTTCTTTTTTATTTGTCAAAGCCATACCTTGACCAGCGATACGAGACAGTGGATATGTCCGTAGAAAGCGCTGCGATGCACAGCGGTCCAGCCGGACTCCTTATCCTTCCCCATCAGGTCAGCATTCTTGCTCTCCAGCAGCCACTCCAGTAGGGTCTTCTTTCCCAGCGAGGATGCCAGGTGTAGGGCTGTGCGACCAAAGGCATCCCTCAAGGTGGTTGCATTGTGGCAGTGTGAGGTCAAGAACGCCCGCAACTGACCCTCAGAGCCGCCCGTCAGTGCCGCCATCACCTCGTCTGCATGTTGCTGCGAGCGGCATTTGGGGGTGCAGTTTGGCAAGGCCGGACTCATCCTGACGACCTCCAAATCTTCACAGTGAACCCTCCGCCCTTTTGTATCTCAAAGTCCCTCTGACAGCCCACCACCCCCAAATCGCAAATAAAAACAAAAAAACGAAACTATGCAATTTTATAAATCCAAAACACCGGCGCTAATATCGTGTACTATAACAGCGCTGCCCTCCAAGAAGAAAAAGTGCATCAAGAAAAGAAGAAAAAAAATGCGTGTAAACAAAAGGAGATGGTTTGGGGTGCTAGACTTGTGCTTGTGTTGAGGTTCCACTGCACCCTAGCGACCCCAGAGCCTTTCTGCGACTTGTTTTAGTCCACCATCTCAACCAAGAATTTCACACAAACTAAGGTGCTTGCAGCATATGATGGCATCAATAATTCAATAAATACAAAACTCCTTGAGTGTTTTATACAAAATTGTACATTTAAATGTTAGCAAAAATAGTTTTTCCTCTAAATACTCTTATAATAAATTACAAAAGGCAAATATTTCAACGACCCTCCGACCTCCTCGTCCAGCAGTCCAACCATCAAACTTGAGGGGAAAGGCCCCCTTTCCCCCCAAAATTCTCACTTTCCTTTTCACAACTCCATAATTGTAGAGTGCACCTGAGGGGGGAATTTGAGAGGAGTCAGTGGGGTACTTGTGTACAAAATGCAAGTACAGCTGTGTGGCATGCAGAAGTGAGACGAGATCCAAAAGTGCAAAGGTCAGAGCAGATGTTTGCTAAACAGCTATTTGACAACGCTGTGCAAATAAGAGTAGGGAGAATGTAAACGTTGCATGTGGTAATGCTTACGTGAAGATAGAGATTTGGTTTCTGCATAATATAACTCTTACGTAGAATAAGATAAACCGCACACATATGTGACAACCCAGCTAGCTAGCAGGCTGTGCAGAACTGCCAGCTAGCTAACTAACGTAACTTACTTCACCAAAGTATTATCTAGCTCGTAGTGCCCAAGCTGGATAACGTTACACGTCAAGTCACGTCGTAATGTGCTACGCATTTTCAAATGTGACAGCTAACAAGACGCCTGATCAAACGCAACGATAACGATACAGTTCAACGTTTGGTTTGTCAGCTGTGTTGTTAACTAGCTAGCGGCTAGCTAGCTCGACTGACACATCACCGAAAGCTAATGTTAGCGAGCTGGAATGGAAATTAGCGTTGTATCATGTCTTACCTTCCGCTAGATAAAGGAACAAGAAGACATGGAGAAAGTTGCTTCAACGACGTACATCCACTGAGTCATTACTACCAACAGGAGACGCTGGGCTATTTTTTCGCTAGTGCTAATTTTGACAGGACAGGACGCCTGAAACCCTGCAGGTTTGGTTAAAGAAGAAACAAACCGTCGCTACTGTCGAGACTTCTGATTGGCCAGGGCGTGTACATCCCAGTATTCTATTGGTTGATTTTTGGGGGTTTGTTAGTTGTGCTCAGACTGAGCTGTTGCTGTCTGTATGATGTCATAGGCAATTTTATTCCATCTTTTTTTATTTGAGGGTTGACATTATGAACATCATTACAAAGTTAAGAAAAATATTAGAAAACAACATGAAAATATAACTTAGAAGTTATTTTTATTTATATTAGAAGAACACAGCATAGTTGTGGATTCATCGTTAATGAAACAAGGAGACAACACACCATTTAAGATTACAATTAATTCACAAAGGGTTAATGCCATTTACTCTCTAATGGCCAGCCAAATTATCATAATTCCATTTATATGCAAATAGGAGCAAAAGTAGCAGCTGATGGGTTGGTTTAAGAACACTCTCTGCCCAATTATGACAAATAATGGTTAATGTGACGTGATGATGAAGTATAGACACACACACACACACACACACACACACACACACACACACACACACACACACACACACACACACACACAATAGAGAATAAAGATAATTTTATATTTTGAGCATGTTATACCTAGAGTTGCGTGGCCATGAAAGGTGGGCGTATGAAAAGCTTGTAGATCCTTTGCAAGAACATCATGTCAGTTACAAGGGTTTCATACTCAACAGATTGACTTCAGGTGGAGTATCACTTTCAGCCTCATTTCAGGTTTCATGGAATTACTCAGATGATTGTCCCAGTGACCGGGGCTAAGCATAGGACGGGGTCAAAGGAGGGCCAAGCTAGGGTTACACTGGGATCTACGCCGGGTCTTCCAAATATTGATGAGCACGCCGTCCCTCACCCGCCATGCATTACCACATCCACAGCTTCGCTTCTCAGTGCAATCCTGCACAGTCCAGCAGTCTAACAACGACGAGGCTGCCACCCAATTCATGTCTCAAAAGAGGATGTGGAAATATAGACCATTTAAAGAAATGATGTTATAAAATGTTGCACTTTTTTTCCATAATCGTTTAGTTGAAAAAGCACTTTTGTATAATGGATTTCGGGAAAAACTTTTCTTTCAAATGATAACAAATCATCTTTCCTTTGCTCTTATTATGAGCTTGTTGTCTATTAGGTTCTGCATTATGTATTATGTTTTTCCCCCACTGCCTTCATTGGGTTTATGCTTTAGAGACCCATAACATCCAGAAAGGATCCTAAAAGGGATTGGGGCTTATCTTAATGAGTACTAGTACATGATGGGCTCAGTGATGTGACAATATCATCAGGGGATCTAATGATTTATATGTTTATTTTTGCCTTTTCAATTCCTTGAGTCTACGTGTTTTCAGCACAGCCTCGCACTGAACTAAATTGGCCGAGATATTCAATCTTATGATAGGCCTAATAGATGAAACTATAGTTTCCCCTCAGGAATCACACACTTTTTCATTCCTCTACATGTGGATAGGCTGGGGAAGACATCTATTCTAAGAAATGGCATCTGAAAATAATGTTTATGGTTGGTAATGATTCATATGGAATCGCGAAAATCACTTTTGTGTTCATGTCTGATCAGAAAACATATATATATATATATCGTTATATTATATAGACTGCAGGTATCTTATTGCTTGGGACTTCACTGGAGCTCCCACAGGGACCCTATAGAGGTGGCGTATCTTATGAAAGGAATCTTTGAGGCAAATAGTAGTTAAGTTAATGGATGATGATGACCAATTGGCTCAATTTCTGAAGTAGCGCCAGTATGCTCGTAGTAATATAATAACAATAATAATAATAATTATTATTATTATTATTAGTAGTAGTAGTAGTCATTTCGTGGAGACTATAGTTGCGGTGTATTAAGCTGTCAATTTAAGATAAAAAAAAGAAGGGAAAAAAAGTCAGAGGGAAATTAAAATCAAAATCTGAACGAAACTTGAAAGAGTTTCTCTCCACACCCCCCTTTTTGCTGGGAAATGGTACGCTCCCTCCTTCCAATGGTCTGCACTGTGCTGCTGTGTTTGGTCTTCTCCTCCAGACTCCCTGCGTTTAGGGAAGCAGCGAGCTGGAAGTACGTATGAGGTGATACATGGCACCTTCGGGAGACACGGAGGGTTTTTGTGCTTGGAACCAGCAGCCTGAGTAAGGTATTTTTTGCCGATTCGACATTCTGCATCGGGCTCGCTTCTTTTTTTGCGGGGACTGGGGTAAAAAAAAAAAAAAAAACAATATGGCAAAAGCCTGAGATTTGGGAAGACGAGCGAAGAGGAAAAAAAAAGCCTCGGAAGTTTTCGAGCTTCGTCCGCCGTCCGCTTTATGAAAACGTAGAGTTCTCCGACACCAGGATGGTTTGGGGGTAGTTACATGGAGTCTGGGTTGGAACTGGGGGCAGTTTTCACAGGGACAAAGGCGGGAAACACGGCGAAAAAAAACTTTCCCTTGCGGGAGAACAAAGTAATCTTTACGCACGGTCTGCGCGCACACGCACATTTCTGTACGACCCCAAGATGCGCCTGTTGAGCACGCCGTGCGGGGACATGCGAGGGAGAACACGCGCGTCCTCTACGATGCACTTTCTCTTCCTCCTCGCAGCCGTGCTGTCCTGCCACGGCTGTCCGGACAAATGCTTGTGCTTCTCGCAAACTGTGAAATGCCAAAACCAGGAGTTGGACGCGATCCCGCATTCCTTGCCGGCCAACACCAAGTCGCTGTTCGTCACCGGAAACAACATCTCCCGCGTCGGCGTGGACTCCTTCCCGACCCGCCTGCAGATGCTGACAGACCTCTATCTCAGTGGGAATGAGATGGAGTCCGTGGACGCCATGGTGTTTGACAACCTGCCGAACCTCGTGCGGCTGGACCTGAGCAACAACAGGATCCAGACTTTCAGTGACAGAGCCTTCCCAGAGATTAATAAAGTGCAGCTCCTGAACCTCAGCAGGTCTTTCCACAACCACTCCTTCATGGACGTGGTCCTCAGCGTCCTACAGAGCGGGAACCTCCTCCAGCTGACGGGCCTGGACCTGTCCAACAACGACCTTGTGATTCTCCCGGACGATCTGTTCGTTGGCCTCCCCAACCTGGCCAACCTGAGCCTGCAGAACAGCTCCATCCTCTCGGTGCAGAACGGGACGCTGAGGGCGCCGCCGCTGCGCGACCTGGACCTGAGGGACAACAGCCTGCGGGACCTGCCCTTCGCCACCCTGGCCGAGCTCAGCCTCAAGCCCGCCCTCGTCGTCCGGCTGGCGGGGAACCCCTGGCGCTGCGACTGCCTCTTCGAGGACACGCTGCTGTGGCTGAAGAACGGCACTCAGGTCGCCGACGCGCAGAACCTGACCTGCGCCGACCCCAAGGCCCTGAGGCGCCTGCCGCTCCTGCGGGTGGAGCGGTCGCAGCTGAAGTGCTTGGGCGACATGGAGGGCGTGCTGGAGACCTCGTATGTGTTCCTGGGGCTGGTGCTTGCGCTGATCGGCGTCATATTCCTGCTGGTGCTCTACCTGAACAGAAAGGGCATCAAGCGGTGGATGTACAACATCCGGGACGCTTGTAGGGACCACATGGAGGGGTACCATTACAGGTATGAGATCAACTCTGACCCGCGTTTGGCCAACCTGAGCATCAATTCGGATGTGTGAGCGAGGACGGGACACTGTCTGGGACCCTGCAGTGAGATATACATATATATATATATGTATATATATATATGAGATGACTTGTACTGTTAACATTTGCATGAAAGTCTTCCTCCCCCCCCCCCCCCCCACTCATGATGCTCTCCAGATTTAGCATCCGTCATGGCTCCTAGTTAACCCCCCTCTCAGAGCCTGCATTCAACCACTGCCGCATGTCCAATACAAATACCAGGTAGCTGTGATGTCAGCTGAGTTTCCTCCGTGTAACGTTGCATGGACAGCGAATCATGCCGGCGGTTGTTTAATTTTTTTTTTCCGGAGAGTTGCAAAGAGTGATGTCTCCTATTTTTTACTCTTCCTAAAGGATAAACGGTCTCATGGACTTTTCAATGAAAGAACCCATTGCATCCTTCTTACTATGCCTCTGATGCAGAGAAATGCTCCGCTGCTTGTTTATGAGTTTGTTCTTTTTAATATGTGAATTTGTGATATACATTATGCCCATTTTGAATGACTATAGTGCACATTGCCTAGTTCTTGGATTTAGTAGGTGAATGTAATTGCTCTTTTTTTTATTTTAATTTTTTTTTTATGTGGAGATATCCAGCTAAATAAAATGCCTCTGGATTGCTGTATATCTGTCTCGACTGAGGGCCTTTTAATCCTGAGAGCGAGGAGTGTGATCCGAGGCTCTGACGCTCCCGCCTGAGACAGCGCCACAGCTGGCGTGAAAGCGTATGACAAAACACTAAATCTTATATAAATCTTACTCCAGTTCAACAATGTGCGTCGTTCATACTGTAGCATCTCTACGGCAAGAGTTTAAGCTGCTGCAGCAGGAAGGAAAGTCAGAGTGAGAAGTTGAATAGAGGACATGCTGTCTGACTTTAAATGAGCTGTCTGTAGGTCTATGAGGTGATGAGAGCGGCAAACTTTCCCCCCCCCCCCCCTTTTTTTTCTTTTTTAATCTCCCATCCAATTTGCTGCCTGCTGTGAATCTGATATAATAAAAAAAAAACTTTGGCTCCACAGCCAATTCCCCTAAAATAACGTCTGTGAGCTGCAGCCCCGTGGGCAGGTTTCACTTCCAACAGCCCCTCTCAGTAGACTCCAGCATGGAATGAAAGCGTTTCAATGTACTCCAGCTGCAAAAAAATAACAAGAAACAGGAAAAATGGTACACGACATTTCGTGGACACATGCAAATGAAGGCAAACTGAGCCCGAGGTTCTTGTGGACACACACACACAGGGTGTTATTATTTTCGTGTAACCCTGTTTTTTTTGGAGGGGGAACTGGCATCCTTGGACAAAGTGTTTCCCAATAACGTTCATACCCAACTGTCAATTGCAATTTTTCACGCCGCTGAGTACAGTATGGATGAATAATTAATGTGTGCTTTCCCTTTGAAGGATGTAGCGCGCGTGTCGCCGTCGAGCAGTCTGAATTAATGCGTTGCGCCTGCACTCGGGGAGTGACCTTCCTTGTCCCGTTGAAGAGCACCTGGGTAGATAATGATCTCGCTCTCGCGGCAAAACACACAACCATCTCGAAACAACCGGCCTCCCGGCAGCCTGCGCAACGTGTCGCACATTGTTGACAGCGTTGCTCTTTGCACAGATTTCCCTCCACAGTTTTGTTCATTCCTTCTTTTTTTTTTGTCATCAGCAGCTGAAATAAGGGGGATCGTCTCCGGCGCTTGTTCAACGCGAGGAGAGACGGGGAAAAAAATGAATCAGGGGTGGTGGGGGCTCTGTAACTCTATCTGTCTGGTCTGGTGCTCACAACGCAGCAGACGCTCCACTGTCTCTGCGGGCTGAGAGACGTCGTCGACACACACCGCCGGCTTCACACTTCCCCGCCTAGAAAATCTCTTTGTCTCTGAGACGTTTGTTCCAAAAACAGCCACGCCGATATATAGAATGGAATGTGTATTATGCCGCAAGCTTTAAAAAAAAAAAAAAAAAAAAAAAAAAAGGATTAATTCCTTTTGTGTTCCCTTGTACGATTGTGACTTGCAGGTTGATTTCAGCCCAAAGGCTGTTAGTGACAAGCACTTGTTCTCTCGCTATGGTTTTGTAATTGTTGCAGGTTCAATTTGGAAATGGATGGACACACACACTCACACTCACTCACACACACTCTCTCTCTCTCAATTCCCCAAAGTGAGGCTCTCTTACCTCTTTGTCCCAGGAGGGACGCACAGGTGCAGGCTGCTTACAACCTAATGTTTCCACAGAGACTTGTCAGGGAGTCGGGCTCCTCCTCACACACTCTACAGATTCATATTAACGGAGTGATTCTTGCTCAGCCACGCCTCGAAGCCACGCTTGGCAGAGCAGGTGTAATTACAGTGAAAAGAAGAAAAAAGCGAGAGAGAGTGAGCGACTGGTCGGAGGGGAAGAAGAATGAAACGGTTGAGAGTGAAGAGTGCCCTCGGCACACCTTTTCCTCCAGCTCGCTCAGTGGCCCCTTTGTGCTTGTTAACACTGGTCTCCAAACAGCCCGAAACAGCTTTCCCTAAAGCAGATGTGGAATGAGCATCATCCACATTGAGGTAGACGGATATGACATGCTGAAACTCTTTTAATGGTGTCATCATCGATTTGATGTTATACTGATGGTCAGTTGGATGCCCTAATAATCAAATGGGTATAAAGGCGCTTTATTATTTTTGCTCTGGGTTTAAAGGAGATGTTTTTTCACTTATCTTAACACAATAGTTACAGTTTTTTTAGTACAAATGTGTGTTCCTGCGTTTCGACCCCCCCCTCTGTAACGCCCAATTTTCACTCCAGCCAGATACAAATCAATGTCCATTCTGCAGAGCAAGCCTGCAGCCAATTATGTTCCGACAATCTTTCATGTGATCCATGGTTTTAACTGCACATGGGAGACCTTTGTTCCCCGCCTCCCTCGAGACAACAAGGAGAAGAGACGTCTTCAGGACAAAAGTCTCCACTCAACGGACTGCTTTGAAACTCTTTTAGTTGAAATTTGCCGAAAATTCTAAAGACACCTGCAGTCAAAGAACATACTAGCCTTAAAAAAAAAAAAAACTGAGCCCTGTCCCAGCCACTGCCCCGACACACACACACACACACACACACACACACACACACACACACACACACAGAGTCACTGTTCCCTGCTCACAACCGTGTTTGTTGAGCCACATTTAATATGCTAGTTCACTTTCCTAGTGTTGAGAGGCAGACTGGCAGGTTATCAGATTGCCAGAGTGCCATAATTACATTCACCTCACCGCACTGGTCCACTGCTCCACAAACACCTGGCACGTTGCCCCAGACGCTGACCTTTACCTTTTTTAGAAGGGAAAAAAAAAGAATCAGGCCATGTAAACGGCAGTCATACATTGGACCGA
The DNA here is from genome assembly GCA_038501785.1 of Myoxocephalus aenaeus. Lineage (NCBI taxonomy): Eukaryota > Metazoa > Chordata > Actinopteri > Perciformes > Cottidae > Myoxocephalus > Myoxocephalus aenaeus. The sequence continues at coordinate 852,397 of JBAMJR010000359.1, read as the reverse complement.
AATCCTCATCAAGGTCTTTTAACCAAAGCAGCAACGCCTCCTCTATCGATGTGCTCCCGGCCCTCCGTACCACGCCGGGCCTTCCTTGTCATCCACCCCCTCAACCGCCACCTCTGCAACCTCCCTCCACACGAGATGCCTCTGCTTCTCTCATGTGGACTCATGATGCCGTACGAGAGCGTGTTGTAGGAGGCCTGCCCCCTCCTGTCGCGCCACGCTCGACTTAATGAACAAAACAGAGACAAATCTGAGCTGACAGCACCGCGGCCTCTTAGCGGGCTCTGCCGCGCTGCATCCGCCGCGTATGCTGGAGGGACGGATGCAAGGAAACGCGCGGTGGGGGGGAGGGAGATCAGGAGGGGTGCAGCAAATGCAGCGTCGTAGATCAGCTAAGAAACGTGGTGGCTGAGCTTGGACAAAGACGGAACTCAACGTGATGCATGCAAAATGTCAAGATGCACTCGGAGAATGACCTTTATGTGTAGAATTGCCAGCACTGGGCATCAGGTAAGTTTGTTTTTACCGAATGTTGAGTGACTGCACGATAGCTGATGGTGTAAAATGTTAATAATGCACTGACCTTTCCTGGGCGACCTTTACTCTTGGAAGAGAATTGATTTAATCTTTTTTTCCTTTTTGTTTACCTCCCCTGAAGAAAAAGTACCTGATGATCAACTTCATTACAGACAACAATCTTCCATCTGCATGTGATGGTTGATCACATGCTATGTGTCGCGAGTAGCAACAAGCATCTTTGTAGTGAGAGAATGGCAACATGTTGCAGCTCAACAAGCTGAATCACAAAAGAGATTTGTATGTTTACAGCACACACACAAAAGAAATGCACACCAGTTAATGAATCAAGAGGTCGGACGCGTACGGAAGAAGAAAAAAAGTCCCACAAACCTTCGTGTCTTAAAAGTCAGTCTTCACTCAACATAGCAAATGTTGATGTGTTGCCTCTGAGCGCCGCGGCAACGTATCGATCAGGCACACACGGGTGATTTCTGTGTCGATTTCTGAGCACTCGATCGCACAGCGGATCAATGGGCCGGTCTAAATGGGAGCCGGCGTTTTCCTTTAATACATCTCTTCCAAGAACTAAAACTTGGGAACTAGCGTGCGTCTCGTACAGTAATGCGTGTGACATGCGGGACAAGTGTGATGTCTGGACGCTGGGCCCCGACCATCAAGTGCCCTCTCGTGTTTGATCGCTGGCCTTGAGCTTTGACAGCCAGACAGTCATCTTGGGTTAGAAATCAACACACTCTCAGCAACACCCAACAATTGCCTTGCCTTGCCTCACTGGTTTTATGTCAAAAAATATTCAGCAACGATAAAATAAGAGATCAGGAATGGGTGTCTGATGTTCATCCTCATTATAGAGACTGATGCCTAACGAAGAACGTCATGATCAAACTACCGCTTGGCTCCAATTAAATGACAACAGAGTTTGTGCAATCGGGTGGCAGAGAAAGGAAGCTGCATTTAAATTATTAGATTAAACTACGATCTGGAATAGATTGCCTGGAAATCTGATCGGGGACCAGATAACATCGTCAACCCCGAGCTCATGGAAACGCGTTACTCCACTGTTTAGTTGCACCATCATAGTGTTTATGCTGGGTCATGATCCATTCCACACAGCCCTGAGTGCACAGCTGTTTACAACGTCTGAACACAGATTACTGACCTTTAAATCACTTTTACACTCGATGGGTGAAGCCAGGATGCCTACAGCCCTTCAATCAGCTGCATACGCACTATCTTAGCAAGTAATGGGTGTATAATCAGTAGGTTGCAATTTAGGAATGTACTATTATTATGCATGTCTGTTTGACATTGTGCATTTACAAAATGTAATTAAATGTAACGGCGGCTATTTCTTTCCTCTAATGTCTCAACTGAAAAATGTAATTAAGAGTTTATTTTAAGATATGAGTGATAAATGAGTGATATGAGTGATAAATATCTCGACTGTGAAGAATAAAATACATTTGGCATTGAATTTTCTGGTTTGATATTTGATTATTTCACTTCTTCGTCGGTAAATTTTTCAATCTGCAAAAAAAAAAAGAAAAAACGCTAATAGGTTCTGAAAAGTCGCCACCAACATTGCTCCAGGAAGTCACCGCACCCGGCCAAGAAATAGTCCAACACACAACTCGCCATAAAATCACAACTTCTTATTTTTACACTTCTGTGGATTAAATGCATTACTTACATGTTCATTAACGATATTTACAGGTGCTGGTAGGTTGATAATTTTACAGTCAGGCTTAGCTGCCTTAATGCTAAGCCAAGCTAACAGTCGCCAAGCTGTAGCTTTATGACTAGACGCAGATACCTGAGTGGTATCGATCTGTTTACGGTGCTTTCTTCGTAATGCATCCTTTTAAGGAAGACTCCACAGGCTAATGTGCTATTAGAATACGTTAGCTTAAGTAATAGCTCAAAGTTAGCTTATTCCCAACAACAGGCACTTCCACTCTAACGTGTTAGGATTTCCCTGTGGACACGCTCCAACCTAAACACCACTTGAGGTTGAGGTGTGTGTCTGTACATTTTCTCCCACCAGCCACCACCACCAAGAGCAAGTGTTTATTTTTACGCATCTCATGTGTCACATGCGTAAAATGTAATCGGCCTGTGCGCTGTCAGCGCACAGGCCGATTACATTTTTGTATTTTTACTTCTGGTAAAGTAAGAGGTGTCTTGCACCTTCAGAGGGATACATAAATCAGATTTAGACAAGCTAATTGTCATGTCTGTACTCTGCTTTCTGTTGTTTGTGTGCATTTTCTTTTCCAATTTTGCAGTGTGAGGTCAGGTCTGTAAAGAAGAATTGGAACACTATAATTGTAACCCAGTATTGTTTGTCACACTAAGTGCTTCCCACCTCAGGAGGTAAACTAGGAACAGATCTAGTTTGCATAATGTGTGTGTGCATTTTCTCAAAGTACAGGACATGATCGCCAGAACGTCAAAACCCAGCTGCGAAGCGCAAATAATAATAAAAAAGTTTTCCAAAACAACCCCAGCAGCAAAAGGGGGTTTGCTGAGGGGAGCACTTTAACAATCGATATGATGCATTTAGCACTGGCAGTCCTCTTGGTGGCAGTTTTTTTTCGTGTGCCCATATGATCAGCGGGGAACAACATTAAACGATCGGTAATATGAAGTAGATCAGCGGCGGGTGTCACAGTGAGTAATGACCTCAGCAGCGCAGCAGCGAGGCACCGGGAGCAGAGACGGGCAGGAGGAGCTCCATTGTGCCATCCTACAATGCATTTACAAGCTCATGTGGTGCAAAACAAAAAAATGTGAACGCTCAGCAGGCCTTGGAGAAACGACGTAATGTGATCTACACAGAGTAGGAAATCTGTGCTCCTGCCGTTAATCTGTTGGTACAAGAGGTGTTGAAGTGGATACTGGTTCAAGTCCTCAGGCTACAACACTCAGAGAGGAAAAACAAATTTGCTGTGTTGCCTGAAATGATTTTTCACAGCTCTTTACACAAGGCAGCCTCAAAGGAAACCTCAAACGGCACCTCTCTGGTACATTTTTAGTCGAGGAAAACAATTTCTTCTTCTTCTTGTCATCACTGTTACAGCTGATCTTTTTTTCATCAGGAGGAGCACTATTGAAACAACATGACCTCCCCTTGTTTTTATCGACCGACCCCTTATTTCAACCCATGCCTATATCGTTGGACTTAGCAAACGTCACATTTCAAATTGTATTCATGTCCATAGACTTTGTGCCGCGTGCACATTGTCCACGTACGGCTGCCGTGGCATCACCGTGCAAACTCTTTAACGCTAGCTAGCTAAAGCATTTTAGACTGCGAGCTCACAATAACCAACTGAGCTAGTTAATACTGAGTTTTCAACTTTTGTATTTTTTTTTATTTTTTTGTTGTAAATTTGTTAATTTGACACCATGAAAAAGGATAGATTAAATTACATTAATGTACAAATACTTTACATTGTGGTCCTTGATGAGGACAAGAGCCACGATAGGATAGTTGCAGGCTAATATGTGTTAGCTACTGTACTGTAACAGGAGAACAAGAGTTTATATACCAGTATGCCTTGCAGTATATGGATGATTTATCAACTGTGTGTGTGTGTGTATATATATATATATATATATATATATATATATATATATATATATATATATATATATATATATATATATATATGTATGTCTGATAACCTTTCACAACATCCTGTCACTTTCAGGGCTCTTCAGCTTGTCAGCTTTCCATATGTGTAATAACCCAGCCCTCTAATGGAGCCCTCTCCTGAGAGCTTCAGTGAATGTGAAAATACTCACGTTCACATTTCTCCAGTTACAATCTCGGCCCCCAGTTGTCAACTACGCGTTCCGCCCCTTTGCGCTCCATCTTGTCATTTTCTATTCTCTGTATGAAATGAGACGAGTCTTCGTGCCAGCAAGCAGTCTGGCAGTGGCTCCGGAGAATAATGAAATAGGCTTCAGATACAGTGTAGGCTCAGACAACCTCCCAACAGATGAAATGCAATATTCCCAAAGTGCTGTGTAACATGAGCTTCATATGTAGATATCAGATAGTAGTTGCCGATGCCTCTATTACCGTCCACAAGCCAACGCTTTGGGATATTAGGATCTCTCCGGTTACCCCTCTGTCCAAGCGCCAATCCGAGATGAGAGGGATAAAAACTAAATTAGCTTGCTGCCCACTCCATATACCAGCTCACATGTTCCATATATTTTCTTTGTAACGTCACACCCCAAGCTAAGACTTTCTTATTGGTTCGTTGTCACTACCACTTGGCCTTTTGAGTTGCACTTTCTCCTGATAAAACCAAATTCTTGCAATTCACCGGAGCATGCAAAACGTTCAGCCCAAGAGGAATTATTCCATCACGCTCTTCTGCAAATCCCCGAAACGATGTGTGGGATAAACGAGCAGAAAGCCTGATCAGATAGCTGAACCTGTGGTTTAGGTTAGGGGGTCCTTGAGTGGGACACCAAAATGGGTGTCAATTCAGTTACCGCAAAGGAATGGGTGTCAATTCAGTTACCGCAAAGGTATGTGGAGAATTCTCTACATTTTGATACAAAATGTGGCATTTCTCCTGATACCTGATTCCTTCCTTTATCTTCCCTCAGAGACACCATTTGTCAAAGATTCATTTATTTCAAACGAGTCCTATGAAATTATGTCTCGGAGGCATTGTTACCCCACAAACTTGATTTGATGGTGGATAAGTATGTATATTAAAGAAATGAGGTGAGCGCTGTATAATATATGATCCACTGCTATATCAGAGAATACCCAGTAGTATACAAAGCAGGTTCAGTCAGCTCCTTTTACAACAGCAATGCTGCTTTAATGTTAATGTATCAGTAAAAAATATACTTAACTATTTACACTCTGAAAGGATCCATTTGGCTTCATGAATAATGCTTGTTTTTGTATTTATATTTTATTGTGTCCTTTCTTTAATGACAGTAAAGATCATGAGAGACAGAGAGGGGTGTGTGTATGTGTGTATATATATATGTGTGTGTGTATATATATATATATATATATATATATATATATATATATATATTAGTATGAGTCTCAACCACTCGCCCACCGGGACGCCCCACTCTTGACACTCAAGTACATTTAGCTGATTATTGTAATTTTGCTTAAGTTAAATTTAAAGCCAAGACTTTTATATATAATATCTTAATTATGACATTGCTACTTTTATGTAAATTATATTCATAGTTTAAAAATATGATTGCATGACAAAAGGATAATATACAAAACATTCACTGTAACAATACCAATACATACAAAACAGGTGATGATGAATACTTCCATCATTGCCAAAAATGTGTGACCTATAACAGAAGTAATTTCATTAATCGTGATCCTGAAACAATTTTCTTGTAGCGTTGTTAGTTCATAATCTGAGATTCAGATCATGACAAAATATTTCTTGATATCTCAAAATAACAAGGTTGTTTGCAGAAAAGGTTACCACAGTATAACCACTCTTGGTGCGTTAATAAATAACCAGACCGAATACATAAATGTGTGGTGTGTATTTTGTGTATGTATATATAAAAATGGTGCTCCAATATTTGTGCAACCATTGGTTGTTTTAAAATATGCTTTAGAAATCAACTTTTTTTAAATCCAGAGCTGCAAGCATCAAGGACATCAGGTAAACACAAACATTAATTAGTGTGCGTGTGTGTGTTTGTGTGTGTAAGGGTGTACAAAGTCAAGCAGACATCTGCTGTGGCAAAATGAAACGCTTCCTCCTCGTTGTGCCCATTAACTGAGTTTTCCGAACATCCTGCGCTCATCAGCAGTGATCCTGAACGGGGCTGACAGGGTTGCAGGCAGGCCAAGGCCACAGGCAACAATACTGTGGTACACTGATGTTACAAAGAGGAGTGTAAAATGTTAATGACAACAGATCGGCCGTGCATGCACACACACTGTAATCACATCATCGTCCCTACTGGCCAGTTAGTCGCCCCTCTCTTTGTAGCTGCGTGTTCACCACCAGCGTTGATGAGGTGTGCGTACTGAGCCCTGCAAAGCACCACGACCCCGTGACACACGACAACAGTGGTGACATAAGCCCGGTCTTCATGGCCCGCTGCTGTCGTCTGCAGCGACTCCGTGCTGTGGTGATGGAGCTGTTCAAGTGATAAAGGAGCGACGGGATGACAAATAAGAGCCGGAGGAAGATCAGAGGCAAAAAAGGCTGCTGTAATAACATCCCCTGCTTGAGCCGCTGACAGTCCCGAGAGGCATTATTTAGTGGTATGAAAACAGCAGGGAGCTGTGCCGCTCGCTGACAAAAGCTACACGTAGTGATTGATTTCAGCTTGCTCATGATGTGTTGTGTGGATTTAAAGTCCGAAATAAGCTAATTACATTACTGTTATTTTTAAATGTAGCCCAAAAGAGGTCCGATAAAGTCTGTAAAATCAGGCAAAGACAAATCTATCTAGAATAGCTTACATTAGCCACCATAAGCTACGGCTCATACCAGACCAAGTGAGGCTGTAGCAACAAAACCCCGAAATGTATTGAATTAAACAAGGGTGCTTTTTGTTTCTTATGAATTAAGCTTTTCATTTGTAAGATTTCAGGAGCTATATAGTGTTGCTTTTTATCAGTTTAGTTCACAAAATGTTGGTTGTTAAGCAACTAAAGCGATTAAAGGGGTGTTCCAGCAATTTAATGACGCACTTCTATAAAGTTTAGTGGCGTACGAGAGACAAATTAAGATTATCATGTGCAGAAACCACAGTATGGTACTGCTAAAACTAGTGTATAGTAATTACAAAGACATCCCTGGAAAAAAATGTCCCAGCTAACTCCCACAGATAATAATATGCAGTGCAATTAAAGCAGGGGGAAAAAACTGCCTTTCTCTCCCTCCCTCTTTCCTCTGCAAAAATTACATTAACGCTTTATATCGTGACCATAATTCATTCTCCGCATAGAGTGCAGCACGTGTAGTTTTGAGCAAATTGAAGTGAATCATTCCTTAACTTTGTTACAGAAGCTATAAAAGTCGACACAATGAGTTACCAGATCCGTAGCCGGAGGCATCGCGGGGACTGACTCTGTCATAGATGAGAGCAGGTCCATCATTTAGGTTTGAACACCTGAATATCACAGCCTGGTTTCCAGACCTTTGGTAAAATAACCCAGAAATAATGCACAAAATGTGGGTGAAACTAGAAGTTTCTTCTGTGCCTGAAAAACTTTGTATTCAACCATTAATAAACCCCTAATGGTTTCTAACTGTTTCATTAGTGTGATTTTCCTAACTTAAAAAATATATATCATGATGCTCCCGCCGTCCCAGGACAATTAGGTGAGTAATACGGAAAGAAGACCAAGGAAATGCACGTAAAATAATAATAATATTATAGTAATTTTCTCTCCCTGAGCTGTAAGAAGACATTGTAGCAGAAAAGGGGTGGCGACACTTTGACAAGAAAGTAGATGAGACGATGCTGTCAAAATTGTGAAAACGTCCTCCCCTCCACCTGTCACCTCTGTGGGATAGCGAGTGCCTTAGTTCTTTCTCAGCGACAAACCCTCCACTGAACAAAGGCGTCTGTCCAATAGAACGAGCTGCCTAGGCGACCTGCGTTTGGAGGGAACTATAATTTAGGAGAAGCTCCAGGAAATGGGACTCTCGCACCTCAAAAACATGAATGCCTCAGAGACTCACAATGTGCACAGTCCTGGAACCATTCAGAAAACTGGGCTCGGTCTCATCCCGTCTAAAGATAGATACATGGAAATATATTGGAACGGACAAAAGGCCTCTCTTTGGCAAGAAGCAATGGGTAACACACAAACTGGCACGAATGCACAAACAGAAACCGTGGAAACCGTTCCTGGTTGGCCAGTGGGGATATGTCTCTGCCTATTATTCGCTTTTGTTCCAGGTTTCCACTTTTCTTGGGTTTATCGTGAGAAGGATGAGTTGCTGTAAGGTTTCTAGGGGTCAGGTCTGCGACACAAACTCTTTATCCCGGGGCTACAATCAGCTGAAGCTCCTGGAGAAAGAGAGGGGGAGGACAGGAGAGAAATGTGCTGAGCAATTTTGTACCCTATAGTCGCTTTGCTCTCCCTGGCTACAGTTTCTCTTGTGGTCTACAAATGCTGGCAAGATGGACGATCCCGTTTAGTTTTTAACGTTTTTAACGTTTGGGGAAAACTTGGCTGTGTATTGTCACAACTAGCGTCGTGGCGTTTTGGATGACAGCGGTCTGTTGATCCCAACTGAAGTAGTCAAAGAAATAGGCTATAGAATGTATTGCTATTCAACTTTGTACCTTGCATTCATCACTTATGCGCAGGATGAATTTTAATAACTGGTCTATGTTTGGTCTATAGCCAAATAAAAATGAATAAAACTAATCAGCCGTAGCTAGTTTGTGTTTAGTGTTAATTAGCACATGTTAGCATGCTAACATGCTTGATTAGCTGCACATGCAAACATTACACCAACTTAACATTAGTGCATTAGCTGTGCCATTGTGACAATGTTAGCATGCTGACGTGAGCATTTAGCTCAAAGCACCACAGGGTTAAAGTACAGCGTCAAAGAGCAAATTCAAGAGGTCGCATGATTGCATACAAAGTCAATGGAAATATGTAAGTGGGGTGGAAAAAAGGGGGCTTTTATTAATCTGCTTTATAGACGTAGAGAGGAGGAGAGAGACTGGAGTGAAATTACAGAACAAAACAGGAGTTTCGGGTGAGGGCTGAGATCAGAGGCTGAGCTGAACAACACTGGCACACTCACAACTCACACTTGCTGTTCATACACTTTTCATTCAAAGGTCCAAAATGGCAATAGCCATGGAGGCACCCATGAGGCATGCAGGTGGAGACATGAGTCTGGGTAGATTGGATCATTTGTCTCGCCCGTGATTGCTGACAGATTGCCCTGTCGTTAACATCCCCCTCTCCGTCTCTTCCTGTTCCCAATTCTACCCATCCCTCATTTAGATCATCCCTGAAGCAGCGGCAGTACAGCAGTCCATATAGCTGTCATCTCATTCATGGGACACAGCTGAATGATTTTGCTAAATAGTTGGAAGATCTCAATTTTTTTGGGGGGGGGGGGGGGAATTTAAAAGTCTATAATTGACCAGATGTGGTCTTTTTGCATTGACGGAAAAAAATGTAATATATATATTTTCATCTTGCTATTCTATGACCACCTTTAGAAAATAATTTTGTTCTTTTTGAATTAATGTTTCTAGAATGCACGCCCAAACTATATGCATATCTTCCAGGAATGCAGATTAACAGGAAACTTAACTTCCATAGTAGTTGAACATAACCGCTGATAAGCATTTTGCCCCCCCCCCTCCCCTCTTACTTACAGTGATGCAAAAGCTCTTCCGTCTCCAGACTCAGAAGCAGCAGCCGATTCATCTTCCCTCAGGCTAGAGGAGATATCAAGCTGCAGCAGCGGCAGAAACAGCACTCTAACACCACACTTCCAGCAGGGCTTCCATCTCCTCTGTCAGCTGTCAGCTCAAAATGTCTCCTGCCTGTCAGACCAGAGCTTTCAACTCAGTACGCGTTTGTCTGCCCAACTATCACCGTGCTCTCTTTCCAAATGTAGGACTGAGCTTTTGCATCATGTTTTGAGAATCAAAAGCTGCATTCTGCAACCTAAACAACCAAAATATTGCTGATGCATTTGACAAGTATCATTCTCACATACTGTATTCTCACATTGGATCAGTCACTCCTGATAGTAAGCAGTTTTCTCTCCGTCACAATTTCCCAAAAATGAATGTCTGTTTGGAGTTGGATCTTTTGCCTTGTGCTCACTGAGGCAGCTGTGTCATTCTTCCCCAGGAGCTGGTTGACTCGGTGGCCTGTCCTGCTGGAAGGTTTGGCATGGATTTGCTCAAAGGTTGCCACTGAGACTTGTTAAGACCAATGGACAAACTAATGAGTCCCTGAAGCCCCCACTGATATGCCCCATGGCCTTGTTAGAAAGCCAAGATGGGGGAGTTGCAGAGGGAGAGGGAGAGACTGCGATATGGTATGGGTGTAAGAGGTGGGGTGGTGGTTGGTAAAGTTATGGGGCAATTGGGGGAAGCTAGAGGGGAAGACAGTATGACTTTGGAAGAAGCCAGTGTAATAGTCTACAGCCATGCTAAAGGCCCTCTGAGACTTTCCTTACTTGGACACAGCACGGTTTTCAGCTAAATGTTAACATCAGCATGTTAACATGCTCACAATGACAGTGTTAGCATGCAAACAATCGAGGAGCAGTCTGGGAATCACCACAGTCATTAAGATACATCATCTGGGAACCATGAATGCCGGTACTACATTTTGTGACATTTCATTCCAGACATTTCAAGAGACATGGTGGCCCTACAGGAAAAATTCATGAGCTCACCAAAGTCATTTGAATTCATCTTCTGGGGATCATGAATGTCCATAGAAAATGTCATGGCAATCTCAGCGTGGGACAAAAGGGTCCAAGAAAAAGGCTTCAACTGAGGAATGCAATTCATTTGCATGGCACTTCATATGTGACAACAATGGTTTGTATATGAAGTTTTACAATAGAAAGTCATACAGGGATATCTTATAAAGTAATATACTTTCATTTTGAAACCCAATTCCTTGGAGGTACTTGGCTTTTCAAGTGCAAAAGCAATACATTTTATGGGTGCAATGAAGACACACATTTGATGATCCAGGCAGAGTGAGGTATTCTCAAACCCAAGAAGAGATCATAACATCTGTGGTAACTCAATGAAAACTATGGGTGTAACAGTGGTGACTTCAACACTATGTTTTTGTCTTGACTTCTCACCCTCATAGTGACTCAGAAAAAGAGAAATGCAAAGACTCTGTGATCCCTGTTACGTAGAACAACTCCAAGATTCTCAGGATAGATGACCCATTAGGATTGGGTGACTAAAACGGGAACTCAATCTAATGCCTCATTTCCTTTCAGAGATGAGACAAACTTTATGGCTTGACCTCCCCCAAAAATATCTCTTTCTTTCCACAGTGGCCACGTTGTAATCTCACACATCGCTGTCTCGCTTAATCCAAAAATAATATCAAACACATTAGCAAAGGCAAAGGCCTGGAAAATCCAATTTGAAATTCATACTGTGGCGCTTGTAGACTTGATCACTCCATATGCGTGATGTCACATGTGGTATTAATGGACATTTATCTCTAATGGGAGGGAAGTCATAGAGAAAGCAGGGAGTTCTGGTTGACGAGTTGCATCGAGTTACACTGTTCAGTACCAGTCTAGGTTATAAAAGATAGAAAGGTTGTTTCTCAGATTTTACTATTGTGATATATTTGCTGTCAGGTGAGCCATAACATTTCAGGAGCTTACATATAAATGTATTGCTGATACAATGACAATTGTACGTTTCATGTTTTTGTTGTGAGGTTTTTAGCCATGCTAGTTTCATAGCTCCAAGGATGGCTATCAGACCCGGCGCTATGGGCGGACTAGCCTGTCAGTCACTTATCACATGTAAAAAATGAAAAATGAAAATAATCGCAGACTATCACAATTACCAAAATAACTATCTTTTCCCAAATAAATGCATAATATAATTATATAATAATAATAATAATAATTATTATTATTATTATACTATACTTAATATGAAGTTTGATAAAACATTTTTTTAACCACTTGAGTTTGGGGTAAAACAGAAATGACAAGTGCAGAGCAGCTGCTAACAGAATAGGCTGCTAAACAGTAGGAGTTGTGATCCGAGTCCTGAAAGAGATAGAGAGATAAAGAAATAAAAGATGGATATATACAACGTTTCTTTAATAAACCACGGAGTGTCTCAGAGGACGGGGACAGAGCGTGTAAGCGAAGGGTGCTCCGAAGCACAGACGTCTGAGGAGATTGACAGCGCCACAGTAGCTAACGTTAGCTGCTCCAGAGAAGCTAACGTTAGCCACCCCATCGATATAGCTAGCAGGCTAGAGGTCCTCACAGGCATCTGAACCAGCAGAAGATCTGGGCATTAATCAACCCAATCAAGTGGTCACGCCTATTTTCAGGTAAAAAGAGATCATTCCACAGCGCCTGGTACACTAATAGAGACTAGCTGGAGTATTCAGTTAATACAGACGCTGCATATTATTACCCCTGGCGAAAGTTCCGGGCGCCCGGTCTTCCGTGCTAATGGTGAGTTATCTGGTTTTATCCAGCCTGCTGGCCCTATGGACTAGGCTAAATGATTGGTTGTAGGCCTATGTGTTTGTTCTTTCTTGAAAAACAAACAAATATGTAATGCAAAGCAATGTTTTCTTAATTTCTGTTGTAGGCTAGCTGTTAGTAGGCCCTTTTCGTCGTTGCTGCATGCTGCGCTGCTGTACTCCGCTCCGTTTCGGACAAACACCGGACATTGTGCAAATCAGTGCCTGGCGCCGGGCCTGATGGCTATGTCAGTAGGTCCACCACTTTGTTCCAGATTTAAATATCAAATGTATAGATTGCCATGCAATTTTGCAGATATTCATGGTCCCCACTGACTTCTCCTCTTCCACCACCAAGTTGACATTTTTATGAAATGTCCCAACAACTATTACCATGCAATTTGGTACAGATATTATTGGTGCCCAGAGGGTGAATCTTAATATTTTTGGTTACCCCCTGATTCATAGTGCCACTTGCAAGTTAAACGTTTTTACTTACCCATTCAAATATCTGAACATTTAGTTGATGGATTGGCACAACATTTAGTACAGACATTCATGGTTCCCAGACGATGAATCTTAATAGTGTGGTGATCCCCTGACTTTTCCTGTAGCGCCACCCTGAGGTAGACATTTGTAGTTTTGAGAGAAATATCTTGACAGCTATTGTATGAAAGTGCCCCTCAGAATTAATTGTCTCAACCATTTTCATCTAGTGCCATGATAAGGTCAAAATGGTCTTTAGTTAAACACCAAATAGCTGCCAAATTAATGAAATTCCCTTCAGCCTCCACTGTAGATGTATGTACAGCCTTTTTAGAGGAGTCAGCGTGGCTATAGTGTATTAGTCTTGTGAGGGGTATCACATTTGTACGTGAGTTATGGGTGGACACACATGAAGTTCAGCAATATAAAGGTTATACGTTCACTCATCACAACAGAGATGTCCGAAGATGCAGCACCAGCCCACAGAATGATGATGCCCTCAACAGAAATGTGAAGCAATGAACAGCGCAACTCAATGGCATTCAAAGTGGCTACGGTTGGATATCCTTTCCCCCTTAAATCTACTGTACACATGTAAAAGGAGAGCAAGCGAAAACTGTCCTCAAGCCATAGACGAGTAATTACTAAGGCTGAATATGGAGTAGACCTTTGTTCAGACTGATATTTTCATGAGATAACTGAAAAGGCTAATGAGCTGCACAGTGTCAACAGAAGGTACTGGCCAAAAAACTTTTAATTTGACACTTCCATCGTCCATCAAGGGTAGAAAGACACAGAGTGTCTGGAACTCCTTAAGAATCCTGGGTGACTGCGTCTTTTCGGTGTGTTCAAAACAGCAGCAGCAAGTAATGTGGAGTAGCTCCTTCTGCTCAGCGGGCTTGAAACAAATGGGTTATTTAGAGCCTACTTCATTTGCACTTGTGGAGAAAGGGCAGAAAGGAAATGAGAACCCCTTGACGGTTCAGCGTTGGATGTATTTAATTAGCCAATTCACTCTATGCTTTGCCGCCTCAGTGGCCACGATATTTCTTTGTATTTTTAAAAGTAATTGTCAGTTTCCGCATCAGAATTCAGCAGATCCAGGCACGCAGTCAGGAGCAGGAAAAAAAATGGTCCCTGCGTCTCTACTAAGAGCTAGTAAAAATAGACACGCAGGCACATATTATGCTGCATTGCTGGTCAGCAATAACCTATGGGGACTGATCGCCGTGTTCACAAGCCATGAAGTAGAGGTGTGGATCAGGATCAGTAACGGATCACTTTGCTTTACTCAACTGACTGAGCTCTGCAGGCAGTTATGCTAAGTCAAAATGGTCTCATCTTGATTTACAGGAAAAGCCAAAGCTTTTGAATGTCACATCATAACATATACAAGGGAATGCCGTTATGTTATGATACTCGTAAGTATTTGGTTTCAAATTAAACTAAAAGGTCATCAAAATGAAATTTTGTGGGGATGTTCCCCACAAAATTTCATTTTGATGACCTTTTATTCATGAAAATGTCATGAATGGATTGCCATGACATTTTGTCAACACATGTTGAACGTGTGGACAAAATGTCATGGCAATCCATTCAATAGCTGTTGAGACACGGTGGTGTTCAGAGGATCACTAAAGTCAGTCGGATTCATCATCTGGGAACCATGCATTTCTTTACAAAATGTTGTGCCACTGCAGCTGATAGATATTGACTTTAACCTCTGATGACCATGACTATGAAAATGTATTGGCAATCCATCGGATAGTTATGGTGCCATTTCACTGAGACCAAAAATGTCAACTGCATGATGGCGCTATCAGAAAGGTCTGTGGATCATCAAAGTAAATATGATTCATCTACTGGGAACCATGCATGTCTGAAATTTTTTTTTAAATGCATGGCAGCACATTCAATAGGTGAGATATTTTAGTATTTTTGGTCAGCATTGGACTGACCAAATGACAGGCTGACTTTGCCCTTCCTAGATTGACACCACTAACGTGTAAAAGGTACTTTGACATATTGTAAGAGGTTTGACCAGCCAAGATCATAATGAACATCAGAAGGTGAAGAATGTTTAACCATATACTTTCTCAAATGAGTTACGCTACCACGCATGTGCCATCAATCATTGGCACACAAATAAACCCACAACTAGACAAAAATCACCTAGCTTCACAAGCTGCAATTACACTCGAGAGGAGGATGGACTGCTGTACCCTGGGGCTGAAGTGCCTCTATAATAAGCTTCACCAAGAGCCAACTCAAGAACGATGTCCCACATATCAACGAGCAGTGCTCTCCAGAAGATAGAATAAAAGAGAGGCAGAGGAGATTCTTTCAAAAACACAACATTTTAATCTGTTTTTGTTGAGAACTGTAAGAAAAATACAAAATAAAGCTTAGGAAGAGACAAACATACAATGTACACAAACATGTTTTTCAACCACTATGATACATGCTGGTATAATCATACATTAGGATTAAAAATAATAAACTACAATGAGAAGCAACTTTCTATTCTATGAACAACATTGTTGATGGTGCCGTCCTTCTCTTCCAGTTCTGCATTTCCTGGATATGCTTTAACATTTAGAAGCATGGCAGCAATCTGTTTCAACATGAATCTGTTGGCAGGTGATGACACACGACCAAACATGTTGACAGAGGAAACCAGAAACCACAACTTGGTGTGATTAAAGAAACTAGTCCACGCTCGCTGCGTTTGATTTCTGCAGCAATCCCATACTTACTGGAAAGCTGTGCAGGATATCACCTTAACTTATACAAGCATACAGTGTTCACAAAAGTTCCCCTGTCAGCTGGCCCAGATCTTCGTGAATTCTCCGTTGGGGACGAATGGAGTCTGGACCTCCTGCATCGGCCCTATGACCTCACAGTCTCAGGTATGCTACCTATGGACAAGAGACAAACGTTTAGAAAATGTTAAAATCTATGTGTTGCTCCACTTGAGACGCATGAAAAAGGAATGAAAATAGATATAATTTTTTTTTGTACTGTACAATGGGGATTTTCGTTCCCCTAAGCACAGATGTACTGGATCTCTACGGTCTGCTGATCAGCACAGAAACACATTATCTGCAATTACTGTCTTCAAACAACAAAAACACCACAGGTGGTCGAGATTTAATCAACTTCAAAAACACACATGCAGATAAACAAAGCATAGAAAACTAATCAGCTCTGCTCTCCCTCCCTCCATCTGGTGTTCCTGGGTGTTTGCCTGCTGCAGACAATGGTGGCGCTCCACTGAGGGCTCTATATTGGGATGATGGATGAGGGCATTTGCCCCACTCAAGGCCCTGTCTTCTCCATCCCCATGCCCGTGTCTGCTCACCACTCGAGCGCATCAATGGTAATTCATACAAATGATAACAAACGGCGACTAGAGGTGAGCTCAGGAGTCCCCGAACGAGAGGACAAAGTGTGATGAGGAACCAGAGCAGCGGGAATCTCGATGGAAGAGAGAAGCCGGCTTGCGAATGGGGGGTTGCCAGGTTGAATGGTAAAGAGGGTATTGTGTTCCTCTTCTCGAGTGGAGCAAGGCTCAATACTCACAACTCCTTTTGTGGAGCTGTGCAGTAGCTAACATTAGAGCTGTGGCTGCACTGGGAAGCCCCAAAGTGGGAATGTATTAAACTGGAGTAGATCCATGCTGGTCAGCGACGGTAAATGTTGGAATTGGAAACACTTTAATTGAAAAAAAGAAGTTGTATCGGCACTGAAAAAAGCCCCACAAAACCTATGTCATTCTATTATTATGCTTGGTTGTCACCAAACTTCCTGCCACTGTTTTGGCATGGAGGAGAGCGGTGAGCGGCCAGGGGGAACAGGTGTTTTTCACAAAGAACCGGGGTGGGTTAAAGGCATCTTATAACTGTTGTTATGCTGGTCTGGTTAGCTCCACTGGAACAAGTGCTTACGCAAGCTAATACGTGAAAAACTAGCTAACGTTAGGCTTGATGTGAAAAAACAACAACAGATAAACACACTCACTTGAGGTTTGGGAGTTCGAGGTGAACCCACAACAGTGTTCCACCTGCTGAGTACATTTGATAATTTTTTTAGGAATCAACTATTTAGATTATAAGACACCACTCAAAAAAAAAAAAAAAGGGTCTCAGGTAGTTTGTAATAAACTGTGTACGAGGGGAAATATCTGGGTATTAAAAGATTCTGAGGCTATGACATCAGAAAGTCTTTCGAGCAACCGCATGCTGCGAGGCTCAGTGCCATGGACTGTTGACAAAACACACTTGGCAAGCAGCATGAAGAATGTTTCTTCACACAAGAAGAGAGGAAAAGTAGAATGTGACGAAAGAAACAGGTTGCAGCTGCTGCACTAAACGGGAAAGTCCTGCAGTTCAAGCAGATACCGGAGATGGACAAGGACATATTCACTGACACACATAATGATGCATTTCTATTACCGTTCTTGGGTGTGACCCCACCCCACCCTAAGGACATGATACCCAACTACAAAGCAGGGAATCTCATTAACTGGAATTACATTTTGCTGCTGGATGCTGAATATACAAACTTTACAACCAAACACTTCACTTCCCTGATCTTTTGTAACTTTGTCACAATAATGAATAAGCTCCCAACTACAATAGGCTGACTGCATAATACACATCTCCCATAAACAGAGTCAGTTATACTGTCACAACTTTAAGCCATGTGTTGCCAGTGTATGAAAAAACCCTTCGTGAGGTAGCATAGAAGTCAAAAGTTAGCTGAAAGTATTACAGGAATAGTTAAAGGGTTACTTGACTTAAAATAAGGGCATCACATACACAACCAATGCAGCAATAATACGTCATACACTGAAGATCTAACTAAACAAACCTCCTGCATGCATCACTCTCATCACACTAGAGATAAACACTGAATTACCATTACACCATTTTTACATTATTAGCCTCAGTTATATAGTCAAGTGGCGATATCCTGATGTCAACACTGACTAAGAACAGAGTCACAAAACCACTCCACTGTTTATTAATTTCCCTTCTCAGCCATTTCTCCACGGGCGATGAATCGAGACGTGTGCGTCTTGGGGGAAGTAATTTATTTCGACAAAGTGCAGCCGCTCCTGGTGGGGAGCTGTGTGGAATGCAGGAGGACTGAGCATGATCGATACAGCTTCTCAGTTCTTCATTGTGAAACGTTGGAGCAGTTTTTTTCTGTCAAAACTCCTCTGTGGGAGTGAGGAGGAGATTAATGAGGTGCGGGGAGGTGGGAGGTGTTGTCTGTTCCCAAGCTACAGAGTGACACTGAGCTTGAGCCACTTTACACCCCATTACGCTGGCAGGCCCGGGGACAGGGGACGGGGGGCGGGGAACACGGCGGCCCAGACAACAGTAGACATTCCACATGCAGAATAATAACAAGCTGGGTTATGGGGCAGGCTTGATCTACTCGCAGGGCTGAAATTACCCAGAATAACACGCACAGACGCACACAAAGCAGTTGCATGCAAACTTCGTGCAAGTGTGGTTACAGATGGGTTGCTACTCTTAGTGTGCTGATAAAGAAGTGTCAGCAGTCACCGAGATCCACCTT
The DNA here is from genome assembly GCA_038501785.1 of Myoxocephalus aenaeus. Classification (NCBI taxonomy): domain Eukaryota; kingdom Metazoa; phylum Chordata; class Actinopteri; order Perciformes; family Cottidae; genus Myoxocephalus; species Myoxocephalus aenaeus. Next base: position 833,571 of record JBAMJR010000359.1, on the reverse strand, counting down.
TAAAAATATACATTCTCACCAAATTTGAGGTTGTCTCTTCGGCCAGTAGGGGTTTACACACACACAATATATATATATATATATATATATATATATATATATATATATATATACACACACATACATACATACATACACACACACACACACACACACACACACACGCCTGCCATTTAGGTGAGCCGGCTCCAGGGTGCTGGTCGAATCCGTCTTCACAGCAGACATTTTGACTCGTCAGTTATAACATTTAACAGTGGCTCCGTTCCATTAAAGTTTCCCGGTCAGACATGAAGGCAGTGAGCTAGCATGCACAACACCAGGAGCCCGACACTGAAGCGGCAAAATGGAATTCAGCCATCCTTAATTAATCATCGCAGAACTGTATACACGTTGTGCTACATTGGCATCTCCCTGCTCGCAGGATTCTAACTCACAGCAGGCATTTTGACTCATCGCGGCATCGCATAGTGTTAATGAGGACCTTAATGATGGCTCAGTACGTTCAAGTGTTCCAGTGAGCACCGGAGATGGCTCATCTCAATGCAATACTGTTGTTATTAATTACACCTGTGCTCATATACATCAAAATATCATGAATAAAATTCCCTTAGTACAGAGAAACTGATCTCACAAAGTATAGCTCCACTTCAAACCGGAGGAGAGGTCTTCATTTTCTTATAAAAAGGAAGTGACTTTGAATTGTTAGGTTGAATATGTTAAATCTGGTGGTGTGTTGCTTTCCCTAATGGTCTCCACTGTACAGATCTATCCTTCTGGAGATACTGTTGCGCCGTTACAGCGAGGACGTTGGTGGGTAAAATTGTTATTGTAGCCAATTTAAAACGTCGAGCCACTATTACGAACAGAATATTGAATTTTCCTTTTGCTCATGTGGGCCTTCAAAAAGCCAAAAGTAGGAAAACTAGTTCCCAGCTGCCACCTTCTCTGCGCCTCTTTTCTCGCTCATCTCAACTCTCCAGAAGCTTCCAGACCCCGCTGCATGCTGGTCCTCTGCTTCTGACACTCTGGCCCAAGTTGCCTAAGTTTTTACTTTCCAAACAGTGTCTTAAACAGGGACTCTCAGACGCTCTCTGACCATCTCCGGTGACTCTAGCTGGCCCTATGATCACATTACCGTCCTGTCCTCACTCACCTATCGTGCAAGCCTCTACTATCAGGAAGTATTCAAGTGTGTCGATTTATCACACTCCACTTTGCTGCTGTAACCGCTTCCGCCACCAGACAGATGCTGTGTCCTGTGTCTCTCAATCTGTAGCCTTCTCCATTTCAGCAGAGCCTAATTTCTACCCCACCTCTGTCATGTCGGTACCTCAGAAAACAACAACACTATTTATCCATTGTACCACAGTGTCTGAGACAAGTCACAGTTTGTCATCCTCAGGGATGAGAGCAAAACCCACAGTAAGTATTTTTTAGGCGTGAGGCACAATACGTTTATAACATGAGGAGCTTCCTGGGCGTGAAATAATCAGAATGGCATTCTGGTGGAAGTGAGCCCTCTATTCCTAATTCCACTTCCCTTAAAAAGGTGACAGTGCTGAATTTCTGTTTTGATATTGGGTCATTCCAACAAGACGGATCACAGCATGATAGTGAAACACTAGTATTGTCTCTCTGAGCTTGCGTGATTAGACAGAGTTCAGAAAGTCTGCGTTTCATGAATTGTTGTTAGAGTAAACTATGGACCTATCACTGACCCCCTAACTCATTGCTGCTACTTTAAGTTTTCAATTCTCACAGCACATCATTTACAATAAAAGGTGTCAGATTTACACCTCAAAATTTGAAATGGGGATATGACTTCAGAGGCTTCTCCTTTCAGAGGCTAAAGCCGTCAGGCAAACAAAAAAGAAGAAGAAAGGTCTGCACTCTCACTAGCTAATGATCCATGAAGATATGCAAATAAAAAGGAGCAGCACTGTTCTTTGTACGGAGCTAGTTGTTCTCGCATTAACATTTTTAGTATTATAAAAAGGAAGATGTAGCGATGGTGTCCGTCAAAATTAAGACCACCATTTCCTTTAATGTTTCGTCTTCACACAGAATGATTCTGTTTTTTGTTGTTGTTATTACTGTAACGTCTTTACACACACACAAAAAAAAAGAGGTATTTTTTATATATATATATATATATATATATATATATATATATATATATATATAGAGAGAGAGAGAGAGAGAGAGAGAGAGAGAGAGAGAGAGAGAGATTGATTTTTGTGGCAAGAAGGTACTCCTCCAGCTCGTTACTCCACTTGAAGGCTTGCTGTCTAAACTGAACACCTCCTGTCGAGGCTCACAACTAAAAGCAGCTTCACATGACGTCCAATAACATACGTCCCTTTACAAAAGGTCTTCTAGACATATATTATTCTAGCTCTCGTACTTTTTTGCAGATGGAAAGCTGGTTGAACTGGTGGGAGTCAGTTGCTAAACTTTCTGAGCAGGAAATGGAGGATAATGGTGCTAATTACCCATCACTGTGTATAAAAGGGCTGGGAGAATAGAGTCGTCAGCAAAGTTAACACACCTCTCATTTTCCAGTCAAAGGGCTTTCCTCGGCAACTCAAGCTAAATATACACATTTTGCACAATTACAGGTATAGAGAAGCTGGAAACGGGCTGACAAAAGTAAAACCTTACATTTGACCCACATAATCCCTCGAGGGAAGCTGTTAACTGAAAAGCTCTGAATCATGAAATGAATTAAGGCGGGATAAAAGCACAAGTCAAGCATGGCTGAATAACGGATAAACAGGGTGCTGTAAGTAAGTAAGTGAAATAGGTGATCGCTGTCAGCTAAAAGAGTCCCTGCTGCTTTTCACAAAACACGTTCAGCATCCCTCTGCTTATATAACCCAGAATCAAGGTACGTCAAAAAAAATGCATGGCTACGCTATCACTATAACCGTCTCACCTCGTAGGATCTCATGCAACGCATAGAGGCAGGAAGTGTAGAGTTGCTGTCTTCGATCACTTGCAGCAGCTCCTCACACACATTCAGTGGCAGCACCACGGGATGTCCTATGGCATTGGCCTCCCAACTCGCTACAATGCTGAAAACACACACAGAGACAGATTTATAGTGACCGCCACAGCATTACACAATCAATACAATGCCCGTAAATAACTGCTGGAAATCCCACGTTGAAGCGTTCGCCCTGATACTTTAATTAAGCAGTTTTTAACTGAACTGAACTAGATAACTGGGGATACATAAAAGTGGATTGATGATATGTGTGTGTGTGTGTGTGTGTGTGTGTGTGTGGCGTCGACATATGTTTGTGTGTGAGACGGGAAGAGAAGAGGACTGAAGGGAGAGGAGAAAGTGATTGAGAGAAGAAAGATTGATGCTCTGTCGGTTTGTGGTGCTAATTCAGTTTGTTCGGGTGACATTTAGCCATCTGTGCCGTTCCTGAGAGGGGAAATTGTTCTCAAGTCTTAGCGGGTCTATTTAAAAAGGCATCCCGCTGAGGAAACACTTCTGCTATAACTGTGTTTACATGCATGGGAAAATTGCTATTAGCCACTCAAAAACCTCTTAACGGGGTTTGTTCACACAGCAAATCTAATTCATTCTTTGTGCATGGAAATGTAGTTCATGTTATCTACAGGAAGGTTTGATCGCTCAGAATGAATTCTGTAAAAAAAAAAAAAAGAGTCCGCCATACAACTTCCATTAGACTCAATTTACGTATCCATGAGACCTCATCCACATTGCACCCGGCTGTGATGGTGCCTGCGACTTTTACTCAACTCATCAAGTCCGCGCCATTAGTGACAAGCGTAATCCACTTAGGCACTGGCTCACCGACTCTCCAGCCAATTATTGGCAGTTTTAACAACACACACACTGCAACCACCGGCTGCAGCCGACTGTAACCGACTGTATCCCAATAAGAGGGCCATCATCCAGGGAATTCAGCTCCCCAAGCTGAACATTTAATTTAAAAATGTCAGAGATGAGTGATGAAGGTTGAATGGTAAATAAATGATGTGGGGGGAAATGGGAGTGAGAGCAACACCAGCATTTAGCTTTGCAAGACTTCAGAGAAATTCAGGTGAAATAAAAAAAAGCAGGCTAAAGTCTATATTCAGAACATATCTATGATTGGGGGATTGTCTCCACACAGCTCTCAACATGGCGACGGCTGAGCGGTTGGCTAGCTAACGGAGCTAAAAGCACGTACAGTGCAAACAAAGCAACAGCTAACAGTGTTAAACTGGGTGACTTCAATCTGCTCATTTGGACATTACTACTACACGATATCTTTACATAGAAAATTGTTTTTTGCCGCCTTAATAATACTCAGAATTTCGAATTTAGCACCTTTAAACAAAGTAATTGGCCGATATTAGCGCATTGCAGATACATTGCTGTCAGCGTTTATGTGCTAATTGACAAGAAATTGCAGCGCAGAAATGTCAAGTAGTTTAGAAACAGTGTCACCATTACACAGTTTGTCCACTAGAGAGCACTGACTAGTTTATTTTTTACGTCGGCAAAAGGTCCGACTTAGGACACATCGAACGATTCTGCCTGAAATTTAGACAGTCGAAGAACAGACGTCTTCGTTTCTATACTAGCACAGGTTAAAAATCCCCTCGGCAGTAGAAAATAATTCACAAAATAAGTGAAGAGTTATGACAAAAACAGCAGTGCTCCGGTCGAAAGTTCCTGTCGTGGCTTGTTTAACAAGGACGACGTCTCTCTTGACAGCGAGCGTGAATCAGTTCCCTCCGTATCAGTGGCGGCTGGTGAATTTTTTCTTGGGGGGGGGCGCAGTTGGGCGCCGCGGTTTAAATAGCACTCCACAATGAGAAGAAAAGAGGTTTGGCGTAGAATATTCTAAAAAACAAAGCTTTATTTCAAGAAAACACAGTGCTCAACACTGTCCAATAACAACTATCAACAAACTGTAACTTTGGACATGAGAGGTTCAGAGCAGAATGGTTTAAGAAACATTCAATGTGGTGGCCAGAGCAACTTCAGGGAATACATTGACGTAGCATTCAAACTGGGGGCCCTGCAGTAAGGTGGCACTGGTGAGGTGGTCTTTGAAGGCAAAGCGTTCCCTGGTGTGTCCAAGTATGGTGTCACAAACCTACAGATAAATATATAGAGAGAGAGACAGAGACAGTAAGATAAGTTGTGGGGAAATATCTACTACAAACAGGCTTCATACTACAGACAAAAAACTATGTTTTGTGTGTCTTGATGGCTCAGCAACATAGACAAAAGGCCAGACCTTGATGGCTGTAGCTATGACACACACACACACACACACACACACACACACACACACACACACTAACTTTTTGGGGGTTGAATTGGTATTTTAGATAAAGTTATAGCCTGATATGATATCAACCCAAATCTAACAATGTCCAACATGTGTTCTGCTGTGGGAAAGATAAAACATTAAACTCTAATGCCGTGTTCACACCGGACGCGGCGCGATAATTCGCGCCGCGTCCGGTGTGAACACGCGGAAGTTTACTCGCGCGAGTGAAACGAGGGTGTTCACACCAAACTCGAAACATCGCGCCGCGAAAGGGGCGTGGCTTATCTCAGTCACTTGTCTCTGTGAAAGGAGCTTTCATTTCCGCTATCGACCATGGAATAAATAACCACTAGTTTTGCTTTATACTTGTTGTGGAAGTCCCAAACATGTCGGAACATGAAACGCCCCCGTGTCTGGGTTCATAACACCATCCGTAGCCGCACACAGCTCGGTGAATTTCTCCGACTCCTCCAGGAACTGCGTCTGGCTTCTCCGTAAAACGGATACCGATTCTGCCATCCACCATGGAATTAACCACTAGTTCTGCTTTATACTTGTTGTGTAAACTCCACATGTGTCGGAACATCAAACTCCATGGTGTCTGGGTTCATAATATTATCCGTAGTCCCACAACAGTGTCTGAATGACGGCCGCTGCCAGCGCTGGTTCAGGCGAAGCAGCAGCAGTTTCATGCGGGACCGGCAAGACGGCGGTGATGATGGGCGGAGCTTCTCAACGCTGATTCTCAACGCTGATTGGCTGCCGCAACTTTGCGTCACGCGAATTCTCCGCTGGAGTTGGGAGAATTGAACTCACGCGAATTCGCGCCGCGTCCTTCGCTCTGTTCGCCCCTCGTCAAACGCTCTGTTCGCGCCGCCTCAAACGCGTCTATCGCGCCGCCCCGCGAAAAAATCGCCGATTCGCGGGGCGGCGCGTCTGTGGATTGACTTTGCATGTAATCTGGTCGCGCCGCAAATTCGCGCCGCGTCCGGTGTGAACACGGCATAACAGGCATCTGCTGATTTTGACACTCACCTCTGCAGCAATCCTTCAAGCTCATCTTCCTTCACAGCCCGGCGCTTCCTCGGCTGCTCAGAGCCACTGCTTTGCTCCACACTGAGCCTCCAGCTAGCAGCTCCGGTTAGCATGTAGCTTGAGGAGAAGCTCCGGGTGTACGTCCTCCCGCGGTCACTGCTTTGCTGCTGAATATTTAAATCCGGACGTTCGGGTCCCAACTCTTTCAGCCTCTTCTTGTCAACATCTGATCGTGGATTGAAAGGTGTTTCGCGTAGAGATACCACAGAGTTTTCAGTCGCCATACTAACATAATCAAAGTCTCTGCTAGCTGTGTTGCTCGCGTAGCTACGTGGGAGCTATATGGGATGTGAGGGAATGATAAAGGTCTCTGATTCGACGAATAGTCCAACCACGTTGCAATAAGAAACGATGTCATTGGCTAGGGCGCAGATTTGTGCGCCCGAAGATTCACGTTTCATCCGCCAATGAGAAGCTGTCCTTGCCGCAACGAGGGTGAAATGTTTGTTCGCTGCCATAGACTCACATTGGGCCGGCGCCCCTAAAGGGGGGAGGGGCTTTTCTCAGTGATGATGAATGGCGATATATTATATTTGGTATATCTTAAGTGGTTGTTGACAGGGGCTTACGGTCTCCCACACACATTTAGCGCGTCAACACGGTATATTTCTTATTTAAATTATTTGGTATATAATGTTTTTTGACAGTATATATTATATATATTTTTTCTTCTTTTTTTTTTTTTCATCGCAAAATTTTAAGAGGGGCGGCGCCCTAGCGCCCTCTATTGACGCACCGCCACTGCTCCGTATCCTACAGTTTATCATGTCATTTGAAATGCACTCTTACTGCGTTGACTGTGTAGACAAGCCTCTCTCCTTTCATGCAAGTTTTACCACTAATTACCCTTTCTCCGTCAGCCAGCCAGTGAGCTTGTCAAAACGGTCGAAACAACAAAACGTCTCTGTTCTGCCTTCACTCCACACGGCTACAGGGTAAAGGAGGAGGAGGGAGGAGGGAGGGAGGAAGGGAAAATGCCGAGTGCTGATTCAGTTGAAAATAATGAGGGTAGAAGGCTCTTCCAGTGGGGTGCTGCTGTACTGAACATGGAGAACCACACGCAGCACATCCACCTACACCTCTCTAATGCATCACAGCAAGGCACACAGAGCCTCGCTCCCGTCAAAACAACATCCCCTGTGTGCGCAACAAACACAAGCAGGGCTTATGCAACTGACAATATGGAAGACGATAAACACCTTTGATGGCAATCTCATTCGCGGAAAAAATAGCCAGCAATTATGTCAGAGCGGGGACCCGTAGCGCGAAGTGTTCCGAGGCCGCAAAAAAATAAAATAAATCTGTTCGCCAACAAAGTATTCTTTCATCCCTCGCGGTTCGAGACAGGTGGTGATTGAGAGGGTGCGATGGAAAGATGAAAGGATAAGATTAAGAAGAGGAAAACAAAGATTGGAAAGGGGGCGGAGGCGGCGGATGGAGGATGCGGATGGAGGATGCGGTAGGAGGCGGAGAATGGAGGATGCGGTAGGAGGCGGAGGATGGAGGATGCGGTAGGAGGCGGAGGATGGAGGATGCGGTAGGAGCACCCGCTTACTCTCTCTGCTGGGGGCCCGTGTCGGAGCAGGAGGCGTAGAGGAGTTTCAGGGCTCTGGCAGCTCTGGGAGATGGGCCGTCACAATCTGGGTCCCCGACAGACATCTCTGGAACCGACACCGTCACGGAGTCGCTGTTCAGCAGCCAGACCTGCAGGAGGAGCCGACAGGGTCACGTCACACGTGGGGGGACAAACCAGATGTGGTAATGTTTGGGTGCAAACCCGGTGAACGTTGCAGAGTCGCCGCTCTCCTCAGCTGGTACTTTCGTCTTTAAACTAATATTTACCTTTCAAACTTTTATGCGCCTGCACCGGGATTGTTAGCATACTAGCGCACACCCACACAGAAATCAGCAGGGTTCGTGTCTCGACATCCCTCTCACTAGTGTTTCCGAGCTGTGGTGGCTGCTCACACAGAGGGAGCCAGGAGCGCCGACAGGCTGAGAGTAAAAATGCTGCCTTGAGTTGGTGTTGGAACGATCAAAAGTACAACATGAGCACACGTGCACCACCGATATGATGCCGGTTACTTTTTAATTTTATAATCATTATAGAATTTTAAAGTCAGTCAATTCCACACAAGATTATTTATATTGCAACTTTTTTTTAATGTATTTATTGTCCTACAGTTTAAAGTCCTATAAGGACAGGACACTATTTGTGGAATACGAAAGACATTTTATGCAAATGTAGAACAAATATCACCTGCCAGCGTTGGTTAGAATAACATTTTTATTGGAGTACAAACCCTACAGCACACACTTTTACTCTCAAACCTCCCGTAAACGACGTGCAGCAGCGGAGCGTCAATGTCACTTTCCACAGAGCCACTTGTCGCTGATTTTAAAGAAGCCAAAACGCCTGGCATTACGCTTAACCAATCACTTTCCATCAGCTTGTTCATGCCACTGGAAGAACCCGACATTTCACCTTGACCCATTAATCAACCACACGAGTGGTCTATTTTTTACCTGGACATCATGTGCGTCTCTGATTATGCCGGCTCGTTCTTACCAGTAAGAAGGCTTTCCCATCAGGAGTTTGGACAGAGAAGTGGAAGGTGCTCAGTGAGCTGGACAGCCCCAACATCCGGGCTGCTACCGTCTGCTCCACGAAGAGAGACCTGTTCCAAGAGAGACAACGTTCGTTCCTTTAATGCGTTTAGTCTTTACAGAGCATATTAACTTCTTGGTCATGCACTCACAGTAAAACTAGAATGGAGGTATTGATCACTTTTTGCAAGATGACATGTTTTTTTTCCTTACTCCCCAAAGCGCCTTTAAAGATAAAGTTGTGGGAAAAATATGACATGGCCCAGTACCAATTATGAAAATAGTACTGGAAATCAAATATTGCTACTACAGAAACTTTAAAAAGGCAAAATAGTTCTCGAAAGTAATTGAAAAATAAATAAATAAATAAATAAATGAAACTTGTGGTTGTGCGTAGTATATAAAATATTCAAATTTGCACTGTGGGATTATTAAAAGCGTTTTACTCTGAAGCCAGAATTGAAACAGCCTGAACACAGCGCTGATACGCGGTGGACACTTTTCATCCATTTCCCTATAAAAGAATGTGCTTGATGACTGCATAATTGTCACCACTGGCAGTCTGGATAAAAACCTGCCTGTTGAGGGAAGCTTCTGCCTCTCTGTCTCCCACAGCTCGCTCCACCACCACCTGTGTGATGTACAGTTTCAGTGTCTCTGGAAGGCACAGAAGGAAAAAACCCCGTAAGCAAAAAAGAAAAAGGATTAGGATTATAATCCACGGAGCGACGTATACCTGGTGCAACAGCCTCTCCCAGCACCAATGAACAGCTCTTGCAGAAGATGAGTCTCAGTCGGTGGCAGGGTTTCTGTACAAAACACAGGTTAAAAAACAGAAAATCAATCACGATACACACAGATCTTTTAATTTAACCAGGATGGGCGATAGAAGAGAAAGACAGAAAGAGAGAGAGAGAGAGAGAGAGATATACGGCATGCAGTGTGTCATTTGTTCTCCGGCACTTTCTATCTGCCCCTCTTTCCATTTTTCTCACTCTCAGTCATGCAAAGAGGGCCATCCGAGAATGACTAATAAAAGAGTAGGGAGATCAATCCTCGTCCGCAGAGTGCTGGAGTTTGACTCCACTGATGCAGCCGTCTGAAGAGGGGGGGGGAAGTATGCTGTACGATATGAATATGAATAGATTTTTGTATCAAAAATAAATCTGGAATTGACCTCACTTCCTCCCCCTCACTGTAGCTCGAGAAGAAGATTTTTATTGATAGAATTCTTATAATGTGGAAGCCAACAATAGTGACAATTCTTTCATCCAGACTTATTTGGATAAGCGTCTCAAACGGCCTTGGCTTTTCCAGGAATTCAGAATCTTTGTCATGTGTTCCTTCTCAGAATAAAAGGAACACTCTGCTTGTTTTCCTCTGGGTGTCCCTCACCTTTGAATCCTGACTGTCCTCCAAGTCAACCGGGCTCGCCTCCTCCGTGATAGTCTGTGCACAGCCGCCATCTTTAACCAGCAGGAGGAAGGTGTCGCCCAGCAAACAGTCCTCTGCTCGGGGCAAGAGCTTCTTGATGAACGGATCGGCGTGGCAACACCAGTCGTCCACGATGGCGTTCCAGTTGCCATTAGGAAGAGGAAGGACTCGCTTAAACTCTCTGTTGAAGACAAACATTGTGGGTCTTACATTTGTGTCACGGAACCACATCGCTTCACTTTGCAAGAAGCAACATTAGCATTTCTTTGAAGTCAAGTTTCTGGCCACATGGCGAGTTGGAGTCGAAATATTTACTCCATGTTTTGGTCTCCACCAACTTTTGAGGCAAACAGCCAGCTCCTCAGCTGCTAAAAGCTCAACAGAGTTCACCAGTTTGTCGCAAACTTTGTTTGGTGCTCAGCAGATCTTTTATTAAATGTATTTTTACGGAAAACAGCTGCATCCCACGACTGAAACGGCAGAGACTGAAGAGTTTGGAATTATTCATCTGTGGAGTCGTCACTTGTGACCATTTCCCACAATGTATCGTCATTTGACCCATTGTTGGTATACTGATCAGCATCTTCATTCGAATAAAGCTCTTAGTGTTAATATTGTATAAGTATGCCATATTGTAAAAACGGTTGCAGTCAATGGTATAGCATTAGCCCTACCATGGAGCATATTGATACAAAAGCATAATGAGGCATAATGTTGTTGAAAATGATACTTTTAAGCTCCAAGCACTTCTCCTCACATTATTACTTCCCAGAGCCCTTGTTGAAAGCAAAAATAATAATAAAGTTTTGAGGAACTTTTATTGGGTTACTGCTGAGAAGCTTTGCCAGAGGCCAAGGGTTTCTTTAATGCCACTATTGCAATTTTCAGCATGTCACATTGCTGACCAGAGAAAGCTACAAGCCGAGGGTTAGAAGAACAATACCCCTGTCCGCCTGAACCACCTCAAGGTGAGAAACAATTGTTTTTTTAGTGAGTAGCGCGGACCTTGACGTCACACTGACTCCGTTAATCTAAACCAGTCAGGTCGACGACTGTGGACTCTGCTCCATCCATCAATTTTCCTTTCCTAGACTCATCACTTCAACCGCCGAGTCACACCATCAATAAACACTTCCTGCGGAGGAGGAGGTGTAAATAAAAAAAAAAACATTTCCACCGGCGCTCGTCCTCGTCCGTCTGCTCCTCACCTGTCCTCCAGCAGCCTGGTCATGCAGCCCTGGCAGTGGAAGCAATAAGTCTCTTTGGGCCGGAGTGTCTCCATCGCGCTGTCAGAAGCCTCTGTGGAGCGCCAAAGGCAAACAAATAAATGAGCCGCATTTGGTGAAGGGGTGGTAACCTTGTACTACAAAGCACGGAGACGATAAAGTACTGGGTGGCGAAGGTGGCTTGGACAGGAAGCGGACAATCAGTCTGATATTGATCGGATTTGTCTACGACTGTCATCCGCTATAACTGAGTGACATAAAAAAGGCCAACATGTGGGAGTTTGTGGATATTATGCAATTAGTCTTTGAGGATAGGAGATCAAAAACTTAAAAGGGGAGTATTCTCACGACTCTGATGATCAGTTGCTAGCGGGCCACTGGGGATCCTGAGAGCTAAATTGACACCTTCACAGTCTCGGATGACGACGTGACTCAATCCAATTAAATTCAGAATAGAGCGCAAGCTCCAAATAGCTAGCAAAAGACTTTGTTCTCGCTTTGGCACTGAGGAGTCGAGCAAAGCAGAGGGAGGTGGCACGTGTCTGGAATGAGCTTCCACGGACATTACCTTCGTCCGGGTGCCGCGAGACACCGATGCGCAGTCGGAAATGCAGCTCCTTGTCACAGGACTCTCCCGCAGGCGTCGGCATGCAGGATCCCCGCTCGTAGTTGATCCCCGCTGGCAAAGTCAGGCTCACCTCGCCTCTGGGAGTCTTGATGTGGAGAGAGGATTCTCCACCTGTCACGACCACGTCCGCCGAACTACTCGCCACATCTTTCCTGGGAGGGCAGATGCAAGCAGACGGTGGTTATAAAAAGAAAGAAAAAGAGGAACATATAAGAAACAGAAGACATTGCTTGTTTTTCTTCCCAAGAAGGGGGAGGCCCGTGGCTTCTTGAACTCTCCGATCACATTTGTCTTCCATTCCATGGATTTGTGAAATCGTGTGTGTGCGAGAAAAAAAAGAAGAAATAAGCTTTTCTTGCCAAAAGTTAGATGAGATGATCAATAGCTCTCATATCTGTAAAAATTCCAACTTACTGCAAATACACTTTGGTTTTTGAGTAAAACAAATGATACAGCACTTTATGTGTGAGCTTTACAGTTGACAGCAGTCTGATCTTGTCATCTTCGGACAGAGCCAGGCTGTTTTCTTGTCTGGAACAGACAGACATGAGAGTGATATCGGTCTTCTTATCTAACTCTGAGAAGATTTTCCAAAATATCGAACTATTCTTTTAAGACTTCAGGAAACATGTCTAGAGTTAGTGTTAATGCATCATTACCTCTCAAATGGAGCAGGCTGGATCATTTCCTGTTCTTGATACTTAATGCATCAGAAGTGAACAACAAGTCAATATCCCCAAAACTTGGCAACGTCAAACCATACACATATGGATTCAGGGGAAGTCTGTAATTAGTCACGGTCTCAATACGCTGATTAATGACTCAGCCTTTGGTGTGGAACATAGCCTGCACTGAAACAGTTGTCAAACCCCTAGAAGACCTTGACCCAACTTTTTAGGGAAAGGCCGAGGAGTATCCTGGCCTCCCATCCTCTCTTCAGCCAGTCGGAGCTCCTGACCTCCAGGAGGCGCTGTAGAGCGGCTCTGGCATCTAAAAACGGGTTGAAGGAAGTCCTTCATCCCATCAATACTCTTAACTCAACACACTAACAGAAGATTTAAGCCACAGTCTCTGACTTGAACCGTTTTTAATGGGCGATGTGATCTTGTGTGTGTTTAGCCAACTGCTCGTCTGTGTCTTTATTTGGTCGTTTCTTGTGTTTGGTAAGCCTAAGACATATTTCCACCCTAGCGGACAATACATATATATTAATATTCAGTCTATTTACAAATAAATCTGTCTGTCCCCCCCCCCCTCTTTGTCAAGTCTTCTGGGTGGAGATATTATATATGAACGCAACAGACTGTTCTAGGTTCTCTGCAAATCTCACTGACCCCATCTAGTGATGGTAAAGGTGTACTACATCCACATTCGTTGAAATTCCTCTGACCCTGATCTTTGCTTATATATAATTTAAATGTAGTTAAATCAATTGGTAATATAAAAAAAATCTTCATTGAGACAGCAGTTTTATGTTTACAAGGTGCTTTACAAACATACAATATACATGACGAGTACGAGCTCATGCATACAAACTCATTCAAATCAGATGCGTAAGAAGTAGCAATATTACACTACAAAGAACACAATTACTGGTAAAAGTCCTGTAATCAAAATTGTATTCAATAGTATGAATACTCATTTGGCTGAATTGCCGATGTCAGAGTTAAATGGTCACTATTATATTTATATATTTAGTTTATAGTAGTATCCTAGTTGTAGTAGTAGTAGTTATAGTTGTAGTTCATCAAGGTGGAGGACATTTAACAACTAAATATACTTATATCTAATCAATCATAATATATTGTGCTTTATAGAGTGCTGTAACTGTTACTGCCAAATAAATATAGTGGTAAAACGTGCAATGGTTCCTTTGACATGCAATTGAAGTATAAAGTAACATTCAATGGAGATACTAAAGTACACATGGCTCAAAATGTAAGCCTACAGTACAATATTCAAGTAAATGCACTAAGGTACTTTCCACTATTGATAAATACTACACAAGTATCATAATAAGCTAAACTTCTTTTCATTATGCTACTTTTTTTTTTTTATGTTTACTGATGTGTGATACAATAAGCAGAACCCAAAGTCAAACCTAGATTGTTTATCTCTTGTAAACACAGTTTCACAGTTGTCACATTTCTCCAGAATACAAAAAGACTAAAATAAAAATAATAATGATCCACCTTTTAGCGGGTCACGGTTTAACACTTTACTTCAGGGGCTGGCTTGTTGCTAACAAAAGAGACATGAAGCACTATATATTCAAACAGTTAGCTCACGAGAGAGTTTTGAACATGTCCCTGAAACAACCGACACGTAACGTTTCACTAACGTTACCAATGAAAGGGTCTGTGGCTGAAAAGCCGCAGATGCTATTAGCTCGCCAAAAACATTGCAATAATGTAAACTAACGATTACGGTTTAGCTCGCGAGCTTTCTATCAAACATAATAACTTACCCGACAATAAGCAGTCCACTCTCCAGTCTTTTTCTCAGCTCTAAGAAGACTCCAACTCCATGTGTTTTGTCTGGTACTTCCAAGTCTGCCATTTACGCTGCGCAATATTTAGAAGGTATTAATAAAGAAAGAAAACAAAGAATCATACACTAATCAAAACTCAGTGTGGCTGTGAGACTCTGCAGCATAGCATGCAAAAATAAAGGCAAACATAAAGGCACATCTATCTGCATCAGCTAGCTCGTGGTATCCAGAGGCTGTAACGTTGCTTGTCTGCAGCGTGACGACATCAAGTACACCATGGTAACAGAAGAGCATCCGGTCACACATTTCAAAATAAAAAAGGGAAAACTAACTAGCTTTCATCAAGTGGTGGCAGATATTTAGCATTTTGGTCTTGCAGTTTTTATAAATTGAGTGATAGTAATAATAAATGTCCTACACATAGATACAGCTAAACAGTTTACTCGTTAGGTGCTAACTGTATAAGATCATACAAAATAAAACAAAAATACTGGGAGGCTAAGCGCTAAAAGTCAAAAGATATGCATTTTTATTTTGAAGAAAAAGCTATATATATATATATAAAAAGTCGCGTGACTGAGTAAATCGGGTAACTTGACACAGCCGAGAGGCGGAAGACGTCCATGCGGAAGACCGGAGCGGTTGGACGCGATGGTTGGACGTACAGCTAATCTGCAGTGCAGTCTGGGAGCTGTCAATCGTCTCGCTCTGGAAGCTACTGATGCGCTCACCAGTGTTTATTTACACACCGCCGGACAATACAAAGCGGAAGAAGAATATGTAGAATACAAATACCTATCGTCTGCCTCCAAAGCCTTCTTGTCAAGGGACCTTATGTGAGCGGGTGACATCGGAGCCGGGCCCTGCGTCTCCAGCGGTTAAACAACCTGCGGCTAACGTTCACGTTAGCTAGCTCGCTAGTCCTATTGTTGACGCTGTCAGTCGTTTTCTTCGCACAGGATTGAATGACAGTTGCTGATCCTATATCGGATAACGGTAAGCTATTACATCAGTCTCATTTTTTTAACGCTGTAACGTGACATTACGTTAGCGGAAATCGCCTCACCTAGCTCGTGGCAATTAAGGTGGCTGTGCAGACACAGCGTTACTGTAACAGTTCCCCTCGCGCCAAACACAACGGCAGTAACGCGTTGAATACCATTTTGCAAATATCCCTGAGCTGAATGTGCGTTTGTACTAAATGCTGTGCATGTTTGTTTTTTTCGCGACAAAACGCGAACGTGGGCATTACACGGCTGCTGTCGTTTGAACGACAGGTGTGCGTACCTGCTCTACGGTGTGTTGTTGACGCTTGACAGCCACACTCGAGTCAGTCAGCTCAATGAGGACGTGCTGACTCAAGACACACACACACACACACACAGACACAGCGTTACAGTTCCGCTGCAATGTTCAAATAACGTTACAAGACCGCCTTCAGCCACTGTTGTTGAACGACCGTACTTCTCAAACGCTCAAAACACGTCAGACTCCTTCTAGTCTACCCGTAAGCACTTCTCACGGCAGACATTTTGGACGCAAGAAAAGCACAGGTGTGAGTAATACCATTAATTAGTCATCACCTACCTAGCTGCAGTGCGCGTGAGGGGCTCGTTGATATTGGGTCAGGTATTGGCAGCTGAGCCTCTTTCGTGTTAATAGTTGCACCTTCACTGCTGGGGCAAGTCACGTTTACATTTGACACCCCTACATTAAATAGAGAGAGAGAAATGCAGCTTAGGACTGCTGTGAAAAACCGGTCAGACTCACCCCTCTGCTGTTCACCAGTGCAGAAAGATGTTGCCTGTGGCGCCATCCTCTCAAAAATAAATGTGTTCCATCCTGAAAGATTGCATAAGGAGCTGCAGTGTAAGCACTGACTTTGCTCCTCCTGATGTAGCTATATGACTTTTAAAATGGCCCCAGCTACTCCCAGACATAAATAGTCAAACCATGTTTCGTTTAGTTTTCCTCTCTTCATGGTCAATAATGTAGACACACTTTAACTCGTTACCAGTGTGAGTTTCTGATCTTCTGTTTTTTTTCCTTTTGCAGGTGTGATGTACATATGTGTGCCCGGTGTATCACGTTAGCGCAATAACCACCCAGGAGAATGAATGCAGAGGAAGTGGAGCTGCTCAGTGACTCCAAGTACAGGAACTATGTGGCAGCCGTGGACAAAGCCCTCAAGAACTTTGAGTACTCCAGTGAGTGGGCCGACCTCATCTCTGCACTGGGCAAACTCAACAAGGTGAGGATCTCAGTCGGGCCGCCATCGTGCACCGCATGCAAACTGTGCAGAAGGCCAAGATGTATACCATGCTAGACACACACGCACACACACACACACACGTTTATACAGACTAGTGTTCAGTTTATTGTTATTGCATGAGCTGTAAAATAAAGATGTATGAAGATGGCATATGCCAAAAGGGTTGAATACATAAAAACATTTAGCTTTAGCGTGCCTTGACAAGAAGCATAAACTCCCATCCAATCTGCTCTTGCGTGTAATTTACACAGATGAACGTTCTGCTCGTCCCTGTACACTGTTGTGATGTGAGTGCCTGCTTAATATCCACCGTCCCTGTCTCAGGTTTTGCAGAACAATGCAAAATACCAAGTGGTTCCCAAGAAGCTGACGATAGGCAAACGGCTGGCCCAATGCCTCCACCCGGCCCTGCCCAGCGGGGTCCACCGCAAGGCCCTGGAGACCTACGAGATCATCTTCAAGATCATTGGACCCAAGAGGCTGGCCAAAGACCTCTTTCTTTACAGGTGATACTGTAGTTCCACTCGCACTGGCCAGTAGTTTGCTGAACATAAAGCTTTCTGCTATTATCAGAATATTGATATATCTATCTTTTTTTTTTTTTACCACCACAGCTCTGGGCTCTTCCCTTTACTCTCCAATGCCGCCATGTCTGTAAAGCCGGCGCTGCTGGGGCTCTACGAAACCTACTACTTGCCCCTGGGAAAGACTCTTAAACCGGGCCTACAGGGACTGCTGACCGGGGTCCTGCCTGGCCTGGAGGAGGGCTCTGAGTATTACGACAGGTGAGAAGAGCAGGGACGGAAATAAAAAAAGAACGCTTCTAATGTGCACATGCAGGCACTGGAACAGGCCATTAGGAGAAGGCATTTTATAGCGTAATGTGGAAGGGAATTGATTTTAAGATGGTATGAATGATATATGAGATGTGTGAGTCATTGCAAGAATAAACTCTGGACACAGACTTCTGTCTCTTCAGTTCAAAACAAGTTTATTGTTTGATTCCAGGAATTACCTGCAGATGTGTGTGTCTGCCATTTATTAAAGTTTGTGTTTTCATCACATCTTTCAGTATTTATATTTGTCATGGATTGATTTAGTAATTTAATGTTGCATTATTATTTGTCTATATAGTTGTGACTGATATCTCAGATATTGCAAAAGCAGGGCAGGGCATCATCTCATCAGCGCTACCGTTAGTTAGTCCCACCGGCCCTAGAGGGCGCTGCTGTTACAGCTTTGGCCGCAATTATATAATTTTCATGGTAGAATTTTTTTATTTGTTTTATCAGGAAAGCACAGGTGATTATTAAATGCACAATGGCCCCACTAGATATACTGTCCCAGTGAGCAGTGCCAGCTGTAATACATGTTATTAGTAACACCTGTGCTATTCCTGTTACATCCTCCACAAAAAGGCCTATTTGTCAAGGTCGACATGTATACTGACATTTTATTTTTCATTAAGTTCCTACTATATATTTTTTGTATTTATCAATCAGATAAGCAGTATCTCGCAGTCTTCATTTGAGTTTGTTTTTCTCCTCAAATTGCAGAGGTTAACAGGAGATTGCATTATTTTTTTACTACATCCTGTTGCTATTTCCTGTAATTTAGTTTCCACACAGCGGGCATTTGAGTCTTATCAGCCTAAATCATAATATCACCCTATTTTTTTCCAAATATATATATATGCTGTGAGATGTTCCATTGACCAAGGGGCAATAAAACCTGCGCAACTAATGCAACTCAGTAAATATTATTTACTGCGGACTGCATCGCTCAGCAGTGTGCGTGTGTGTCCCATTGTTCACTGTGTCCCCTCTGTGTCTTTTGTAGAACCAACACCCTGTTGGAAAAGGTGGCAGCAGCGGTGGAGCAGTCGGCCTTCTACAGTGCCTTGTGGGGCAGCATCCTGACCAGCCCTGCTGTGCGTCTCCCCGGGGTGTCCTTTGTTCTGCTGCACCTCAATCGCAAGCTCTCCATGGAGGACCAGCTCTACGTCATCGGCAGTGACATCGAGCTCATGGTACGTGACAGCACACTACAATACAATTGCGTGCTCCTAAGATGAAAATAAGGTTTGCACACCCTCCGCCAAACCCAAGTATTGTCTTACACAATTTTTACCTCGGGTATTAACCAATCGGTTTAAATACGTTGACGGTTTAATGTTGTTTAAAGCAACGGTCCCCAACATTTTCTGCTCCACAGACCGGTTTCGTTTAAAATAATATTTTCACGGACCAGCCTTCACGGTGTGGGCGATAAATATGACGTAATAAGACCGGCATAAAAACAGATATAAAGTGCATAAAAATACAACTCACCATTACACCGAATTAGTGGGAGCCCTGAGCTGTTTTCTCTGCAACGAGCCGGTCCCATCTCGGGGTGACGGGAGACAACGACACCCAACGTGTGTTCTTTATGTCCAGTCTACTCCGTAATTTAAACCCCGCTTCACAAAGACAGGATGTTGGAAATGGAAGCAGGTTTTCACTGCTTTGTTGGCAATCTCAGGATATTCTGCCTTGATTTTAATCCAGAACACCCGCAACATTGAAATGTACTTTTAAGTTTAATTTTTGGGATAAGCCTCTTGACATGTGTCAAAAGGCTTAGACGCACAGATGGATGTATCCGGTCACTTTTCAAAATAAAACATCTTTCCGACCTTGATAATCAATCAATATTTTGTTCCTTCATTCTTTCTGTGGGCCCGGTGGTTGGGGACCGCTGGTTTAATGCACTCGAAGTAAAAGTAAATAGGCATGTTGAATAATAATGTGTCTCTGTTCTCACCAGGTGGAGGCGGTCAGTACCTCAGTCCAGGACTCAAGTGTGTTGGTGCAGAGAAGCACCCTGGACCTGATCCTTTTCTGCTTCCCCTTCCACATGAGCCAGGTGAGGAAAGCTGTATGAATCTGGTTAGCTTCAATATATTTACAATCATTAGGCCAAAGTATCTAACTGGCTGATATTGATAAATGAAGCTACTCATTTATCAGCGAGTATCAATATGTTTTTCCGTGTGTGTGTGTCTGAGTGTCTGCATGGGTTTGATCATGATGAGGTCACTCAGATAGCCAGCCACGGTGGTGACTCATGCTGGCTGCTTGTTAAATCCTTCACCCCAAAAACATTCCTGGGGCCGGGAATCGGCTCTTAACTGACATCTGCAGTGTGTGTGTATGTATGTATATGTGCAAATGTATATTTGTGAAAGGGAGACAACATCAGTCACAAACCTTCTGTTCTGTTTTTTTGTGTTCAGGCGACTCGCCCTGACATGATCCGGATCCTGTCTGCAGCTTTGCATGTGGTTTTGAGAAGAGACATGTCGCTCAACCGCAGACTCTACGCTTGGCTGCTGGGTGCGAAATGCACACACAGACACAGTACTGACATTCCGATGCACCAGGGTTCCAAATACCATTTTATTTGTGGAACATTGTGAAGTTTAGAGAAGAATTTTCCTTTGGGGAAGTCAAAGAATACAGAAATATATATATATATACCCAAATAGTAGGCTTGTATCTGCTGTGTTCACCGTCTTACTGTATTTTCTCTTGTTTGCAACCCTTTGTGGATGAACATGCTGGTAAGTGTCTGCATGGCTAAGGATGGGCCCGGCCTTTTATCAAGCGTAATCTCTCCTCCGCAACTTGCGACTATTGCAATTTTAGATCAACAGAAGAGATAAGAAACAAATAAAACGTGGATTGAAGGTGATGGTCTCAAATTAAGATTTACAGTGTGACTCTAATTCCAGTTGTCAGCCAGATTCTGGGCCAGTCAGTGGAGGATTTTTTTTCCCCACAATGACCGGGATATATTATCTTGCGGCGAGCTCCAGCTATTTGGATGTCACAACAGTTTTTAACGGTTCAATGATATTGAAGATTGATGCTCTCACCACTCTGAATCTGGCTAAGCTTCTAGTGTGAAGCAGTCCAAGATTTACTCTATTATTTATACTGTGGCTGAAATTTGAGTGATGTTAGCAACAGTCATTAGGACTTTACAAAGAAGAAGATTATCAGACGATGCGCATAAGTTATCTTAATAAAGATTAAATCTCCATTTTTCTACAATCCGATAGGTCCTTTTGCTTCTTGCCAACTGAGTATTTACACCATCATAACTCCATGTCTTTGATTTTTGAAGGCTTTGACAACAATGGGGTGAGAATAGGCCCCCGCAGCACTCGGCAGAGCAACCCGGAGGAGCACGCCAGCCACTACTTCAACACCTTCTCTAAAGACATGCTCATCCAGGTGAGGTTTCAGTGTGTGTGTGTGTGTGTGTGTGTGTGTGTGTGTGTGTGTGTGTGTGTTCGTTCAGTTGGGCAGATCTGTCTCTCTTTAGTCAGCCACGCAATTTCTCCATTCCCTTTAATCCTTCTCCTCCCACGTCCTCTCTGGGGTTTGCATTTACGCCCGCTCTCTTCTCCTATTCCCAGTAGTGTGTCCTTTTGAAGTTCCCATTTCTCTCAAAGACTTTTACACACACACACTTGTGTTGTCTGTCCTTTCACGCTCAAAACAGCCTTTGCCCTCCTGCCGTGTGATGAGCTCTGGTACTCCAGGGGTTGGAACGGGGGAAAGGAGGGGGGGGGGGGGGAGACATGGGGGGGGGGGAGACAGAGCGACCAGGAGGGAAGTTTTTTTTTTTTTTGTAGAATTTATTTTGTTTGCTCTTCTGCCATCTGCTCTGAAATAGTTATTGGAGCTCCCTCCATTGGGAGAAGGTTGGTACTACAGAGACCGTCTGTTCTTGGCTTCACACAATTAAGTGGCAGACGAAGCGTGAAAAAATAAATAAAAGAGGGTTCAATGCAAATATGAAATTGGTTCTGGCAAATATTATAGGCAAAATAATAATAAGAAAATGCTCTGGATTTTTCTGATATTTTACTGTAATAGAGATGTGTTTGTTTTTAGGCGATGGTGGGGATCTTGCAGGGCAAGGCCCGGGGCGGCGAAGAGGAGAGCATCCTCATGCACGACCTTAAGCCATTTCGCATCCTCATCAGTCTGCTGGACAAACCGGAACTTGGTAACCAGTCTATCAGCATGTAGACACCAACTGTCTAGTTAGTGTTGTAAATATGTCAAAATGTCCACCATGTCCATCATCTCTCCCATCGGTATGTGCCTCTCCAGGTCCAGCGATCCTCGAGGACGTTCTGATCGAGGTGTTTCGGACACTTCACACACAGTGCCGAACAGAGCTGGACCTGCAAAACCAGAGTCCCTTCAGTAAAGACCACACACACCTCAGCAGGTCAGTCCAGGCAGCCCGTACACCTGAGGAAAATGAAATGAGCCCCACGATGAAAGTTTGGTTGTTGAATCATCGTAGGAAAACAAAGGGGGAATAAAACAACTGGGATATGTCAACAAAGAACATCTAATAATTTCAACATTAGGACATTTTCTGTAATACCTTAACTGATGGGTATATCCTGCTTGACATTATACTGAAAAAAAGTGTATGCCAAATTGCAACATAGAAATAATAAAATGTATGCTATTTAAAAAAAAAAGAAAAAAAAAAAAAAAGAAGAAAAGAATTGTCAACCAAATAAGATATTTTTACACGATGAGTAACTTAAATCATGGCTGGATGTGTTTTTTATTAATTTCTTTATCCATACACACCAAGATGCTAATTTTCCCCTTCCTTCTCAGTAAACTACGAGAGAACAAGAAGACTGCAGAACTGATTAAAACAGCTAACCTCCTGTTCAACTCGTTTGAGCCATACTACATGTGGGACTACATCGCCCGCTGGTTCGAGGAGTGCTGCAGGTTTGCTTGTTAAAATGATTGTGTGCATAAACACTCAAAGTCACCACGTTATGACTGGTCGAAACACCGGAGTGTCATCCTTCTGGAGAGATCATGATGCTGCATCCTGCCGAGTGTTGTGTTGTTTTGGTACACTGCTCAGCTGGTACTGGGGGCCTAATGTGAGCCAAGATGTCTTCCTCACTGCCATTACACCCACAAAACATCAAACAGAGTAACACTCGGTCACTGCTCACCAGCTTAAAATGTTCTAAAATACGTCTCTCTTGCAGGAGGACAGTGAACAGCAACACACGTGCACCACGGCATGCTGGGAGCTTAGACCATCCAGAGCTCTCATTGGTGGAGTTCTGTCAGCTGGTCGATTTCCTGCTGGATATTGTTTCTTTGGTGAGAATTTCTTTCTTTCTTTCCATTCCTTCTTTCTGTCTATCCATGTATCTATCTTTTTATACATGTATCTATCTATGTCTTTCTTTCTAAATAAATATATCTGTCTTTCTTTTTATATCCGTCTTTCTCTCTTTTTTCCATCTCTTTGTTTTTCTAATTTTTTCTTTCTTTCTCTCGGTCTGTTTTTCCTCTATGTATCTTTGTGTCTTTCTAAATGTCTATCGCCCACTTTCTGTTTTTGCTTTTACTCCACCATGACTTTTTTTTTACCATTGAACTTTGACACCTATTTGTTCCATCCATTCTTTTTCCCTTCACACCTTCATGTTGTTGTCTCTGTCATTATTCAGTCTGTGTTTCCTTTGCGGTTCCTTTATAGATTTGTTTTCTCAAAACATTCTTTTTTGTTTTGTGTCTCCACCACATCCTTTCTCTTCCCTCTTCTACAGTCCTTTGTCTCCTGCCCTGCTTGGGCTTTCCATCTCATTCTCAGTTTCCCACTCCTTTTTTAATTTTGTGTGTGTGTGTGAGAGTGTGAGATCTCCACCTGTGTTTTGTTCCCCTGCCCAAAAATTGTTTGCATCCTCATAGAAATATGCTTGTCTATAGAGTATACAGTATTTCCAATCTGAACAGTTTGGAAATCCCTCACTCTTTTAGTGTGTGTGTGTGTGTGTGTGTGTGTGTGTGTGTGTGTGTGTGTGTGTGTGTGTGTGTGTGTGTGTGTGAGAGAGAAAGGGAACCTTGCATTCTGTGAGTTTGTGAGCGGGAATGTGTGTTTCTGCAAACCAGGTGTTTGTAGCCTGTGCTCTGCTTGCTCCTGTCTATTCAAACTATCTGCTCTTTCTCCTTAAGCCTACTAGAAGCATGAGGGTAATCTGCCAGGTAAAGTACTGCTCTTTCCTGCTTTTTCACCTCACCCTGCTTCACTGAGGCTACGATAACATTTCTGCAACGTCCTGCCGACATCCCCTCAGGCCATCTTTGTCCCTGCCCTGCTTTGAGTGATCATTTCAGACTTGTGTGTATATATTAACTCAAATGTTAATAGCAAAAAAAAAATGATCCGGAGGAAGAAGTGGGATTCTAACAGTCATTACATGTGTAAAACTTACCCTGGCTGTGTGGTGTGGATCTTGTGAAAATGAAATCTCTGCCCAGTGTATACATGTGTTTTCTGTTCAGTATGCATGCAGTTATATGCTATTGCACTGCTCGCATATTTGTAAGAAATATGACTAATTTACTTCATGGTAGATTTTTGTTTTCTTTCTCTAATTTTCTTTCATAAAAATGTGTTGTGCTTGTCGAGTCAACATACTTGATGTAAAGATGCCAAAGTGAATAGAAGGGTCTGTACATTTAGGTCCATAGTTCCAATATATTTAATGATAAATGCATCATCAATGCTGGCATTGGATCTAAGTGGGCCGCCTTTGCTTTAAAGGAAAACAACGACAGCCATGTATATATTTTTACTAGAATTAAATAAACGGCCAATGTACAAAAAAAATATTTAAAAAAGGAGGGATGTCTTTGGGTAACTAGTCTCGCAATGTATTAACCACAGAAGTTTTGCATCCTAACTATCACATAGGCTTTTTTGACCATAGCAGATAATTTTTTGTCTTGAAATTTCAGCATCTTTAGATTTTCCTCTCTGCCAGATTGCTTGTAAATTATTCTTGTAAAAGTGATCAGTAGATAAATTGAGATGTTAATTTGTATTTCATATTATTAAAACCAAGCACACTATATTAAATCAATGAATTGGAAGGCATAAATAAAAGTCCAGCATCAGCTTTGGTTAGGTTCAGGGCCATAATTACGTTAGATCAAGTTCACCTCCTTCCAGATGCCCAATAATTGCACCTCACTTCCTCTCAAGTGCTGACTTCCCTTCCGACATTTCCAGGAGACCTACATAGAGATCCAGACGGAGCATCTTCCCCAGCTGCTGTTGCGCATGGTGTCGGCTCTGACCGGTCACCTGCAGGCCCTCGGCCTC
The DNA here is from genome assembly GCA_038501785.1 of Myoxocephalus aenaeus. NCBI lineage: Eukaryota > Metazoa > Chordata > Actinopteri > Perciformes > Cottidae > Myoxocephalus > Myoxocephalus aenaeus. The sequence goes on along the minus strand of JBAMJR010000359.1, from coordinate 808,298 downwards.
GGAGAGCTCACCCACTGCCTTCGTCTCTGCTCCAAGATCCTCAGCAAAGTGCAGCCCCCGCTGGTGTCCCCTCTGGCCCTGCCATCGGGCCCCCAGGGCCACGCCAATCGCTCAAACTCAGCAGGCGGAGGCAAGGAGGACAAACGGGTGAGGAAAAGTGTTTCACAATATTGAAGGGGGAGACGCTTCTCTCCATCAGAAACAAAGCGTTAACGTGTATCATGTTTTTCCTGCCACTTAAATCACGATAAGATCAGAGTGTCTGTTCGCTTTAGTGGTCAGTTTGAAATTAAAATAGTTCACAAGCACTGAAACAAAAGTGATGCCCCTGCTATGCCAATCTCGTACTTTGAAAACCCCCGCCAGCTGATAACTCTATTTGGTCTCTGATCTTTAAAAAAAAATCTTTTGATAAAAGCACAGACCCTGTTGCTTCCCCACTCGTAGCAAATCCCAGTTTGACCCACTTCCCCTACAAGTTACTGCCCAAAAATCCATCAGTTCAGGCTCTGATGGTGTGCCCTGGTCCCTGAACAGGGCCCCTTCCGGCTCTGTTGCCCGTGCGGAAGTTGGCTGGGTGGTCCCACGACTGGCCCCGTCATCCAGCACTCCCTTGACACGAGGCATTTGAAGACTTGTTCAGACCAAAAGGCTTCGTTTGGCCATCCGGTTGCTCCTGGTCCCCCTCCAGCAACCTGGCTGTTGAAGTGTTCAAGAGCTCAGTGAGTTGCGATTTAAAAGTTCAGTCAATCAGTCCCATGCTGGGAGATGGATAGGGGCCGGATGGATTGAGGTAGGCTCTTGAGGGACAGAAGAGAGGACACGTAGAAAGAAAGAAGATGGTTCACCAACAGCTGAGCCCAGCTCTCCTTTTCTCTCTGCGGAGTAAGAGGGGTAGAGCAAGCGATGCCTCCTGGGTGAGGCATATCCATCGGAGTGGAAAACAATCCGCATACATCCACCCCCCACCCTGAGGGACATATAGAGAATTTTCTGTCCAACTTGCCATCTGAGTCCATGCTTCAGAATGTGAACGCTGCCTCAATCAGAATGCTTCCCAGGATGCCCCCAGGCTCCGAAAGGCTGACTGTTACAAACAATATTAACAAGTTACATCGCTCAGTCTGTCTGCGGCAGGATGGCAGCCTGGTGTACAGCTCTGTCTACAAGTCCCTCAGGTCAAGCCCAACAGCTGTGTGTAAATGTACACGTCACTATGTAATGACTAGCGTACAGAACAGTGCCGTGACAAGGTTAATGTGTCTGTTTAGAGACCTCCACTCTTAAAGCTAATGGTTAGTTCTGCATTTACTGAACCATTTAATAAATATAGGGGATATGGATTCAGTCTTCTATCACGGTGTCTTGCTAATGATGTTTTCTCGATTTAGGAATTTGCTCTTTTACAGAATTAAGTACCTGACAAATAAGCTAACCCATCACATTGTAAATGAAGCTTGATGCAAAAAATCCTGTAAATCCAATATTGCCTCAAAGCAGTCTTGCAGCACTGCCTTCGATGGCTCTATATAGTCAGAGATATGAAAGGGATAGACTTGTCGGTACAAACGAAAGGCCCAAATCTTTATTTAAAATGGACATCGTCTCACGTTCGTTACGGTCAGTTTGCCGAACCCTACTATGGTCATATATGTTGGATATATTCATGTTTTCTCATACAGTTATGTTCAAATGAAAGATGTATGCTTACATGTGCAGTATATGTCTCTATTCAAGGATCTGTCCATCGAATTGTTGGCAGGCTGCAATCCTGAAAGTATCTGCACACCCACCCACACAGGTGTCTCACTTATATTGCCCGATCAGACCTCTCTCCTCAGAGCTGTGTGAGCTTGTACAAGCTACAATTAATTGACATCTCCCGTACTCAAATAGTTTGGCGGCATCATGTCATTCCCAGTCTAGCCCTCTCTCGCTTTAACCTGACCACATGCTTATCAGCCTGTGTAATTGAGAACCCCAGTGTGGTTGTGAAGGCTCTTAAATAATTCAGTCATCAAAACATGCTGAATTTTCCTAGCTTGCTGTACTGATCAACATGCGCCTTTTCCCATTCTTTTGATTCCATCACTCTTCATCTTGCATCCTTCTCCGTCCTCCTGCAGGCTTTGCACTCCAGTCTGGAGCAACCTGGCGGTGGGGAGGTGTTTGAGGACGGGGGAAACCCTCCCGGCAGTCGCTCCTCCGAAAGTGGCTTCACAGACTTCGTCCAGTACCAGGGCGATGTCCCAGATGAGGCGGAGCAAAGCGCTTATCCCCACCCAGCGGTCAGAACGGGCCGCCGCTCCTCAGGCCCGTCTCAGACCAAGCCTCTGGACAAACCGGTCATGCAGTGCTGCCTGGAGCATTTCCAGCAGTTTCTCTCCCGGCTCATCTCCTTGTATATTACGCCGGTGCAGGGGGACAAAGCTGATGGGGAAAGAGGCGACGTTATAAAGTCGGGGCCCCTGGTTTCAGAAGGCTCCCAGCACAGCGATCATATAGAGTCAAGCTCAGAAGCCGGGTTGGTCCAGAGGGAGGGAGTTGCCGCCTTCACCGCTGCCTGCCAGCTCTTCCTGGAATGCTCCAGTTTCCCTGTCTACATCGCAGAGGGCAATCTCAAGTCGTCACCCACACAGGAAGAGCAGTTTGGTAAGTGCCTAAAACACTGTCTGATCAAGGACTATATATATTTTTTTGCCAGTACTTAGGTATGCAAACTGTTCCGTTGCTCTCCCGAAGGTTTCTTCCCTTTTCTCCCTGTGAAAGTCTTTTTTGGAGGGAGTTTTTCCTGAACTGATGAGAGGTCCCGGGACAGAGGATGTCGTATGTGTACAGATTGTAAAGCCCTCTGAGTCTAGTTTGTAATTTGTGATTTTGGGCTTGAATTGAGTAGCATTTACTGTGTTGTCAGGTTCAGTAGGACTGAAAAGGTTAGCTGTAATAAAGGCTTTCAGTGGAATATCTACCCTCTGTTTTGATGTGTGTGGATTAAAACGGCAGCCGTGAATCAGTGAAACCTAATGGTAGGGCGAGTAACAGGGTGCTAAGATGTAGAGCTGTTTTACAGCTTCTAGGTCAAATTCTTAATATGCGCCTCGCTTCAATACAGACCGAGAGCAGGTCCGTCTGCCAGTGTGGCTGCAGACACTGATGGATGCCTGCTGCCTGGCCAGTGACTTCAGCCTGCAGGGCGTGGCCATCTCCCTGCTCATGGACCTCGTGGGTCTCACCCAGTCGGTCGCCATGGTGACCGCCGAGAGCGTGGCGTCCGGGGACATCTCCGAGTCCGCCCAGCCCATGAGCCCCAGCCAGGGCCGAGTAGCTGTCGTCATCAGGCCACCACTCACTCAGGGAATCCTAAAGTACATCGCTGACAAGACAAACTTCTTCAAGGTAGAGTTCTCGTTCTTAGGTCAAGGTGGAACTATTCATTTTTTTACCCCGTTTAATCGCTAATCTTTTCCCCCAGAATGTAGCTCTGATCCTTTGGGACCAGTTGAGTGAAGGGACTCCTCAGCACCATCAGCGCAGCGTAGAGCTCTTCTACCAGCTCCACAACCTGGTGCCTTCCTCCAGCATCTGTGAGGACGTCATTAGCCAGCAGCTCATGCACAGAGACAAGGTTAGTCACAGTGGACACACTTCATCACAATCTGCCAGTGAAATCCATGCTCATGCACGTTTTTGCTTTCAGAGAATCCGGCTGGAGGCCCACGTGAAGTTCTCTGTGCTGTGGCATTTGACACGAGACTTGAACATCACCAAATCTTCGCCTTTTAATCGCACCTTTGACAGGTATGCGGCCACACAGAAATGTTTTCAGTTAATTTGAAGTTTAATTTGTTCATTAATACAGTTTGTATCAAGTGCCCTACCTGGGATCTTCTTTTCACTTTGTCCTTCACAGATCTCTTTTCATCATGCTCGACAGTCTGAGTTATTGGGATCCGTGTACTAGCGCTGTTGGCCGGGCTTGGCTTAATCAGGTTCTTCAGAGACATGACATTGCTCGGGTTTTAGAGCCTCTCCTGCTAGTTCTGCTCCACCCCAAGACCCACCGAGTATCCATTCAGAGGGTCCAGGCCCAGCGCCACTGGGCCCAGGTCTCCCCTGAACCACCTGGACAAGGGCCATCAGAACCCCTTTACACCAGGGACTCTGGCTTCTCAGACAGTAAGCAAATGCCAGTAATACTGCTTTTTTTGTTTTGTTTTTACTGGTAGTTACTGCGTCATATCTTATCCAAATTGTTTCCATATTGACCATTTGTGATAGCAATGTTGTCCTCTCTCTTTCATAAGACTTTGGCCAGATCCAAGGCGAGATGGGGATACAAGAGGAGCTCCGAGGCCTGGTGATGGGTGACATGGAGCCGTTCTGTCTGACTGTCAACCCCCTGAGTGACAGCCTGTCCTTGCTTAGCCTGAGCAGTGACAACTTGCAACTAGCTGGTGAATATCAGCCTGCAGTCCAACAGGGGGAGCTCCACAGCTCTGAGTCCAGTGGTTCTCGATCATCTACAGTGGAAAATTGCAGCTTTGAGGAACCAGAGGTTGCCAGCAGCACAGTCAATGGGTCAGACCAACAGCCTGGTTCCTCCTGTGACATGTTTGAAGACTCCATAGAGGAGGATGTGTCCTCGGTTATAAAAGAGCTGATCGACCACGTTTTGAGTTTAGTAGACGAGGGATCTTCTTTTGAAGTCTCATCTCAACCTGAACACTGGCCCCAGACAGACACAGACAGCACTTCCTCAGATACCTCTATTGGCCCCCGTCTTGACTCTGGACCTCCTGCAGGCTCCAACCACCAGACTCTGCCCGAGATGCTGGCTGGAGGCACGCTGGAGTTCCTCACTGTTACGAGGGCTGATATATCTGCAGAGGACGAGCAAAGAGAGGCCATCACCCGTCATAGCTCCTCACCTTCCATTGTCACGTTGCCGGACAGCGCCGACCCTGCCACCCCGGACCACAACCTGCAGGTGGACGACCCTCAGGCCCGTAAACGTAGCCACAGCAGCACCCAGCTCAGCCTTAAAGGGAAAATCATGGAGAGGCTGGCAGACAAATCCCCAGGGGCCAAGCCCAAGATCAAGAAGGCTAAGAGGAAAGAGGAGGAGAGGCTGAGAAAGATGGCAAGTCAAGCTGAAAAACTGCGGCCGACCAGTATTTTCTTCGGGGACAGCCTGGATCTAGAGAACTGGTACAGCTGTGGGGAAGGTGAGGTGTCAGAGATTGAGAGTGACACCGGCTCACCCAGCGGGGGCTCCGTTGGGACTGTCGGGGGGGCCAGTGTCACAGGACGCAGGCCCTCCGCCGCCCCTCCTCGTTTTAACATCCATCCTCTCTACCAGCACGTTCTGCTCTACCTCCAGCTGTACGACTCCTCCCGGGCGCTCCACGCCCTGTCGGCCATCGCGGCCATGCTCCGAGCCGCTCCCTCAGGGTTTGTAAGTGCCATCTCCACCACCAGCATCAACAACACATACACTCCGCAGCTGTCCTTGCTCCAAAACCTCCTAGCCCGTCACAGGGTCTCCGTCATGGGCAAAGACTTCTACTGCCCCATCCCCCAGGACTCCCACTCCCATTCATTCCGCAGCGCCATGTACCTGGAGATCATCATCTCACTCTGTCTGTACTTCCTAAGGAGCTATTACTCTGCCCACCTGACAGCAGGCCCTCAGGACCTGGCAGGGAACCGGGCCATGCAGCTGACCAGCGTGGAGGTTCTCACGCTCCTTTTCAGCGAGCTGGTCAAAGTCACCGGCGGCTCCGCGAAGGGCTTTGCTAGTTTCATCAGTGATGTCCTCTCGAAGTGCAAAGTCCAGAAAGTGGTTCTGCATTGCCTGCTCTCCTCCATATTCAGCGCCCAGAAGTGGCACGAGCAGCAGGTGGCGGGGGCCAACGTGGCCACGGTGGAGGAAGGGCTGTCAGAGGACAGCGTCATCAACCTGTCAGAGGACCAGATCGACAGCTGCAGCGCCGTCCAGTCTCAGCTGCTCAGACTGCTGCAGAGCCTGGTTGTCCTCGAGCACCGAGTCCTGGTGCCGGCCGACGAAGGGGTCGAAGGGGGACCCGTGGGAGGAGGGGCGGGAGGCGCTGGAACGGGAGGCGGGGCTGGGGCAGGGTTCGAGATCCTGGGCGGGGAAGTGGAGCACGTCAACCCTCAGCAGCCAATGACATCACTGCAGTATCTCCACGGACAGCCTATTACAGCGCAGGGTATGTTCCTGTGCGCCGTGATCCGGGCGCTGCATCAGCACCACGCTTGTAAGATGCACCCCCAGTGGATAGGACTCATCACGGCCACCCTGCCATACATGGGGAGGGTGCTGAGGAGGGTGGTGGCTTCCGTTACGCTGCAGCTGTGCAGGAACCTGGACAATCTTCTTCATCAGTACCGCTATGAGACCGGACTAACTGACACCAGGTATTAACATTTACAGTTCTGATGAGCTATACTATTATGACACAGCATCATACATCACACAGGCAGTACAATGCAATACATTGGCTGAGCAAGGGTTTGGCCACCAGATGGCACTCTTGACCACAAGATGCAATAGCTATCTTTACATATCATCCGTCTTTCTGATGCACCATTTGTGATGAAAATGTTTGGCATTCAGAAGTTTGCATATAACTATTTTTTTTTCTCCAAATATATTTGCTGAAACTGCATATCCTCCCTCTTTGTTCTAGACCCCAGTGGATGGCTCTCTGCATCCCTCCTGACCTGATTCTGACGGTGTTGGAGGGGGTGACGGCCATCATCCACTACTGCCTGCTGGATCCCACTTCCCAGTACCACCAGGTGAGGGCGCCGAGCACCAACAAGTTACTCAGCGATTGTTTCCAACCTCTACACACACACACACACACACACACACACACACACACACACACACACACACACACACACACACACACACACACACACACACACACACACATTATGAATGCAGGCCTCCTTTGCTGCAGTTTATACATTAATTTGCTACATTCATGAGTTTGATTTGCTTTAAGACATACTCGATATGATCTACTTTTTTGCATTATGGTTTACTGACTGTCTTGTCTCTCAGTTACAAGTGAGCGTTGACCAGAAGCACCTGGCTGAGGCTCGTTCAGGCATCCTTTCCATCCTCCACACCATCATGTCTTCTGTCACCCTGCTGTGGAGCGTCCTCCACCAGGCTGACAGCTCAGACAAGCCAGCTGCTGCCTCTGCTGCCTCTACGTCCAACATCAACCTGGGCTCCACTAAGGTACACCGGGCATCATGCATTCTGAGTTTTCCCCTCAATAACTCAAAAACATATTTTAATGCACGTCTTGAGCCAGTCTAGCAAGGTGATAACTAGTCTTTGCGATGTCATAATCGAATGCACGGCTAGACTGTAGAATAAGGGTATGACTGAACAGAGTTTAGTGATGGGTTGAGAGGGGTCATGGGAGTTGTTGCCTTCACCGTAATTGGTGTCATTGCCGTCAGCTTCTCCCGGTTAACGTTTTTTCCCTAGCAATTACAGCTCTGTGGTTTCTGCAAGTAGTTTATTGCCCTTGTCCAGATGATTTTATTTTGTATTTCTCTGAAGGTGGGTTGTTAATGTAATATTCAATGAGCTAATATGGTGATTAATCTGTGATCTACAGAACATAATTTGTAATGATTACATGGCCTGTGCTGCTGCAGGAGGAATAATTAATGGTTTAAAAACCTGATTATGAAACTTACTTTTGCAACGAACATATTTTTCAGTTTGAGCATTTTGCATTGGTAGACTCCACAAATGTAGCAGCAGCTCGACTTGAATGTAGATAATGTTTTACAATTGATATGTGACGTGTGACACGTATCTGAAAATTAAATGTCTAGGAATTTGAGGAAATACCACAGTGTTTGTATTTATTTATTGCGTTCAGCTGTGTTATACACAGGATGTTATGGCCTGTATACAGTTTGCATAGTTAAGTCATCAGCTGTTTCGGTCTAATCTAACCTCCTTAATTACATCTGTTCTACAGAACCTGCGGCAGCAAATCCTCGAGCTTCTAGGTCCAATCTCCATGAACCATGGCACTCACTTCATGGCAGCAATTGCCTATGTTTGGAATGAGAGGAAACAGGTCAAGACTCCAGTCAGAAATAAGGTGGGTGCTTACCCTTTAGGTGGTGTTGAGTCATTTCTGTTAACCTGTCAAAGTAAAATCTGTTTAAAGAGTGAATTCAACAGCAAGCTAAAAAGTATGCCGTGCCTTTCAGGTGATTCCTTTAGCCAGTGAGGAGCAGCTGCTGCTGGTGGAGCTGGTTCGCTCGGTGAGCGCCATGCGCACTGAGACGGTCATGCAGACGGTCAAAGAGGTCCTGAAGCAGCCGCCCGCCATTGCAAAGGACAAGGTTGGTTTTTGAGTGCAATCTTTCGATTTGTTTTTCACACTCTTTGACACTTGTGTCTTAAGTTTCACCGTGTTTCATGACACATAACATATTATTTCTTCGCCATTCCCCACAGAAGCACCTCTCTCTGGAGGTTTGCATGCTGCAGTTCTTCTATGCCTATGTCCAGAGGTAAGTCCACTGCACACAGCCGTGTATATATTTATTAGTGCTGTCAAACGATTAAAATATTTAATCGCGATTAATCGCATTTATGTCATAGTTAACTCGCGATTAATCGCAATTAATCTTTTTTTTTTTTTTTTTTTTGCATTTTAATGCTCTTATCAACATGAAAAAGTGGATTGCTTGCTTTATTTTATTGAAAAACAACTGCCAAACAGGGCGGTACAAAATAAAATTACTGCACATTTCAGGTAAACAAGGGTTTACAAAATAAAATTATAGAGTGCACCAGGCATGAAAACGGGTCAGGGGTGAAAAAGGTGAGAAGGATATTACTCCTCTAGGGGGTCCGGGGGCATGCTCCTCCGTAAGAAACATTTAAATATTCCATATTTTAAAGCATCAATCTGATGCATTTTGAGATGCTTTTTTTGCCAACCTAGGGAGAGCTGGAGAAACTTAACTTCAGCCATGAGTCAAAAATTATTATGGCCTCCTTACTAAGTATTATGCAAGCCATTTCATGCCAGCCTGTCACTGGGTCTAACATTTACAGTAAATGAGGCACAATGTGGTAAGGGAGAGCATGGCTGCCTTTGTTAGCATCATTTATATCTTTGATGCAGAGAATGCATCTGGCGAATCCCTGCCTGTTGATTTTGGAGAATACATCTCCTAGATGAAAGGACACCTCTTGCCCTTTTATTGAGACCTTGCCTTCCAGTTTTAGCCACGACCAGTTCCAGCTGCATTTCAATCCAGCTGTTTAACAATGGCTGCATCCTTCTCCCCTAACACACTCATTCTGCAAAAATAATGTTTGTATTGGTGTTAACTTCTAGTTTAGCCTAAGCTAATAATTTTCCACCGGAGCTTTAGCTAGCTGGCTAACGTTGCGTTCTCTCCTGCTGTGTTCAATGTGTTCACTCGCGCTCCCTTCTGGCACGCGCACCTGTTCGCAGTTCACTGAATATCATTCATTTTGCCGTATCGCGCTCACCATTCATTCATTTCAAACCGTAACGTTAGCCTAGCTTCCAAGTCCAAACGGCGTGCCTATTGTTTTGCTTCCGGTTGAGCTACATCCGGCGTGGTGCTTGCGGATTTTATATTTTTTTTAATTAAAATGCGTTAACGCCATTAACGCGCTAATATGACAGCACTAATATTTATACTATATATCCTTTTTAATGTTGCTTTTTTATAAAGGCCCTGTTTTTGCCTTCTAACCTTCTTTTCTTTGCGTTCATGATCATTCCCTGTTTTTGTCCCAGGATCCCTGTGTCCAGTTTAGTTGATAGCTGGCCGTCTCTGCTGGCGCTGCTGAAGGACTCGGTACCGTTAGGCCTGCCTGCCCCTGGACAGTTTCTTATACTCGGGTTGGTTTCTCTTCCTCCTCTTAATTGTGGTGCAGATGTCCCAATTTACTCACAACATCTGGATTTAACTCTGTTTTGTGGATGTTAGTGGGCTGCTCTCTGTTAAACGGTCACAGTGTGGCTTTGAATGAATCCGCCTGATCAGACTACACCTCCTCCAATGTTTCGCCGGCTTTAACTTATTTGACATGGCCCTCCCTTTCTCTTTTGTTTTCTCTAGAGTTCTGAATGAGTTCATTTTGAAGAATCCCAATTTGGAGAGCAAGAAGGACCAACGGGAGCTGCAGGTAATTACTGCTGCCACCTTGGCTACTGTTCCATCACAGTTTGTAATTAGATGACATTGATTTCCTTTAACTTCAATAACGTACATTAACATCCTCTTAATGAAAAGTTATTTTATTTCATGCCATGTAGTCATACAGGTTTATCGAGGGAACCACAGTTAAGAACGATCCGATTGAACACAAGTAACTGAACTTAACTTGCGTATGCAGGACGTGACCCATAAGGTGGTGGAGGCCATCGGGACGATCGCTGGCTCCTCTCTGGAGCAAACCACGTGGCTGAGGAGAAACCTGGAGGTGAAGGCCTCTCCCCAGATAGTCGTGGACGGAGCCAACCTGGAAGCTGATGTAGAAGGTGCGCTGCTGCTTAAAACCACTAATTGCACTGGAGAAAGCCCATGAAGACCATATCTGTGTCATTGAATATGCAATTTGTTAAGTCTAGTTCAAATGTGTACATTTTACACTCATGCCACACAAAACTATGTACAGAAAAATATTGATCTGTCTGATTAATCACTGTTGTTGTTTTGCCAGTGAGTCTCTCTCCTGACACCCATTTAGTTAATTCAAGAATTAATCCATATCAGTTGATTGGAAAGTAGTGGTTACTTAGCAGGCAGCTGGGATACTGTCCTTATGTATTTGTGCTCAGGGGAATCTGTATTTTGGCAAGGGGAAGATCGTTTCTGTGTTCCTACCAGAGATGTATTTTAATGTCGGGGATTAAGGTAATCCAGCTAAATGAAGTGTAAAGATCATAATCAGAATGTGAGAGGGGTCAAAGCGGAGCACTTGGATGCTTCTGGTCAGAGTGGCCGCATGCTTCAGCATGGCAGTATTAATACTTTTCTCCGCTATGTAGCTGCTGCTAACGTTTGGTATGTGTGTTTTGTAGATTTAATGCTCACAGTGATGGAGGCCTCCAGCTTCACTCCATCAGTGTACAGCGTTCACGCCCTCACACTGTTGGCCGAGGTAAAACACTCAGCAAAACTCTTCCCTTCTTCCTGTTGTTTCCTCAGGCCATCAGTCAGTGGCCCCGCCTCTTATTTCCATTGTTCATCTTGATGACGTCTCAAGCTTCTCTCACTCACATTTTCCAGCAGTGGTTTGGCGGAGCCCCACAGTACACTAACACACTCCAGCTAAGCGCCTTATCGCTGATTTACAACCACCTCTACTTCCATTATTATTAGTGGACCAATGAATCAATCAATCCACTGGACTCGGTGTGGTGATGTACAGTACATGAGCTGGACAATTGAAATCAGAGGCCGCCGTCTTCCATCTCGGCTGTTTTAGCTCAATGTTGAGCTCATTATGCAGATTCTGCCTGTGCTTCACTGCTTTTTGCCATTTTATAGATTAATGTGTTTATTCAAAGCAATACATCAACTTAATGCTGCAGTGCACTTTGTCATATCGTTGGTTGGGCCAGTAATTTACTGCACATACAGTCCTTACTTTTCCAGCCCGGGATTAACGGAGCTCAATGGTTCAAGATGAATGGCGACTTTCTAAGAAAAACTTCACTCAATGTTGCCATGCCGACCGAAAGCATATGTAAGACTTATACGAGTTACTGCTAAATGTATTCATCAGGTGCTGGCTCATCTGTTGGACATGGTGTTCTACAGTGACGAGAAGGAGAGGGTGATCCCACTGCTGGTTAATATCATGCACTACGTAGTGCCCTACCTCCGCAACCACAGGTGGGGGATGTCTTCTTACTGCTTTTGCATTTTGGCCAAATGTTTCAAAGTTCACACCTTAACTGTGGGATGTTCTATGAAAAGCTCACTGTTTTCTGTTTCTCCTGGCAGTGCTCACAACGCCCCCAGCTACCGGGCCTGCATCCAACTGTTGAGCAGCCTAAGTGGGTACCAGTACACCCGCCGAGCCTGGAAGAAGGAGGCCTTCGACCTCTTCATGGACCACACCTTCTTCCAGATGGACTCCTCCTGCGTCAGCCAGTGAGTAGGAGAGGAAACTACAGTTTACAACTGGTGTTGACATGTAGCTTAAATGAGAGGGAGAGAGAGCAAACATTAACTCAAGATGTTCGATGCAGTAACACTTGAAAGATGCACTTAATTTAATATCCTATAGAATCTTAAAACGCACACTGATGTAGTTTGTCGTTAAAAATTGTGTCCATTTGATTTCTTCAAATTGCTTATGAATCTATATATTCTTCCATAATGTGTAATCAAGCAAAAATCTTGGATTTATTATTTTGTTTCAATTGGAAATGAATAAGAAGCATAAGAGACAGTATGCACGTACATTATGTTCATAGAGGACATTCATTAGCAGTCTGCCCTTTGTTGAAAAGGTGAAAATAAGAACTCGGGCACACCAGAGATGCATTAAAGTCGAAGTGTAAACACATTTGAATGGTCCATGTTATGTTATTGCCGGATGTAAGGGGGTTGTGTTTGTTAATTAATTACTAACTTTAGTTTTCCTAATTTTTCAGCTGGAGAGCCATTATTGACCACTTGATGACTCATGACAAGACCACATTCAGAGACCTCATGAGTAAGCTTTACGATTCTTTGGTTTAATTAATAAATGTGTAGATATTACCACTGGGTGTGATAACGGGCCGTTTAGCACAGCATCCGCTTCTTTCTGACATTTGCAGGGCGCTGAATGTTTTGCCCTTTTCATGCCTCATCTGAGGCAGAATTCAACCTGAAAAGTGTCACACTTAATTTTCCACTCCTATTAAGTCTGTAGCCCATTCACCTGTTTGACCCCTGTTATTTTAATCTGGTTTTAACACGTTTATTTATTTTCCTGACTCTTGTACAGCACTTTGTGACCTTTTGTCTGTGAAAAGTGCTATATAAATAAACCTTACTTACTTACCTACAGAAATATGCTGGCGTGACCTAGTTTAACAAGTCAAGTCCATTTTGTTTATATAGCCCATTATCACAAATCACACAATTTCCTCTATGGAGCTTTACAATCTTAACTTGACTTTATTTGATATGGAAATCACAGTGGCATTATAATTGTAACATACAGTACATCTATGCACAACAACTAGATGCACTGTGTTGAGTGTTTGTAGCGAAACGCTAATTTACAACACCTGTCCACCGGACAAAAAAAGAGAGAATACATCCGCAAATACATACATAGATACATACACAAAGTACAAGTGTGTTTACAGGGCAGAACACTGTTTCTCTTTTAGCCCTGATTTAATACTTTTATTAAAAACTTTAAAATTGTGTTGCATTTTCAATTCTGTTGGTAGACAGTTCCATAGCTTTGCTCCTTGAACAGAGAAGACTGACTGACCAAATGAGGTCCTGCTCATAGCAATACGACAGTTCCCGTTCACTGAGGCCCGTGTGTTCGCTCTACTGGTGTACAACCTATGACACCCACAATCCTTAGATCCTTGATTTTGATAAGGAGAAAAGCCTATTAACAGGGTAAATAGATACTAGATAGACAAACAATACTGTGTGTGTTTCCCTTCAGCCCGGGTGGCTGTCGCCCAGAGCAGCTCTCTGAGTCTGTTCACCAACAGAGACGCTGAGCTGGAGCAGAGAGCCATGCTGCTCAAACGCCTGGCTTTCACCATCTACAGCAGTGAAGTGGACCAGTACCAGAAGTACCTGCCAGACATACAAGGTAAACAATGCACACATGCGATATACAGATTGTGTACAAGTTCCAACAATAAACAGAATAGAAATGAAGCGTCACGATTTATGTAGAAGATTTCAAATGGCTGTATTTCCCAAAATTGTGAGTGAAATGGTGAGTCTGTGGGGTCACGCTCACTGCACTCAGCGCCTCCGTTGTAGAACTCCAGGAAAGTGAGGACTCGTGGAAAACTGTGTATCGGGCACTCCTACAGCCTTCCAAATGATTTAACATGAACGCTTGTTTCTGAGTCCCACCGGATGTAGACACTGATGGTAGCCCCTCTGAAATGGCCATGACGCAAAGTGCAGAGGGTTTATTAACCTGCATGTTTAACAACTGAGCAGATGCTTTAAAGTTTGTTTACGTGTCTATGTGTGTTTTTTCTTTCTTTTTCAGAGCGTCTGGTGGAGAGCCTGCGTCTGCCTCAGGTGCCCATCCTTCACGCTCAGGTGTTCCTGTTCTTCAGAGTGCTGCTGCTGCGCATGTCACCTCAGCACCTGACCTCGCTGTGGCCCACCATGATCACTGAACTGGTGAGAACTACATGCCGCTGACTGCAGTTTCTCTCTCTCTCTCTCGGCTCACTTCGTGTCTCTTGACATGTTTCTTTCTTGCAGCCCTCTCCACATATTTGACCCATTCTCACACACACTCATTCACACATTCTACATGTGTTTCCCTGCAGGTCCAGGTGTTTCTTCTAATGGAGCAGGAGCTAACGGCAGATGAAGACATATCAAGGTGCGTTAGCCGTTTGGTAATACAGACTGGATTGTAATAAAATGACTTCTGCCTGTGTTCGCTGGATGAGTTATCCTCTGCTGTCCATCTGTAGGACGTCAGGGCCGTCCGTGGCCGGGCTAGAGACCACCTATTCCGGTGGGAACGGCTTCTCCACCTCCTACAACAGCCAGCGCTGGCTCAACCTCTATCTGTCGGCCTGCAAGCTCCTGGACCTGGCTTTGGCCCTGCCTCCCGAGAGCCTGCCTCAGTTCCAGATGTCAGTACAGACCAGCATTGGTCATGAGTGTCTCTGTGATGGGCTTAGGGAATCAGTTACAGACATGATTAGTTACAAATGCTAGCCTGTCACTGTTTGGGATGGATGAACGCAGCACGGATCATTTGTAATGATCATTTTAAATGGAGGAATTTCTAAATCTCAGTTTGTGGATAGCGTTTGAGTAATACATTTGAATATTGCTCCTTTTTAAAAGCTCTGGTAACTTGTTAAATAGATTTAAATTGGTGTTATTTCTAAGTGAGTCCTGCGTCATTACAGGTACCGCTGGGCCTTCATCCCAGAGGCTTCAGATGATTCAGGACTGGAAGTGAGACGCCAGGGGACTCACCAGAGGGAGTTTAAACCCTACGTGGTCCGACTGGCCAAGCTGCTGAGGAAACGAGCCAAGGTACCCCCCCCCCCCCCCCCCCTCCCTGTCTACACAAGGTTATTAAATAATGGAGACAAATGACTCTGAGTGCAGGAAAACGCTCATTAAAGTCCCCCCTCTTTTTTGCAAGCTGTAGCCCATTTCATTCAGGCACAGAACATTTTTATAATCCATTTCACCTCCCACAGAAAAACCCAGAGGAGGACTGCTCCACCCGGACCCTGTCCTGGGAGCCAGGCCACCTGACGCTGACCCTCTACGTGATTCGCAGCATGGAGCAGCTGCTGCCCTTTTTCAACCTGCTCAGCCAGGTGTTCAACAGCAAGGCCGGCTACCGCACAGGTCCCGCCTACACCCACAACCCGGCGGACGCCTCCTTCCCCGGCCACAAGGAGGGCCACAAACTGGAGAGCCAGAAAGTCTTCTGGAGTCGAGCTCGACAGAACATCGAGGAGATGGTGGAGAAGGACTTTCTAGAAGGCCTCATCAAGACGTGAGAACACGGAGAGGGGAGGGAGGGGGGATTAACACACAACTGATCAACACTAGTGAAAAACCTCAACTTGTACATTCAAGAACAAGGGAAATACAACTGGGGGAAAAATAGTTTGTACATTTTTTTTGTATTTATAATGATTATTTTACTTTTCAAAGGCTATTGTATTTACTTTTAATTATTTGTATATATGGAGCAGCTTTGACGACTGACTTTTAACATTTTATGTGAGTCCTTTTGGACGAAGTGAAGATGCTGTGCCATTCCATATCGATGTGACTTAATAAAGATTTCTAACGGGAGGGTAACATGCTCTCTGTCACTGTCGTCATGACATTTTAAATGCATTTTCGCTACGCTCCTACTGTAGTAAACCCTTTAATGTTGCTTTGTTGGGGATTACAGGATGTGTGTGTCTGTGTACATACTGGTAAAAATACATAATAAATCAAAAGGCCTTTTTCAAGGCAGACATTTCAAGGTGTCATAGTAGGAAAAGCACAGGTGTTACCAATAACATTAACGATGGCGCCGTCATCTTCAGATGTCCCAGGAAGCTGTGACGATGAACCCGCTTGTGAAACATCAGGAGCCTGCAACTGAAACTGCTAAATGGAATTCATCCGTTATTAATCACTTTTTTTACACCTGTGCTTTTCCTGTTGTGACGCTGGCAGGGTTTGTTGCCGTCCATGGCACTGATCTGCCTTCCATTCTATATATTCTTTCAGCAAAAATGTTGTCCGTGCTGGTAGGTACATTTACTGACGCACTTATGTACACGGTACGTAAAGGAAGTACAACTTTGAGCCGCTTGTTTTAGCTGAGTGTAGCGGTTTCATGTGAGAGGGAAATCTATGTTGTACTATGTTCACAGTTAATAGCTACAGTATTTTTCAGAGCAGGATTTTACATTAAAAGAAAATATGAGCTTAAAAAAAAAAAATACAATGTTGAAAGATTAAACCAGTGGTTCCCAACCTCTTTTGTACATGAGGTTACTAAACTAGTTCTACCGTCCAGATGCAGCAGTTGAATTCTTCTTAGGCTACACATTGAATCAGGATTTACTTTCTAACGAGATACGAGGTTCATTTATTGTCATTGTACATCAGGGTTTGTGAAAGAAATGTCATTCAGTGGATCAGAGTGCGTCCACGACCTGCGAACCAAAGACAAGTCAACCCCGTAAAGAGAAGCTCACATCAGCACCACGGACAGCGACACGTGATTTGTATTTATTTCTCTCCACATATGATGAAGAAAACTCTCGTTAACTGAGGCAGCACGTGTGTGACCTTCATGACGTGACTCGAGCCTGGTTGTAGAGGAGCCGTATTAACCCCCTCGCGTCCTTTCCCCGTCCACAACCTCCAGCCCAGCTCTCGCGATGAAAGACGCAGCAGCAGGGTTGGTGATACTGCGTCACCTGACTCGGGGAGGGGAGGGAGGCGGGGCGGGGTGAGACGTCTAAATAAATTAATAATGAAATAAACAAGAGGATGTAAAAAAAAAAAAAAAAAGAAGAGGAAAATCCGCCAGGAGCACCGCCATCCAACGACACCGGGCTGAAAGCGCGCATCGCCGGGGCTCGCAGGCTGACGGTGGGCCGCAGCAGAGAGGAAGCACCCAGCACGGGAGGAAGAGGAGGAGGGAACACCGCTGCACTGGATGGTGGGAGATGATGATGATGATGATGATGACAATGCCATTCAGGATCTGATGTTCCCCTGCGCGCCCCGCTGATACACAAGGACCGTCGGACTGGTGGTGAGGATTATCCGGGAGGCTGGAGGAAGGGAGACAGGGAGGGGGGGAGGCAGCGACACGCATCATCCGGAGAGGACCGTTTTGTCAGGGAGGCTGGCCGACAAGTAACACGGAACTGTAAGAAACCGATCGATAATAAAAAGGAAAAGCTGAGGTGTAAAAATCTGGAGAAGGATTTCCCAGTTGGAAATTGTCGCTTATTCAGCCAATTGCTTCAATCTCTTTTTTTTGTTGTAAAGGATACTGAAGAAAGTCAGTTCCAGATTTTTCCAGAAACGCGTGCAGAAGCCAACACAACTGACTGGGAATCAGCCAATGCCAGTGCTGTTATGCAACTGTGATTATTCGCAGGTCTGTAGAAAGGGTCCTGCTGCTCCGCTCCTCGCGCTGCGCTGCTGCGGTGCCTTCGAGGGCCGCTGGGATCGCTGAGGCCGGCCGCTCGGTTCTGTGTGTGGAGGGTGTAAGGTGTAAGGGGGTGGGGGGTAGGACCATCAGTGGACGCTCGGTAGTCGAGGCTTGACTCCAGAAGAGAGAGAAGATGTCGGGTCAGACGCTCACGGACCGCATCGCCGCGGCGCAGTACAGCCTGACAGGATCCGATGTCGCCCGAGTTGTGTGTAAAGCCACCACTCATGAACAGACGGCTCCAAAGAAGAAGCACCTGGAATGTGAGTTATCTATCGATCTGTATAGATCTATTGATCATATCTATCTTATTATGTGTCCTTTTAACCCTCCCACCCATCCTCATGTGCAACTAGGCCACGCACAGGAGCCATGATGGTTGCCTCCCCCATCCATTCCTCCAGCGTGTGTTAATGTGCTTGAGGGGGGGCATCAACCACAGTATGTGCTCACATGTAATGTACATGCATATACAATCACACGCACACACACATTATGCTTGAGGCTTCCATTACTTTAATGCAGACTTTAATTGAACACCAAACCAAACCTCTCACCTTGTCACAGCAGGGGTTTCTTCCCCCACTGTGCTGGCAGATGAGTGCCAGCGTAGAACCAGAAGGAAGCCACAATGCCCTAAAAAACAGGCACTTAAGCCCCACTGACTGGAGACCGTCTCCCCCACGTCGGCCCAGTGCTGATGAATGCATAATTGAAGTATTTTTTTGTCACTACACAGGCCTTTTTTCCTTGGCTCTTGTTCCCCGTGATGGCACAAAGAGGTGTGTGGCACTGCAGCATATATCACTGGCTTTTTGTGTGTGTCTTTGTGCAAAAAAAAACTCAGACCATCACTTAATAGTACGGAACAAGGGGAAGGGAAACGATGGAAAGTTAGGGTGCCAATTCAATTCCAAACGCTGGGGAGGAATGTGGTGAAGGCCTGTAAAGCATTTGGAAAAGGGCTCAGTGCGAACAGAAATCACAGATATGCTGCATACCTGATAGTATTTATTTACTGATCGATGCAATTTCATTGTGACAGTCACTGTCCCCGGTGAGCATCCTGACATAAAGTTGATTAAAATGTTAAAGCATGATGCACAAACCCACTGGTGACACCCTGAGTGGACATAAGGGGAGTAGTGTTTAGGAAGGTGAACAATGTTGGGTGCTGGGAGGGTTTGCTTGAGATGAACGCAGCATCTCACCAAATGGAAGCCTACTTCTGGGGTTTAGCTTTTGCTGATGGCTCATTTTGGGTTTGCTTATATGTCACTGAACATTGAATTATGCCCGAGGCTTTACATTATAAGGCCCCTGCACCATTATCATTCTATTTGACATTGATTTATATCGTGTTATGTACGTCAATTTGTAAAAAGCATGCTAAAGGAGGCTAATGAGTAGCCCTGGAAGGGGAGCGTTAGCTTAGTGTGTCGTAACTTTAAGCTAGCAGCATTTAGCTTCTAGTGCTTCTTACTATGTGAAGTTAAAAGTGTTAATTCACGGAAATATCTACATTGACAAATGTGAAGACAAACCTTGTGATACTGTGACGACATAATGACGTTTAAGAAACAGTAGGACGGATTTGAAGGATAGCACTGAGGAGACTAGTTCAAAAGGGGTTAGCGGTTAGTGGTGAAGGACGCAAAAAGGAATTGATGGTGGAGACCACAGAAGAAGAAATGAAGACGGAGAAAGGCTGAACTTGAACCTGACAGATATACAGTGAACACACACTAGCCTTCCCAGTTAGGTAATAACTATATTTGACAGGTTTTGTGCGATTGTGTTAACAACTGGTTACCGTAAAGGCGACCTAGTCACAGCGGACACTCTCTTGCATATTTCCTTACATACAGAGGTTTTGCTTCTATAGCTTTACTTGGTCTGATATGAACATGAGCTTATAGACTAGACAGCTATGTACTTAATATAAATAGATCACTTTTGACTTTTTTTGCTTGTTCAGTTACAG
Organism: Myoxocephalus aenaeus; assembly: GCA_038501785.1. Taxonomy (NCBI): domain Eukaryota; kingdom Metazoa; phylum Chordata; class Actinopteri; order Perciformes; family Cottidae; genus Myoxocephalus; species Myoxocephalus aenaeus. Next base: position 788,334 of record JBAMJR010000359.1, on the reverse strand, counting down.
TTCGATTTGCATGTCCCAAATAAACAAGACTTTGTATTTAAAGCAACTGCCTGGAGATAATCTTGGGAAATGAAGGCAAATACAGGCTCCTGTTACCCATTAATTGACACTTGGGGCTGCTGCTCAGAAAAAAATAGCCTTGCTTTAAAGTTAAATGCGAAGAAATACTAAAACTATTAATTTGACCTGATTACCGTCTTTTGATCTAAATAACTGTTCCATGTATGCAGTACATTCCAAGACTTTAGAATTTGTCACATTTAAGTTTGAGCAAGTGCAATGGAGTAAGTCATTTAACTTAATTGCGATGGCCTGATGCGTTTTAGTACCGCATGCACGTTTGTGTACTCTATGTGTAACGTATCACGTCACGCACACAAATTCCTTGCTTTATAGTTGGATGGCGAAACAACTCAGTCTAGTTAAGCCCCCCAAAAAATGCATCTTGGGTTCATTTAAACGGAAAGTCCTTCGGTTAAAGCAGAGCAGAGGTTTGCTTGGTTACTTCAATGAGCCGCTTCATCAGTAAAGGGCTTGTCGAAAAGGTGAATTAACATTGTCTTAGGAGAACTGCCTCAGGGATATTATCTGACAGCATATCCAATTTCATCCACAGCTGACATTTACCCGATGTGCTGCTTGGGTTTATGTGTGTGTGTGTGACCACTAGCAGAAATATTCCTGTTGCTGAAACCTGAAACCTGTTGCTGCAGAACGTCCACGTGGTCGACAACGTCACCGTCGTCGCCACACTTTTTGTTCACAGTCCTATTTCACATGAAGGAGAACAAAAAAGAGCTGTAACTGCATTATCCAATGCAGCCATCATGCTCTTCCTGATATTTCATTTCATACACTATCCATATTGATAAAACTGCATAACAAACATCATATTTGCCTGAAGCGATGAGTCATCTTCATAATTAACCTCTTATTCCACTTCGAAGATCTTCCCGTCATGCTATTGTGGTCTGCCACGACTATGGGTAATGTGCACATATATCAACCACACAGGTCTCATGGACCATTAAATGATTGTGTATGTGACATCCATTAACCTACCTACAACATTTTCAATCACCACAGCAATTAGAGGATTCATTTGTACTACTATTCTAGTCCTAAACCCAGGCAGGTCTCGACAGATTCGCGTCCGTAATCTAAAAATAATCTCTCATGGATTGTTCCACTGACAGCCACATGTATATTGGTATGTTGCTCAGCTGATCTAGTTCAAACGACATCCAGAGAGCAGCAGGGCAGTAAGCTCCTCATGCTGTGACCCCAAAGCCCCGGACAGAGATGGAGCAAAGACCGGAGAAAATCAGAAATCTGAGAGCTTTTTGACTGATTTAGGTCTGTCAGCATCCCTATGCACCATAAATAGAAACTTCTGTGACGCCGGTATGAACAGAACAGTTGTTTTTATAACCTAAAACAAACCTGTAACTGTAAAGCCGTTGGAGACGGATATCGTTAAAGGGAAAGATTCGCCCCCTCTGTATCTGGATGTCCATTCAGTGTTGATGGTGGATGTAGTCCGTTGAGGCAATAAATTCCTCCAGTGCGAGCTACGATGGCTGAGTGAGCCGAGTTCTTCTGCTCGCGGAGCCTTGCCGACAGTGCCTACATGTACCAGGATGCATTGTGCGCAAGCTGCTGACACTCAGCCAAGACATTAGTGTAGCCGAGTTGCACCTACATTCATAACAGAACATACAGAACATTTCTTTATTATTCCACATTGTCAACGGCAGCACATTACTGCTTGGTTTCTCCAGTTTTTACCTTTCACAATAAAAGCCCAACTTCAGTTCACTTATCATCGCTCAATGGCCATCTGCACTCTCGGTCCTGCGGGTCCCGGTTGTATTTTCCGGTTTATCTTCGGGATCCAGAAGGAAGTCTCCAGCACCTCTGTCCAAGTGAGGAGGAAAACTTTCCTGCACAGTAACTGTCGTTCTTCCTTGCCTCCAACAACGTTGCTGTTACGTCAAAATCTATATACAACAAATTTTGCAGCAGGAGAACTCAGCATCTGATTGAACATCCACATAAAAGGTAGCGATTTCTTTTCCATTTAAAGGTTCAGGATCGCAGACTTTGACCAAATGGTTTGTGTCCTCTGGTGAAAAAACTGCACACTCTAGTGAAGGCAAGAAGAAAGAAGCGATCCCAGTAGCAGCACAACAGTACTTATGTGTCTCCAGAACACACATTTGCCGTTTATTTTAGGAGGCCTGACCGATAACTGCGATACAGATCGGAAGTCCTCTAAACTCTTAAAAGATTAAAGCTCAGTCAGCAGCACAGATTGCCTGATGCCACACACAGGCCTGAGTGTGTCTTACAGAAGGCTGTTGATAGCTCTCTCTCTGTGTGTGTGTGTGTGTGTGTGAATGCATGCGCGGCTTCACATACACACTGTTGCAAAAGTTTGCCACATGCCGTTGGCGGCATCCCAGAGAAGAAAAAAAAAGGACTTTGAATGAGGATGCGAGTGAGTGTCATTTTTTTGTTTAGTCTTGGAAAGGAGTAGGGAGGAGCAGGCAGAGGATGAGGTGCAGCTGTGAGTCAGCTGTCTGAATGGACTGGCATTAGGATAATTACTGCGAACAAAGAAGGCCATTGCTCAGAAGATTGGCAGTTTTTTTTTTGTCAGGGACCCAAAATCGGGGGTCATTACGCGTGTATCAATAACGGGGCCCACTTCCTGTTTGTTGTGCCGTAACTTGAAACCCTTTTTTTGTTATGAAATTAAAGGAATCTTCAGTTCTTCATCACTTGTGGTGCACTGTTTTTACGAATTCCTCACCTAAAAACAGCAGCTGCCAAATGATCGTTTTGGTCAACGGGCCCATTTTGTTATCGGTTCCCCCGCAAGCGCTGACTCAGAAATAGGGGCTTACAGTGAGCACTCGGATGCAGCATTCCTCTGAGCTGCTTCTCAGCCTGAATCTAAAGGCCCGGAGCCTGGATCAGAGGACCAGTATAGAACAGTGTAACAGGGTTTGAATGTCTGCCAAATGAAGATGGCTCTGTTTCCGGAGACGGGCCCCACTACTTCTCCTGCTCCTAATGGCCCCCATCTCTATCAGCTGCTGCTCGTGTTGCCCGACCTCTTTCTTACTCCTCCCTGCTTGTTCAGAGACTTTATAGCTTTAGGGGTTATCTTTTTCCAAAAAGTCGTGCCATAATTGTGCCTCATTCGCCGTGCTGAAACACACAGATGATGTTTCTCATGCAGGGACCTTGTTCATGGCTCAGATTATGTCTGTGTTTTTGCTGCAATAATTATCACCATCTCTGCTGCCGCTCTAAATCTAGTCATCCAATTAACGTGTTTTTTTTAACACAGAGATGCGATTATACTCTGCTCAGAGCAAACGCAGGATACATGACCTGCTGGGTGTGTGTGTGTATGTGTGAGAGATAGTGTGTGTTTGGCGATGGGTGGGAGGCAGCGTGCAGAGTCCCCTTTGGCTGCTAAGGTGCTGTTACCACAACATGAGTCACCGTCAACGTGTTGCCATATTTGAGAGGCAGACTGTCTCCCTGAAATGGGGGAGGAGTAAAGTTTCATGTGTGTTAAGCGCACATGTTAGGCGTTCAAGGCTTCATCTCATACTTTTATTGTCTTACATATAAGGCTGGGTCGATATGGACAAAATACACAATAAATACATAGTCTATATGAATCATGATGTTGTGCAAGGAAATACTTGACAAATGAAAATGTGCGTTACTGCGTGCTTGTTGTTGTTGACGACACAATTGTGTATCTCAATATCTCTATGCATGATTTCATCACAACATGATTCCACCGGAAGACAGAATGCATTGAAATTAGTAGAGCAATACTATGACATATTATATAGCTTAACATTTTTTCTATAGTTTTTTTTATAGAATAGTTTGACATTTTAGAATATTGATAACAACACTAAATATGAAGCTGCAGCTGGTTAGCTTAGCTTAGCATAAAGGCTGGAAACAGGGAAACAGCTAGCCTGGCTTCTGATTGGCTCACCTCACCAATCTCCCTCCTCATGTCTAAACCTAACCAATCCAACCAACCAGGGCGACGAGCACCAGCCAATCAGAAGCAGATAAGGGTGGTTCATGCCTTTGCCAGGGCAGGATTGCTTGTACTACAAAGAAAACCAGCACTGATTAACACGTTATAACTCACTCATTTCATCTGGTGGTGTCAACCTTCTCATCCATCTCTCCGAGAAACAATGACTGCTGTGAGCACTTGGCTTACCCCTTCTGTGTCGTTCATATTTTTGGTATTCAGCCAGTGTTCGTGGGTCTGGTGGACCTGCTGCATTTTGGGGTTTTTAATTCAACACAATCAAACAATGTTATGTTAAAATACTCAGCAGATGTTTACTTCATCACAATTACAAGCAATACAAACAGCATATATGGTTAACATTTGCCCTTTACCTCTTTGTACCATTCAATTTCACACTTTTTTTGACTTCCATATTTCTTCACTTGCTAGCTGCTGACGGGCTGGTCCTGGTGCTCGTCTTCATTTTGGAACTAGCTGATGCTCAATCTCATCTTCTTCTTCAAAGTTACCTTCAGACTCTGAATTTTCATAAATGTGATCCTCACATTCTGAAACCTCTTCCTCTACTACATCATCATCATCATCATCATCATCATCATCAAAAGCTTCTCTCTCTTCCAAAATCAATTGCAAGGCCCTCTGAGCAGAGAATCTTTTGGCCACCTTGATCAGTTGTGATAAGGAACCACACAACTAAACGGGCAAAGCATCAAAACAAAACAAACACACACACACACACACACACACACACACACACACACACACACACACACACACACACTCTTATGAGACCCGAACATCCTGTATGTCATATAAATGTGTAGGGGGGGTGTAGAGCGTGTGATCATGATCTTCTGATTTATGTTCTTCATAGAAAATGAGCCAAGGCCAATGAAAAAAAATGAAAACGGGTCCCACAGACCGGAACACCACACAAGGGTTAGGGTTTCAGTAGCTGTTGCCACTGGAAATACCAATTTACCAAGAAACGCTTGTTATAGTGGTCTTGAAATATTCTTCTGAGTTCTTAGCTACTCCTTTTGGCATCTTTGAGATTGCATCTTTGCTTCAGGTATGAGGGTGTGTAAAAAGGATTTAGTGTCTCCTGACAACAGCACTTGACATGGACTGTCAGTCTGTAAATACTGTGGCAGGAAGCTTTAGACAGCCTGTCTTCACTAGCATGAATAAAATAGTCAAGTTAAAGTACAGTTTTCATGTTTGTTTTGGCATGCCTGGGGAAAAAAAGTTGAATTTTTCTTTTTCATGCACCTCCAGCCGCTGACCCAATGCTGTCAGTGTGGATATATTCATTGGAACGGCTGCTTGTTATTCCTTCATGCTGCTTCACAGTTACAATCCCGTGTGTGAGGACAGGTTTCCAGTGTTCAAACGGTTGGCGCCGGCACATCTTCAACGCCTCCATGACAGCTCGCTGCTGTCAGAGCACCGTGAGTCGAAAACAGTGAAAGGGATCAACATTTTATTTGGGGTTTATAGACATAGATCAGTAAAATAGGCCTTGACTGGCTAAGATCTCTATTTAATACCATTTTGTCTTGTGTAAAAACACATTGACATATCTTGTGAATAGAATATATATATATATGTGTGTGTATATATATATATATATATAATGGTAAATTATAGATGATTCCTCAGCAAGTTCTTTATCATACACCGATATGGAACATAGTCCAGCTCTTCATTCAGGACTGGACTCGCAATGGCTCTTAAATTGAAGATCCCAAATACTTCTTTTTGTATTTAGTATGACCTCTACATCTACTGCTTTGAGTGAATCTGGATTACATCCATTATGCTGCTCATGATGCTTGGCCGCAGGGCATCACTTCCTGTGCAAATGGCATACTTATGTTCATCGATTCTCTCTTTCAGCTTTCCTTTTTCTTCTCTGGTTTAGTTTGTGTGTGAGTCAGAATAAAGGGAGAGATGAAATGTCTTCTCTTTCTGTTCCTTCAATTGGTCCTCTCATGTTTCCCTTTCTCTGCCTCGCCCACTCTCCCTCTCAGCCTCTCCTTCCTCCCTAACTACCTTGCGATGATTCAGTGCGACGCTTGCCTAACGGCGAGTCGCAGTGAACGGAAGAAAGCGAAAGGAGAGGTCTCATCATGCACCGCGGTGCGGATCTCACAGCGGGTATCAGTGAAAGCCCCAGAATGCCTCTCTGATTTAAAACACTGTGTGGGAGGTGGACTGTCCTACCGACAGTGTGTGTCCAGATTAATGAGCTGGGACAAGGGCCCCCCGCCCCTATACAGCTGCTATCAGACCATTATCTACTCTGAGTCTGAGCAGCCGAGTCAAATGGATTGGCGTCCCCTTACTTAATACCTCCCACCTCTTCCCGTGCCCTTCAGTTCATTCTTCTGATGTTCTTCGGAGGTCGCGATGCCGTCGAGCCTGCTAGTCTGAGGATAAAAAAACATTAATATTAAAGCACAGCTTGTGTCTGCTCATGGGTCCATTGCACTTTAAATGGGCAGAATGAACACGCTGATGCTGGTGCTGTCCCCTAGAATAGAATGCAGGTAAAGAGTCCTGTGTCCTGGTATGCAGGTATAGTAAGCAGCAGAGCAGCAGCTCCAACGTTAAAGATCCATGTCCACACCCGGGCTGCTCATCAATACTGCAGGGGGGCTCGGGTTTCCTGCTGTTTTATTACGCAGTTCTGCTTCAGGCGCCGACTTTTGTCACAAAAAAGTTTTCTTCCACTGACTGAATTAAGTGAGCGCTCAGTCGCTTTTCGTTTGGCTTAATTGTCCTGCATCGAAGACGTTTCAAGAAGAGTGCAGGGGCGTTCTGATAAACCTGGAATATGGATCCATTCGTTTCCCTCACAGCATTGGCTCTGTGTAACTCATTTCCAACAGCGGTAGTATGATAATGGGTTGAATAATGTTTGACCTCCAGACCTGCAGCACAGTGAGGTGCTTTTTCTTTTTTCTTTGATCATTTGATTACTCTCTCGTGCAAACACTAGACACCACTGGGAATAAAACTTTCGTCAACTGGGCACCTGACTCTGAAGCTCTATGAATTTCTTTTAACAGTTTTGAACCTTTTCAGTAGGTTCTCAGGAGGTTATTGTATTTAGTCCATGTTTTGCCCTTTTAATGGGTTGAGTTAAATGGCGGGGGAACATATCTCTTATATACCACAAACATTATCATGGGTTATTTGATTAGTTCTGCAGCTTCCCTTTCAGTTTATTTTTTAGCATCCAAACAGATACAGATTTGTCCCGTCAGAAAAAGAAGCATAGCAATCCATAAATGTGTCTTGGCTGCATTAGTTGGTTCAGCATGCAGAGAGATATCTGTTTCCGTCTCCTCGGATCGGAACCTTTACCCAACAGAAATACACAAGCCAAGAGGAGTTTTTCTGTTCCATACAGGGTGATAAAAAGCCTCATTGGAGGAGAACAGCTTACAAAGGATGAAGGGCGCTTACACGGGAAACAATGTTTGACAGGTGATGCTCAGGAAGAAGAATGGCTGCAATGTTTTTTTCCTTGTCTGAGAGCGATGGTTAGCATGCATTGGAGATGGAGACAATGAGAAGGATAATTGGAGAATTCACAGGAAGTTACTTTTTTATTGTAGATTTGGGTGCTTTCAAACGTTTTCTTCTTCGTCTTTTTCTAAAGCTTTAATAGAAATCTCCTTTGTCTTTTCTTATCGTATGCTAATGCAACTTGCTAGCCTAACAGTCCGACAGAGCAACACGGAAACAGCAACGGTGCCCTTTCAAAATGGATAGCGGAAGAGGAGAGGAACGCCGCATGAAATACACGGCCAATGGCAGACTTGTACCAACGGTCCACATCCGGTGGGTCCAATGACAACACAGCGAACACGCAGCCGTTAGCTGACTAGTATATCCGTAGGTAAGGAGCTAAAACTTGGCTGATGTGAATCTTTAAGGGTGATTTAACTAATTCCACTAAAATCCACCTTGTCCGCGTCTCCATTATTGATACATAATAATGGTTTATGTACTAGTGTTTTATATCCGTTACATTTATCGATTAATTGATGTGTTAGTCCGGTAGAATGAATAGAAAAGGTTCAAATTGGACACAACGCACCGTTCAAATCTAAAAACGAACCCAACGAACATGGGATTTTCTTCCCATGAGCTGCACATAGACTGTATGTAGGAGCTGCATTGCATCAGACAAACCCCAACTCCACCAGTAGCTGAGTGTAATGTCACTGAAAAGCTAAAGCGTCTATAAGAGGACAACGCTGCTATCTCCATCAGCAGTAGCAGCAGCTTGTGTGGGATGCCAGCTCCCCCCGTCTCAGATGTCACTCCCATCCTCCACAGTGTCTAGATCCCAATGGCTTCCTCTTTGTTTGGCTGCCGCACCACATTGGTGGTACGCTACGCTGGGACACAGTGCATTCTGGGTATTTTTTTCTTCCTTCCCCCTGTATTTTGCTTGAGGCTGAGAGGAGCTATAAATAGGCATTGTGCTTTCATGGTCCATGTAGCAAGGCATCACTCATGCAGCGTGGCATTGCACTCTTACACGCAGATTTAGCACTCACTGAAAACCACGATCCTCATGTTTACGAATCACCTATCTCAATCTATATGAAACGTGAGAATATATAAAATAGTATGTGAAAAGGTATTGCTGAATTTACATGAATTTGTTGCCAAGTTCAGTGTTGAATCTTCCAGCTGTGTTTAAGGCTGTTATGACTCACATGCTTTGGCTGGAAGACCCCTATCAGTTTGCTGCAATGGGAGTTTGCACCCGTAAAAAGGATTTCAAAGGACTTTTACTGCATTCTTGATGCCACTGCAAATATGAGAGCCTGTTGCCTAGGCAACCACTTTGACATGCCCCCTTTGGTGCTTTTTACACACAAAAAAATCTATGAAGAGGATGTTGCATGTGCGTCATGCAAGCTTGCTTATGCGTGTCCAGTGGAGTGTTTGGCCTTCAGATGCGGACACACACACACACACACACACACACACACACACACACACACACACACACACACACACACACACACACACACACACAGGAGCTTTGATATAACTTACAGTTATTGAACGTTTGAGGGCTGCTATTTGAAATCGGAGTTCTGTCCGGTGGCTGTTGTTGGGTATGGCAGACGCTGCAGGGCAGCCTGAATGTGGTATTCAGTGACAGCTAGCTGACACCGTGGAGGTCGATAGAGCATGTGAGTCCAAAGTGTAAGAGTAGAAGATCTCGACTGCAAGCCCTCGGGGTCACCTGCAGAAGGTTTGGCATCGTTCAGCCTTTTCCTTATTGTCAAATGGAACAATAAATAAAATGACCCAAATCAACATTAGCCGATCAATGCATTACGCTTTCCCACCCCCTGTCTTTGCCACTCAGCTCCAAACCCATTGGTTCCTACTGAAAGTATCTTTAAAAACGATAACAAGTATGCAGTTTCATTTTTATAAGACCCCAAAGAGCACAGCTGTTTCTTGCCAATGGCAAATCAATTCCAACAGGAGTGCATTCGTTGTGGACTATTATCGGCTGGTGCGGAAAATAGTCAGTGGTGGGGGCCGGGGGGCATGTGGGATTGACTCAAAATAAACTACAGTTCCCACGTTCAGTGAAGAAACAAATGACACACGTGCAATAGTATTTATGTGTGTTTTTTTTTAAGCCATGCTCGACTTTTCATCTCGTACTTTGATCTTCTCTTTATAAAGTATACAGATGGTGTACTTTCATACATTACATAAGCAAGGGAAAGTCTGAGATCCTGTTAAGGGATAAGTCCAGCATTATTTCATGTTTTTATTATTATCAGTAAATCTGATAAAAAAGAAAAGGGAAAAAAAAGACAGGATGAGTCCGTCTCACTAAGAAGTATTGTCTGCGTATCTGCAGTCTCATACATGCTGTACCTCTCCGCTGGACCTAATCTGAAAGCAATTAAAAACACACAAAAGAGCCACATATGGAACCGTATCCCTGATGCACGCTCAGAGACACTTGAATGTATGTATGTTCTCCTGTATGTGTCTTTAATCGTTTTTATATATAGCTGTGACAACACAGGAAATATCTTTCATGAATTTCGTCATTGCTGTTAGTTTTTTGTCCCCAGAGTCCCCATCTCGTAGCGCGGTGCCATTTCAGTTTGTGACAATTGCACCGGACATTTCATGCATATCGGATGATATTTCCTGTGCATACATTGTGGCACACAGAGCGCTGACTCATAGGCGGTTGCGTTCTGACGCGTGGAGTGCAAGTGTCCTTTTCTCTTGCATCGCCCCCTTCTCACTTTACAACCACGCACACACACTGTAGAGGAGGGGAACATGTCAAACCACTGGTTCCCCTCTCTTTGCACGCTGCGCTGCACAACGACAGCTCAGGTGCTGTGTTTGTAAATTAGAGCAGAGGAGGGTGTGTGTATGTGTATGCATGCGGCTGTGTATAAGAATGTAATGTAGAAACGTGTCGAGGCTCTTGTAATCCTCATGTCACGAATAACCTTGTGCAAGAGCTAAAAAGAAAAAAATCCCCAGGCTTTTTATCAGGGACGTGTTCTGTGTGCTGTCAGCGAGGACACAGAAATGTCACACTGGGACCACCAGTACAAGAGATGTTTGGCTGCTCCAACATTTAAGAGAAGAGATTTAGTTACATCACATATCTTGTAGACGGTGATGCAGGTACTCCGATATTTTTAACACCCGTAAATCTCCTACATTGTAAAACGCAGCTGTTAACCCTCTCTACTGTTTTATTTGTTCACACCAATCGTATTAATGTCTCTCACTCAACTTAACGTCAATATTAAAATTCAGGTTACTGCAGGCGGCGTTGTTAACTGTTGGTAGCTATGTTAAACTGTGAGAAGTTATTGCCAATCAAATAGTTTTATTTGGTTGATTTTAGTAATGGTAGGATTCATTTGGAGTCGTGCGTCTGGCTTGGTCAAACATCCAGTCTTTTAGCTCTGCTTTGGCCTCCACCTTAATGCTAGCTGTGTGTGCTAAATGCTAGCTGCTGAGAGCTCCACTTTGTTCAGCTAATTATAGCTGTGTCTGCCCTCTGGTGTTCAGCAGGGAGCGTACTGTGGGTTTTTACAGATTTCTCCTGCCTGCTGCTGCAGTAGATGTTGGTTAGAGTGACGCAAAACGGTAAAAAAATAAAATAAACAGTCGTAACCCCCCCCGAAAGAATGAGCTGGAAGACTTAAGGGGAACTGCAGAGTTGGGGGTTTAATTCTTCACGTTCACATAATTTCATTAATTGTTAATATGAAAACACAGATGAGTGCAGCTTTAAGTTGTAGAGGTTTGAGATTTGTCCCACCTAACTTGATTCTACAATGTTTAAAATGAGGGGCGGTGTTTTCCCTTTGCTTTGGACATCAAGATCAGTTTACTATACAGTACAGTACTGACAGGCAATAACATATTTATGATACAAGTCACTGTATGTTGCAACGTACAGAATTCAAGCATGCAACTGTGATTGTTCGTCAGCGTGACTACCTGTGTGTGCTAGCGCTTTGAGAAGGGCCACATATCAAGCTGCCTTGCTCTGGCTCTTTTTCATACTCACACTCACACACAATGAATAATTAAGAAGGAAGGTGGGGAGAGACGGGTGAGTCAGGAGTTCCTGCTGAGTTGCTGTTCAGCATCTCAATCAGAACCGAGAACTTTCTATCTTCTTCGCTTCGAGTTCCCTGTTCGCTGCGTTAGTGATTCAGAGAGTAGTGACTTCATGAAATGTTTCATCAATATGGTTCGTGACACTCAAAAAGGATCCTCCTGTGTGCGGTGTTAATCGTGAGCAGCAATGGCCGCCGTAGCTGAATGCGTCTTAGCATGAAAGGCCCTGTTGGATTGACAAGCGCAGTGCAACAGGAAATAATTAGAAAAAAAACAAAACTGTTCTCCCGAATTGCAGCTGTAATCTCTTTTACATTCATTTTCTCACAGGGAGGCACCCTCACTGTGAGTAAATGACAGAGAGAGACAGGCTAAGAGTGAGACAGATGGAGCGACAGGCAGAGATAGAGACAGGCAGAGATGAAAAGCATAGGATGATGCAGGCTGCTGACTCATCAGCCCGTAGGGATTATCTTTCTCTCTCTCTCTCTCTCTTTCTCTCTTTCTGTGTGTGTGCTGCCTTACTACTGAAGAGAACGTGCACAGCAATTATTACCGCATGATGAAAGCATGATGGAGGGAGCAAAAGCCCGAGCAGACTCCTAGCATGACCGTCAAGGCAAAGTGACCTTGAATGCATCATTTTTGCATGACTATTTATGCCGTCCCGTCCAACCCACCGTGGGCTCTTGGACTTGATGTATTCATGGTAACAGAAACATGCATTATGATGCAAAATAAATCATTTCACCATTTTGGAATGAAAACCACTGATGTCCCCATACTAAATAGAGTCCCCTTTCATGTCAAGGATGCTCAGTGGGCACACACAAATTAGAGAAAAACAAGGGTTGGAAATAATAAAGAATGGAATGTAAACACCGAACGGGGAAGCCCTACTCCAAACTTGTTTTCTGGTGTAAAGCTATTAATAGTGGAACAATAAATACTGCAGCGTTAAAGAGCGGCATTATCAGCACAATGTAGGCTACATAAATCTACTAAGCTTTCAAATTACAATGCTGAAAAGTTTAAGGAATATTAATGCATCATATTTTAATCGTTATATGTTGTGTGTCAAATCTGAATCGGCAACGTAGCCAGTAACATTTCTTTGTCAGGTGAATGTAGTACTACAATGTTGTCTTCTGAAGTAGAACAAAGTTAGTAGTATAGTACTAGTAGTACAAGCTAATATTGGCTTTTGTAAGTTATTACAGTCGTGCAATGAGTTAGAATAGTACAGCACAGCCGTTAGGGGCCCTTATAGCACCAGGCCCAGATTGCCTCAACGATAATGTCTGCCCCTGGTGTTTTCAGTGTATTTCACTGGTCTTTCTGACCCTAAGTAGCAACATGGGTGTGTAAGGCATGTACTATAAAGCCGTCAAATCACTCTTCGTCCGTACCATGTGTTTGTTATGTTTCTGTTGTCCAATGCATTCGTAAGTTGAGTGCATTAATCAAACTAACCAGATGTTACTCCGTGTCACTCTAACAAGTGACAGATTGCGCCATGTTTGAGGTGTTTACGGTTTGATGTGTACTGTCATTCAATCTATATCAAGCCAGGGAGGAAAATCCAATAAACACCTCTCAGCCAGTCTGCTGGCAGTAAATATGGAGGATGGATATGACACGATGAATGAATCACAGGGTTCATAGAAGTTGCTCTGCGTCTGCCCTGCTCGGCTGAATCAGGGCTTTTAAAATGACGCCGGTCATGTTTTCTGTCCCGCTCTGTCCGTCACTACACACCTACTTCTCTCGTTCCTCATCCTGTCTCTGGAGATATGGCCTGAGGTTTACCACGGAGGACAGCTTGTGTATCTGCCAGTGAATAGACAAGTCTTCACAAAGGTTTTGCTGTCATCTGACAGATGCTGATACTACACACAACAACAGATGTGTCTTATGTATTAGGTAAAAGCCATAGACTGTATATAATAAGTGGACGTACTCCCGTGTCACACATTGGTTTGTGCAACAGGAAGAGTGGGTGGAGCTTAGTGCAACCGAATACTGAAACACACATTTTTAGCTAACTTTCATGGACTGGAAACGCAGTGAAAGGTTTAAAGTTGTGAGACGAAAACATGGACAACTCCCAGACCGGACAGCACCCTGGTAACGACCTGTCAATCACAAGGTAGCCCCGCCCTAAAGCATAACCCTACTTTATTATGTATTTTACTCTAAATGGGACCATAATTTACTAAATGAACATCATGCTGTATTGAAGGAGTCATTTTCTCATAGACTTCTATACAAATTGACTTCTTTCTGCAGCCAAAGGAGTCGCCCCCTGATGGCCTTTAGAGAGAATACAAATTTAAGGGACTTCCACGTTGGCTTCACTTCACACACTCAGAGGTTACCGCCTGGTATTAGCAAGGTATGCTAGGCCTTTGGTTCCAGATGCTAAAAGGCTTCAAAGAGCTAAGGGGAATCGCAGGGTCAAGTGAAAAGTGTCTCGAGGGTCGTGCCCCGTTATGTTACACATAGTGAAAAATATTGAAAAGTGCAGATTTAAGTAAAATGCTCATACTCTTGTCTGGCCACTGACTGGATATTTTCCACATAAAGGGAATTTCATAGCATAGCAGAATGCTTAAGAAGCTTAACTTTTGCAAAGATTATTTGACAGGACACTTGCATTAGGACAACACGGCGCAGGTAGCTTTAGCAGATTGTTTCATGAGCAATATTACCTTTATTTTTCGTTCATCATGGAATGAACATCATGGATTTATGGAGTCGATAATCTGCAGATGTTGCTGTGTTATATCAGGTTTTTATCTCTGCACCACTACGTCAACCTGTCTGTCTGTCTGTTTGGCTGATCCTGACCCAAAAGTCTGATTTGCATTACAATCATTTCTTTCCTTTTGGTCACGACAGTTCCTCTGCTGTGGATTATTCCATTCTGCCTGTGCTGGTATTAATGACCGACTGCAGGAAGGAACAAAGCAGTAGCCAGTGTGACTCACTCACACCAGGCAATGGTGGTGCAATGTGAAGCACTTATTTTAATAGATTTCAATAAGATGAAAAACGGCAGCCGCCAGAGGCCACACTGTTGATATAAACTAGCCCCGCCTGCTTGCAATAAGTGTGCTACTTACTAAAAATGTGTTTGATGTCAAAATAAGAGCGATTAACTCATTTAGGCAAACACTGCAAAAGCTGTCAGATCTTACACTTTCTAAATCTAAAAAAAGTACAGGTTTTAAATGAGACTGAGCCTTGCTACTGGTGTGAAAGTTTAAAGCAGGTTGCTTTACTGATCTCATTCCATTTGCAGACGCTTTGCTCATTTTTAGGTAAATAAAAATTAGGATGCGAGAGAGTGCGGCTGTGAAATGCAGCAGAGCCCACACCCAGTACCACCGCATCTCACCCATCTGCTATCATGACTTGAATAAAAGGTTTTCAGCGCACGCTGTACCAGCGCTGAGTCTCTCCCCTGCTAATAACCACCATCTGACCTTCTGTCTCTCCTCCCCTCAATGCTTTTCAGACCTGATCCAGGCCACCCAGGAGACCACGGTGAATGTCCCCCAGATGGCCGACACGCTGATGGAGAGGGTCGGCAACGCCAGCTGGGTGGTGGTTTTCAAGGCCCTGATCACCACACATAACCTCATGGTGAATGGCAACGAGGTGAGGGGACAACGCACTGTTGCTACACACACCCTGAATACACGCCTTTTGTTGGTTGCTGGTTTTAATGTCAGGTGTATAGCCTTGAAGGTAAAGGGACTTTACCCCCACAGTAGTGTGGTTGTAGCTCCCAGTTGTAAAGTCGGGCAGTGCTGGATACCAAGGTAGACACACAACTGCCTGCTCTAAAACACACAGTAGCACAGAAGAACTTGCATGCATATAAACACAAGTTTGAGTGTAAAAAGATGGAAATAACTCCATACTAGCATCACATGTCGACTGTGCAACAATTATGTCATCATGACTGTTGAGCTAAATTCGTTTATATCCACCAATTCGTTTGTTTTACATATTTTCTAATATTTTTGCCAGTCAAGTTAATTAATATTCTAACTTATTCAAACTATATTTTAGTTCTTTAGATCAGTGGTTCTCAAATGGGGGTACCTGAAGGCACTCCAGGGCGTACGTGAGATTTAAAAAATATATATGTACAAGTAACATCCATTCAAAAATCCTTAAAAATAGTTAAGTACAATTTTCAATAAAATATAAGTGTAAGTTCATAAACTGAATTGTATATATTCTATATTAAATCAGACACTGATGGCACAGCGCTGTGTATTACATCTTTTTTTTCAACCAAGAATGCGTTGGTTAGGTTACTTGGCTGAACAAATATTTTACAGGGGGTACAATCAATAAAAAAAGGTTGAGAACCACTGCTTTAGACGATGGGATGTCTGCGTCCATTAAAACAAATGTGTCAATCGATTTAAATGAAGAGATGGAACAAATTTATATGGATTTTGGTTTCATGGACCACAACTCTACTGTGATTTCCAGTTTTGTCCTGTACGCTGCCTACAAACGGCAGACAACAATAAGCGTCTATAGCTGCATTTAGAGACTAAGGATGCAGACAACCTTTCTTAGGAGTTGTCAGAGACCGAAATGAGCAAAACGGTGAATGGATAGAACCTACATTCACCAGGTGGAGAGAGAAATGAATGCTCATGTCGCACCGCTGTCTGCTGGATGTGTAAACTGCCTGCTATCACTTAAGAACTATAATTAAAGGTGACAATATGTCAGTGTTGTGTTCACAGCTTGTCCCGCTGCCCTCAAATCACCAAATATCTATTAATACAGCTTTAAACCTGAGGGAAATTAAAATGGAAAACAAAGTTACTTCATCCTCTCTGCACAATGCCTTTAAACATTTTTATGTTTGCTGCATGGTTGTAAATGTTGACCTTGACGGCCTTCTGCTTCCTGGTCCTGACCCCCTGACCCAATTGATGTCCTGACAGCTGAAGAAAGCTCTGAATGGGCACCAAGGGATACCTCAGAGAGATAAACAGATGCTCCTTTACAGCACATCAAAGAAAACCAAACTGCCACTGAATTGCAGATAGAGAGAGAGAGAGAGAGAGAGAGAGAAGGAAGTATTCTGCAATAGGAAAGAGCAAGAGAGAGAGTGTGCTGTAGTTGATGGAGACTGATAAGACAGGGGGTTGCCTTCCCAGCATGCATTGGGTGGAAAGCAGACAGAGATTTAAGGATATAAAGATAATAGAATTAACCTTTGCAGTCGATTCAGCAACAATTGTGGTGCCATGAGCTGCTTTGGGACACTGCAGCCCTTTCACATTTGCACACACACACACACACACACACACACACACACACACACACACACACACACACACACACACACACACACACACACACACACACACAAATAAGCTCAGTTTGTGTGTGAATAATATGATGAAGTGATATTGCGCCCCATGTTTGTGCTCTTACGTGCGTGATGTGGACACCGTGTCATAACTGTGATTCATAACTATGTTAGACAAGCCAATGTATGTATGCAGTGCTGCATGTGTCTTCAGTCTCCTGAGACCTGCTCGTTATTAAGCCAGGGCTTTGCTGTTGCAGTGTCCCTGATGATGATAGTGTGAGCACTGACTGAAGAGAGAGAATGAAAGTGAGAAGACGGTGAGAGGAGGAAGGGCGGTAACATCTGTCCAGGGAGGGGTATTCCTCCTTAACGTCCCTCATGTTTGTATGCTCCGTTTTGTGTAAATGCAGCCGCTGAATAAGCATCAGCAGTGTGTGTGTGTGTGTGTGTGTGTGTGTGTGTGTGTGTGTGTGTGTGTGTGTGTGTGCATGGTATATGTTTATGTCCACGTGTGTCACAGACTGTGGTAATGTTGTTCTTGCAGGGCTGCAGAGTGAGCCTGTTTGACTTTATTATGCTGTATTCCCTGGTCCCCTTCTTGTGTCTAATTCATATTCACACCCTCCCACACATGAAAGCTGCAGCATTGCTCCTTTAATGCTGGATTTTTCCCTAATCACTGATGAAAAGGACCAGCATAGAATCACACCTCTCATATTAATTCCACTTGGTTGAGTGCTGAACAGCCCCTTTCGAGATAGCTGTGAACGTCAAACAAACCTTCCTTTTTCATATTTAAAATGGAGCCATCTGTTTGAATATGACCATGAAAACATCAAGCCATGACTGCTGGGATATAATGTGTTCTTTCATAACTGTGTGGTGTAATTTATGGCTATTTCTCAGTGAATTAAAGTATTTTTTTTCTAAATTGGAGCCATTTCCCTGTTTGTCATCTAGTGCCCGGCAGAGAACTAAACCCTGTGCGCTTGTTCCCTCCTGCAGAGATTCCTGCAGTTCCTGGCATCTAGAAACACCTTGTTCAACCTTAGCAACTTCCTGGACAAAACTGGCTCCCACGGTGGGTGGTTTTTCTTTTTCTCCCCGTCTCTGATTTACCCTCCCGTCATTTTCAACCCTGATTCGTCCCTTCATTCTGACCTTTCCTTTGTCAATGAATTCCCCATGTTTATTTTTGTGTTCCACTCTCTCTCTCTCTCGCACTTCCATTTAATACATTTAACACATGTTTTCGAGCAGCTACAGTTCATGCGACAGCAGAATGAGCTTGAATGTTACAACCAGCCTAATCACTCCTCTATCCATCCCTCAGTTCCAGCTCCCCTAATCCCTTGCTTCCCCACAATTAAACCCATATCCATGGGGGGGAGGGGGGAGTAGTAGTAGTGTATGGCCGTTTCTCAATAAGCGTTCTTCTCTGTACTTGTGTTCTCGTGGACTCGTGAAACGTCATCAGTCGCGGCCCAAGTACTGTTCCAATTCAAAAGTCCGCTTCTCGCCAAGCACGGTGAAAATGCCCGGATGTGACTTGATCCTCCCATTTTACCGGGGATGCATCAGAGCAGACTTGAGCGTACTTGAGAGCCAATATCCCAGAATGCATTTCGGACCAGCAAACGGGGAACAATGGCGGATGAGAAAACTCACTACTGAAAGTTGACATTCTATAAATACTACCGTTGTTGAGTCACAAAATTTAATTTTAGGATGTTTTCAGGCGAGAAGTTATTTGTTTAAGCATCAAATCTGTGGTCGGTTTGTCCAGACTCATCTTATTTAAAAAGATACGCCGACGGGTTGAGGTCCTATATATATATATATATATATATATATATATATATAATAATAAATATATATATATCGTGTATACATATATATATATATATATATATATATATATATATATATATATATATATATATATATACAATGATATGTGTATGTCTGTGAAACCAGTGCAAAAAAAAGCAGGGTTGTCATATTTTGTTTGACTGTAAAAATACTTTACAGTGAAGAATCAGAGTAACTCATGACAACGACAGCTGAGGTGGTGACGTCATCAAGTCAGCTGCTGTTCCAATTGCAGAAAGACCGTCCTGCGTCCTCCCGTCCTTGAGAGTCTGGACTCCCAAGTCCAAACTCCCAAGTCCAAACTCCAAAAGTTCACAAGTCTGGACTTAGCGTACTTGGTATTGAGAAACGGCCTATAGCATGCCGTGAACTTACATTTACGTTGAGATCGGTCGACCAATGACAGTTCTCTCTACAGTCAGAGCTTGCGCAAGAAGGTGGAACCTGAGGGAGATACCATTTCCAAAACTTGTAAGGGGTAATAACTATTTTCCCGGACGTAGCAAAATCCCGGACGTACCATTTCCAAAACTTGTAAGGGGGTAATAACTATTTTCCCGGACGTAGCAAAATCCCGGACGTTTTTGGAATCCCTGCCGGACGCTTTTTTTAGGTCTCGAAAAGAGGACATGTCCGGGAAAAAGAGGACGTCTGGTCACCCTAGCTAATAGACTCCTGGCTCTGGCTTTATACTTAGCATACAGACAAGAAAGTTAGATACGGATTGATGCCACTCTCAGATCTGTCTGTTAAATATGAAGTTGCATTCAGGCATTAGCTTAGCTTAGCATGACGACTAGAAGCAGGGGGAAACAGCTAGCCTGATCCTGTAATTTGATGTACCTTGGTTTTGGTGCACGTTAAGTACCAGAGCCACGTTTTAGAGATGCTAGTAGATGCACTTTTTAAGCCATCATGCTGGCTATTTTCCCCATAATTCTATAGCTTCAGCTCCATGCGTAGTGTACAGACAAGAGTATGGCATCAATCTTCTCAATGTAACTCTCAGAAACTCCAAAATGTTGAAGCGATGAGATATTGAATCCATTTATTACATTTAATCTCCCTTATATTTATCACAGGTAGAGACTCTTTGCCCGTCACACCGCTAAAATTTCCTTACAATGGCATTAAAGACATTTTTAAACTTTGTAATCGCCAATATTGACTTTATGTGTTTTTTTGGGGGGATTTTTTTCAGAGTTTACTCATCCCCTGCACTGAATTGACAGTGGAGACTGTTCATGTGTTTACGTGCGAGTGTTTCTTCCTCAGGCTACGACATGTCCACGTTCATCAGGCGCTACAGCCGCTATCTCAACGAGAAGGCCTTCGCCTACAGACAGATGGCTTTCGACTTTGGCCGGGTCAAGAAAGGGTACCGATTCTCATTTCTCACGACAACGGCATGACTATTTTAGCATTATTATTATTATTTTTTTACTTTGTTAGTTTACCCGGGACCTGATCATGCCCCTTCCTATTGCCCTCCGCATCTATCAGAATAACACACATCCCACTGGAGTCCCATTAGCGCGTGGGATGGATTTAAGCCCGGCGTTGGGCCAAGTGCATGGCTATACGGCGTGTACTGAGTTCAGAGGTGAATACAGAGTGGATTATTATTACTCACAGAGTGGACAGCTCTGTTTCGCCGGCAGACACGAGGTCCCTCTGGCTACATAAGCCGGCATTGAAAAAATACAACAGAATACAGATCAGACACATTGGTGGATAATACAGTAGTTATATGTGTTGACATACATGAATCTGAGAGCTGCTGCTCAATTCTCACATGTTTTATTTCTTTCCGTCTCCCTCGGTCAGAGCCGACGGAGTGATGAGGACCATGTCAGTGGAGAAACTGTTGAAAGGAATGCCCACCCTGCAGAGCCAGATCGACGCGCTGCTGGATTTTGAAGTGGGTGACTCACTGTTAGGGAACAAAGTCACTTTACAAGGTTACTGAATCCGCCGAGGGATAATCAGAGTGGAGAAAAAAAGCTGCTGGCTGGATTTAACAAAGCTTAGTGCAGCATCTATGAAGACAATTATAGCCCCCTTTCACATTGAGGCCCATTCTCACAGGGTTGATTATGTCCTCTATCGTTGAAACAAACGTGTGTATAAATGAGGTGGATTTCCACCTTCTTATTCCTCACTGTGTATTATACAATTATCTACTTGGTATACCTTCAACAGAAGGGTGAGAAAAATACAACAGAGACTACCTGTACTTGTACCTGTACATTTACACCAGTATTAACCTGTAACAGTATCTGCTTTTGCTGAAATTGTATTGTCCCTTTATATTAATACAGCTTCAGTAAGTTTGTTGTCACCCGTAGAGCTATTTCATGTTCCATCTGTTCATCTTCAAAATCCTAATCACGCTGCTCCTCCTGTCTTTTTTGTTTCTGTCCGTAGGTGCATGCACCAGAACTGAACAATATGGTGATAAATGCCTGCTTTCTCCTACTCTTCAAAGATCTGATAAAGTTATATGCCTGCTACAATGATGGCATCATTAACCTGCTAGGTAAGGAATCACTCCTCTCTAGGGCTGGAAACTTCTCATGTCAATCACCACATGCGTTCTTCGATTTAATGCGCAGAGTGATAGACAGGAAAAATATATCAAATGAAGTAGTCTATTGGTATCGGTATCAATTTAAGGGTACAGGTATTACAAATATGGGTCATTTCAATAAACAATTAACAAAAGTGATTTTTTTATTTTCAACAAATACTATGAAATAAATATCAATGTGTAGTACATCTCTCAATACTTTCCAACGTACCATTGAATATCCCCAGATGTATTCTTTAGTTTAACAAACATAAAGACTCACATTTGACATTTCTCTGTTATCCAGAAAAGTTTTTCCAGATGAAGAGAAGCCAGTGTAAAGACGGGCTGGAGATCTACAAAAGATTCCTGACACGAATGACTCGGGTTTCAGAATTCTTCAAAATTGCTGAGGTAGCCTATATTACTGAACAGCAGCTACATATTGTACTGCTTCGTAACTGTTGCACTGAAATGTCACTCTCTTCTTTTACAGCAAGTGGGGATAGACAAAAATGACATACCTGAACTCACTCAGGTAAGATTGGCTTTTCCTCACGTTTATTTATTTTCAATTCATTGTTATTTCTGGATCCTTTCTGTTCTTTTTTTTTTTTTAAGGCTACATGTAACAGAGCATGCCAGTGTTGTGTTTTTAACTGCTGCAAGTCCTGTGAATGTCTAAAGCTTCCAGAGCTGCAGATTTATCATTCAGACTGAGAGTGTGAGTAGTGAGCACAGAGCTAGCTTTGGGGAGCAAACAGCTGAGGGGAAGGCCAACATTTTGAACTCTCTCTGAGTGCGCTGAATTGAAGCACACTGCACAGCGAGTGCACAGCCAGCAGACAGACATCGGGCGCTCTGATGAAGAGGGACGATGTGACTGGAAGAGACGATTAGATAAGCTGTGATATGCTGAGCGATGCTGCTGAGGCGGCTGTTTTCCGCTGCTAAATCTCTGAGCCAAACATAGTTTTAGTTCAACAACTGTATCACGGCACAGCATATTGTTATCCTCAAGTTGTGCTAAAGAGTTTACAGAACAGCCATAGAGTCACTGTAAAGGTTATTTTGTTATACCTTTTTTTGTATTCCTGAATTGTGGGTCATTGAATATAAGTGATTCCCTGAATGAGAAACCTAATTTCTCCTGTTGATTCCTGAATTAGTCTCAGGTGTCTAAACTGTGTTCTGCTGTGGAAACTCTGTAGCTATAAGGTCTATAGAAAGGTGACATGGCAGTATGGATGACTTGCATGAAAAGCATGCTGTAATGCTGTCTGATTAAACCCAGGCTTGTGGGCCGCAGAGAGCTAACAGTTTAAAACAGAACAACAGCATGCCTGATCGAACATACATATGACACTTGCATTGTAGAGTACTTGAAATAGAGATGGGATGTGCGATCTCCTGACCCGATCAAATTCATCAATTCATGTCAATGGATTTCGGTAAAGCCTTGTGAACTACCTTGAGTTGCCAGATTAGTTTAAGTCAAAGCTAAGGTGCCTGTATTGTGTTGGCAGACCAAAATATAGATATTGTTTCCACATTTTGGTAAACATGCTTATTTGTTTTCTTGCCAATAATTAGCTGAGAAGATTGATACCATTCATGTGTATGTATGTATGTATGTATGTATGTATGTATGTATGTATGTATGTATGTATGTATGTATGTATGCTAAATATATGAAGCTAGAGCCAACAGGTGATTAACCTAGCTTAGCATAAACACCGGAAACGCAGGGAAGCAGCTAACCTGGTTCTGTCAAAGCTTAGAAACTAAATGTGAAAACAACTATTTGTGGTTTTCTGGGGAGTTATGTGCTGGACTACTTCTCGACTGATCTAGTGAGTTCAAGTCTCGATGTTAGTGTCAACTAAACTAATCCACTGCTGGGAGTAGCTTCATGTTAACTCTACAGATATGAGAGCGGTAAAAAACCTCATTATGTTAATCTCAGCAAAAAAAGGAAATAAGTACAATACTTTGACAATACAATTTATCGAGATACTTGAGTCTTGAATGTTATTATTTTCCCTTAAGCTAACATGTGTTCTTTTACATCAGTTCCTCCGTCAACAAAGTTTTCAAAAGCATACTAACAACAGATAATACAACCCCCACAGATGCCCTTTAAACTTGTTGCATTCATCTGAACCTTTACACAAGTGAACAGAATGGTTGCAAAAGGGGTTTCTCTTAAAAGGCTTCTTACATGTTAATGTCTTGCAGCTACATTACATTCGGATGTTGTGTCTGCCTAGAAATCTTGTAATTTCTGCCTCTTTTGCTTTTTTTAAATGTATTTTATTAGCTGCTCTTGGAGTCTTTTCATTTTTTATTACATTTTTCTTCTTCTCACAGTCCTGCCGCGGCTTTCTGACACATTTAATAGCAAAATGTTTACATTCAAAACTATTCCGCTAGAAAGGCATGTCATGCTATTGACATATTAGTTGAATTTTTGCATAAAGCTGAGCTGGTGTTTGGAGTTAACACCAAAATTGTCAAATAAATTCTCTCTAATCGCCTGATAAACAGTAGGGCAGTGACCCTATCTTAACGATGCCACCATTTTTCTTACTAAGCATCATGCACCAGTGTTTCAAGTAATACTCTGCTGTAAATGGAGCAGGATTTCATCGTTAATCTTCGCAGCCCAACCTTCATATCTTAGAAACCCATCTTAAAAAATGAGATACTGTACGAGAGATTAAGTTCGATTTATGCGTCCGGGAGAGCAAACTCCATCAATCTCCCAGATCCGTCAAACCACAGTGAATTAAATCTCAGCCACCAATTTCTACTGGTTTTACTGCCGAGGAGTTACATCAGCACAAACCAGACAGAATAATGTTACCGTCCAACTGGCCTTGTAAAAGAGGTATGTCCTGTACACCTGCGTAAGCAGATATAGGAAACACTTTGCAAATGATGGGCAAGTCTGTCATATCAAATCATATTTTAGACATATGCCTGAAGACCTGTTGCTTGTCACATCCACAGGGAGATGATTCAGCAACGTACAGTATATAGTATTGGCATCTACAGATGAGAACTTCACCTGCACTTGTCTCCAAGTTCCAGTAATAGAGCGGTTATAGCCGTCCTTTGTCTGCAGAACAGCCTTCTTGGTTCTTGCCAGAGAGGACAGACACTTTAAAGTCTCTGGATGATAAATGGTCTACCCATCCTATTCAGTGCCAAGACAAACAAAAGAGATCAGCCTCTCTGTATCAGTGGTCTCTCAATGTTTTAGGGATAATACACTAGACAGCTTGGATAGATCTAGGAAGTGGAGCAGGGTATAAAGGAAAGTGAATTAGGGATTTATTGTACTGGCTGTTTTAGCTTTGACCTCTCATAATAAGCCTGAGGATGTTGAACTATCCTCTTTACTGCATGTCGGGAGGTGATAAAGTGCCATTTAGCCTGGTTGAGCATGCGGCTTTGCATCGTGACTGGCTGGAACATTGTTCTCTCTGGAAGCAGAGCATTTTTTCTTTGGTTACTTTTTTTTACCCCGTTTAATCCCCCACTTGAATTTTGGATACTCAATGCTACGGACACATTTGGTTGGTAAAATATTGATGCCCAACAGGCCTGGTCTGGGCTTCTGAAGGTGTGTTTGTGTTGCCATTCATCGCAGAAGACAAGATGTAGAACAGTTAGACAACATAAATGCAAGAGTTCACAGGTAGTGAAGAAAGCGTTTGCAATATTATGCAGGTAAAGAAATATCCAGATTTTCCTGCGATTATAAAGCAGTTGCCGTTACTCTACATTTGGCATGTGGATTTCAGTAGCATCTGGAAAACAGTTAAAGTTGAAATCACAATTTAAAGACACCAAGAGGTAGCATGCTGAAAATAGCAATGGGCCTGAACCTAGAGACACTTGGAGAATAGAGTCGGTGTCTATGAGTCAGTGCTGCCCAGTCGATGTTAATTAGATTATTCTGAAAAAACTGCACAAGGAAGATGATTATCTGGGCACCAATGTAATCGGTGTTGTCAGCCATGTCTGACCGTTCCCAACTTTCACAGTCCTTGTTGTATCACGCTCTCTTTATTATCCGACAGGCCCCAGAAAGCCTTCTGGAGTCCCTGGAGACCCACCTTAACACGCTGGAGGGGAAGAAGCCGTAAGTAGCTCAATATATATTTATAATTTATATATATCTGCAAGCCCTTTCCTGTTTTAATCGTTTACCAGCAGTAACACAGAGCTGGAGCTTCAATAATCCCGTAATTATACAGTTTAATGCTTCTTGCCATGCTGAAAGACATGTCTGTAGTGATTCGGGCACCTGGGTTTGTTGACTCTTTCCTCTTTGTGTTACTGCTGTGACTGCTCTATTTCAATTAATGTCTTTCTCCTCCCACGTAATTTCTCTAACGTGCCATTTTCTCTGTCTTTCCTCAACTCAGAGAGGACAAGTAAGTATTCTCTGTCAACGAGAAAAGGACTTATATAGTATTCATACCATTGTATGTATTGATAAATACTATTTTGTTCTCCAGTTTTCAGTGAGTCTATAGAAATGACCTTCGAGCAAGCGACTGACATTTGTATTGTTGCGAACAATACATTTTGCTCAAGAAGCTTTTTCTATAGAAAACACTTTTTTCTATTTATCCTGTTACTCGCATGTGTGACCTTTTTAATAATTTGCATCACTGTTGCCATTGTCACAAACTGCAACAATAAGCCTTGCCTTTAAGTTGACGCCACTACGAAAATTCATCTTTGTAATCATTTTACTGCACAATTGGCCCTTTTTTTTTTTAAATAAAGCTTCCAACGCATGCCATTCAGAAACATTCAGCTCCCTCTTTCTATCTGCAATGTTAAAAAGCGAAGCTTTGTTTAAAGAGGAGCAGAGGCCGAGACGCTGTTGCTCAGCAGTGCGCTGTCCGTTAATTGCAGATGTGTACTGAATGTGATCGCTTTGAAATGCTGGCTGCCTGAAAAACACCAAAGTGATAGTTAAGTTGTCACTTTGCCTCCAATCTCAGCGACAGCCATTAGGTTTCAGCATGTACATCATTACACTCTTTAACTCATGTGCTGTCATTGTTTTTGCAGGTCGCCCACTAAGGTAAGGATAATTTGACTTCCTAGGAAGAGATTAATTGTGAATTCATGTGTTGAATCACATCAGCTTGCATAACCGCGTTGGGCACCGTGTGAACGAGGGTCTTTCTCTGCAGCAGGATGCGACAGCCAACAACAGCTCGCCGGCGCCGCCGCCGGCTGCTGCCGCTGTTGCACCGGCCAGGCGTGCGCCTCCCACTCCTGGCGGCGGGCCCCCTGCTCGCCCCGGGCCACCTGCCAAACCTCCTCCGCCCTCTGTCACCCCCACCGCGCCGGCCCCCACCGCCACCCCGATCAGCAAGTAAGAGTCACTCAGCGATATTACAAAGTGTTTGGACTGAGCCCTGCATCAACATTGCATTAGCAATGGACTGCCTCTGTCAACAGCTCCCTCTCGTTCTCTTTCTTTGTGTTCAGTGCTCTTGATGATGGGTTCTTGTTGGATCTAGACCCCATGTCCTCCTCATCAACAAAGGGCGCAGCAGCGATTTCCTCCATGACTGGATGGGGAGGTGAGAACTCTCAGCTCTATACCAGAACCTGATTGTTGAGGCCCGACCTGTGTGATGGGACCTTTGTTTTTACTTTAAACGTTACAAGAGAAGCCCGGCTAATGCGCAGTGGGGAAATAACGTTACTACGACGTCAACAGGGTTATTTTGTCTAATTTAACGTCTACATAATAATGTATTGGGCTGATAACATGCTGCTTGGTTCAGAAGAAACACTTGGTTACTACTGTAGGTACGAAGCGAGTTGACATGCTAACGATTGCAGCTTCTTCTCCTCGATAATAATATATATATATATATATATATATATATATATATATATATATATATATATATATATATTTATATCAAATAGATATTGATTGACTACAACTTTAATGTATTTCCCCCAAAAAGTTCATTAAATGACATGGCATGCTTAAATTCCATCAAGTGTTTTGTTACGTTAACTAGAAACCATTTTACTTGACACTAGGACCATTTTCCAAAGGTGAGAAAATGAGGTCCCTGCAGAGCGATTTTCATATCACAGTCAAATTAATGGACACTTTAGAAGAGTCTGGAAGAAGATCAAATCAAAAACGTATGCTTTGGGAAATGGTTGGCAGTAATATCAATCACAACTTGGAGTAAATGAGCTGAAACAATCTGACTGTGGTCTTTTGGAATGACTCCATAAAAGACAGTAAAGAAGTGGTACCCCCGTTGATGCCTTTTTATTGGGCAATGTGGTTTAAATAAGAGAGCATTTTTCAATATAAAGCTGCTGTTGCCTTTTGGCCAGCTCTCTGTGTAGCCCCACATCTCCACTGACAGCCTGAAGATGGCCACAGTCCAACTAAAATAAATGAAGGAGCTTTTAGATCTATTGGGCTTTACCACCGGTCCATGTCTTCTTTTTTGCCCCTGACTCGTCCTCTATAATGTTGGCAGCTTGCAAATTTAAATATGTCTACATTTTATCAGATCATTTCCATAGTTTAAAATCATTAATTCTCTTTCGTCTGTCTCTGTCTGTCTGTCTGTCTGTCTGTTGCAGATCTCTTGGCTGAGGGTGAGTCCTCTGTTTTC
This sequence comes from Myoxocephalus aenaeus, assembly GCA_038501785.1. NCBI lineage: Eukaryota > Metazoa > Chordata > Actinopteri > Perciformes > Cottidae > Myoxocephalus > Myoxocephalus aenaeus. Next base: position 760,114 of record JBAMJR010000359.1, on the reverse strand, counting down.
ACTCTGACTGATAGCTTTTCACCTGACTTTCTACCTGGCGTTCTCGTTGTCTTTGCTTAAAGCTATTTTCACCTTTAGCACCTGCTAAGCCTGCCTCTTTTTTTCTTCTTCATTTTTTCACACCGCCGTCTTCCTCCTCATCTCCCCTTTCTTCCCATCCTATTTCCTCTCTTTTGGGGGTTGTGACCGGGTCGTGGCGTTTGGATTACTGGGTTCATCCACATAGCAGCTCCGTCTGCCACTGACGAAGCCTCTGAAGCTCTCCTAGCGGAGGGAGAGTCTGATGCCGCTGATGTAGTGGCTGCTGCTCCTGCACCTCCCGCGCCCAAAGCCCCTGCCGCTACCGCTGCCGCCCCACCGGCGCCCACCTCGCTGCCCGTCTCCGCTCCCGCCTCAGCCGCTGACATGGACTTTTTCGGAGGTCAGTCTGGTCCAAGACAGAATGTAGACCAGGATATATTCAGCATGGACGCCTGCCTGCTTCCATGCTGAATAAAGCAAGCACCTTTATTATTTAGTTATTTACAGATTAGTTTACTTTTGTGTGAAGTTAGTATTTAGAGGATTTGGGTTAGATTATCACTCCCTAAACTTTGCATTGTAACCACTGATATATTGCTAAATTTTAAGACCCGAAAACATCTACAGGCTTTTGTCCCATCAGATTACACATTTATGAAATGTATGCAATGTGATATATTTGATGCAACATACAACACTTGAAGATCCTGCTAGAAATAAGTATGAACATGTACATTATGACATTTTAGTAAGCAGATGGCTTGAGTGTGCCCCTCAAGTATTATACCATTATATGTGAGCCACAATGCTAAACGTCTGATTAGAAAACACAAACTGTTATCTGATGGACTTTCCAGAAACCTTAAAGACTCTTCCTACCATCTGGATAAATGTTGTCTGCTGCATTCTAACGTTTTTCTTAAGTTGCATGTAGTCATGCGGTACATGACATTTTTCCTTGCTCTTTTTTCAAAACGCACACAATTATTTTGTATGAAAGTATAAAGTATTTTAATGAAACTATATACCAAAGGAGGTCCACTTTTTTTTATGAGGCAGTGGACATTTTTTTCATCTAGTTACTAAAGTCTTCAAGGCTTCTGGAAATATCTTCAGAACCGCAATAAGTGTTTTTGAATGACCTTCTGGGCTTCTTTTCAAAGATAGACCGAGGGGTGTTTTTCAGCTGTGACTCACATATAATGAATGGTCTTCTATCCTCACCGATTTCTAATGTTTTTACACCATGCTTTGCTACAACCATGTACACTAACTAACCTGCTGACATACCGTCAAGCACGGCATGGAGAGCACAGCAAACTGTGCATCATTTGTGGCGCATCCCAAAAATATAAGCCTGAATTGTGGATTACTTGCTTTTCTCTGGGGGGTTTTCGAGGCTGCATAATTGCATAAAAGAATACCAACCCGCTAATGAGTTTTGTCATTAACAAGTTACAAACATTCACCGGAGTGTTTTGTCATAATCTCGTGCGCCTCAATAAACACACTGCAATGTAAGTAATCTGCTATTATGACTGGTATTTTAGGGATTTGTAGCGTTTTGCTTTTTTAAAATTCATCACCCTTAATGATTCTCCCCTAATGGCCTACTAACAGTTTCAGAAATATGTCAAGAAGATGAGTAGCTGGATTTCACTTGATTATATTTTGGCTTTATCATGTTAACCTCAACCCCATCATTCGAGAAGTATCTGCTGAAAAGAGACAATTGAGTTTGTCAAAGAGACACTTTACCTCGTCCATCCCTGAACTTGACATTTCCCCTCTTGTCACAGAGTACAAACAACTTGTGACAACTCGCCTCATTTCACAAACCCGCACAGGTGGTGCACTCACTGAATGCAGCATTATGCAGCCCTTCAAAACGACCACGCGACCGATGCTCCAATCAGATCATCCGCTGCAGTGACCTGGGCTGCATATTTCTTGTATTCTCTGCTTTTTCCTGATGCTGACCTCTCATTTCTGTTTTCCTGTTCATTCCATCTGTTTACTCATCTTTTGTTCTTTACATCCATGTGTCTGTCGGGTGTTATGTTTTTTGCGTTCCCGCTGTTTTCGTCTGCAATACCCTAGATGCGTTTGCACCCTCCCCAGGAGACGGTCCTGCCGCTGTGGCCGCGGGCCCCGCTGCCGATGCGTTTGGTGGATCTGGTGGGTGACAAAACGGCCTCTTGTGCAAGTGTGTGTGTGTAGGGTGTGTGTGTGTGTGTGTGAATGTGAAAGCTGTTGCCTTTATTATATCACAGCTGCTTCTGCTTTCATAGGAGACAGTAGAGCAAACCCTCAGGGGCCTACCGTCTCACCCCGAATCCTGCAGTCATAAACCCTCTCCTCACTCTTCTTCCTCCTAATATTCAACCGCTGAATACTGCAGTAAAAAGCACAGTGCAGCATTTAACTGTACTGTAGTCCCAGAATGGATACCATTATTGTTTGTTTTAACCCTAACCCTTATACTACCTGATACTAATGATTATATTAATCATTGTTGAAACTTTTTTCTTTTTCTTCTCTTTTTTTAATAACTCCATTTAGTCTCTTTCTTTGGGCTTTTTTCTCGCAAATAGCTTCTTTTTTTTAAATAAATGAAATGCACTCCCTTCGGGTACATCTAGTTTGTGCATAGCAGACTTAACCACAGCTGTTACACAAACAGTTGTAGTTCATTTAAAATGCTTCGCCATTTACTTTATTTTGCGCCCAGACTTGACCTCCAGTGTTAATCGGCGTAGAAAGGACAGGCCTGGAAAACTTCTCCAATGGGATGAGAGTATACACGTAGGCTCTTAAGTGATCCACGTGTCCCCTACTTTAAATCGCTGTGGCAAAACACATTCGTACAGAAATGCATGGTCACCAGAAGATGAATCCGATTGACATTGGTGAGTCCCTGCCTTTAGGTCAAAATTTTTATTTGACGAATCGTCTGTTTCAGGATCAAATACCTGCAAAACTAATGACATTCCATCAACCTTTGCCTTTTCTGATTATTAGCTTTTGTTGGCATGCCTTTTGTTTAGCCTAAACTAGAGACGATGGACATCAGTGTGTTAGCATATTTATTGTGAGGTCCACATGCTGACTTTAGCACTTAGCTCGAGTTAGCTGTGCCTGTAAAGACTGACAGTCTTGTTTTCTGTTATTCAGATTGAATAGATAGTCAAATGTTTTGGTAACAAAAAAAAGTAGCCAAGTGACATAAGGGCTACTATGTCAAAAGTTGTTTTTGTACTGTAAACATTATTTTAACTGTAGCCTTGGTGAGTGAAAAAAACCCACTGGATTTAGCTACTTATAATAGCATGAATGGAAATACTTCAATATTCTCAACGACAAAGACGCGTCGCTCCAGTTCTCAGTTTCTGGGTAGTTGAACCAAGTAGAAAGTAGTTTCTTTAATCACTTTTATTAGGTGCTAATAAGATCTCCACTCTTATAAGTATGTGGTAGTTATGTCCTTTTTATTCAATCTTAGCAGCCCAATGCCAACAATGTACCCGGGACACATGGATCATAGGGTGATAAATTGAAAAACTAATCGACCAATGGGCCAGTCTACCAAAAGTTGTACTCCACTACCATCTGTAGTCAGATATGAGTTCCTGAAGAGATGCTCACCACTGTCTTCTGAAGTTAAATGAGTATCCGTGTGCTTGGTTTACTTTCTTTGTATCTAACCCTGGTTTGGAGCTTCAGAGGCGTCTCGCCTCACAAATATGCTTTTTACAGTGTTTGTTGCTTTAACAAACCCTCAATCCTCCCCTTCCTCTTCCTCATCCACTCACCGTGCCCTTCCCTTCTTCTCTAATCATAACACCCCTCCCCCAACCCAACCATCAACACCACCTGCTGCTCTTCCTGAAGACCCCTTTGCTACGACGGAGGGGAGTGGGGCCATGGTTCAAGAGCTGGACCTGTTCGCCATGATGCCAGCCGACACGGGGCCCCCCGTCGTCACCCCTCCCACCTCTAATGAGGCGCCGACCATCGTCGCCCCCATCGCTGCCCCCGCTGCCCCCACCCCTTCTTCCACCACCACCACTACCACCACCAACACCACCACCACAGAGTCTGCAGCCGCTCCGACTCTAGATATCTTTGGTGGTAAAGTCCTCTCGCTCACATTATGCCTCTCACTGCATCGCCCTGCATTATGACGATGATGATGATTTAGGTTTTGATAATGATGATGACTGTGTTGCTCTTGCTAGTGATGATGATGATGATGATGATGACAGTAGTGCCAATGATCCTGCCCAGTCCCTGCATTTCAGATTTGTTTGTCTTTATTTCCCATGATGTCTTTCCTTGAGATACAGATCATTTAATCAAGTTAATCAAGCAACTTGACCTCCTCTGCACAAATTTAATATTGAAAAAAATCAACAATGAAATCAATTGTGTATGCCATTTTACTGTTGTCCATTAGTTATCTATTGTTTTGGTAACAAAATCTCAGTGTTAATTTGACCTCTAGGGACGAAAATGTACTTTTATCTCTTTTTCTTCTCAGAGGTTGCTCAACTTGTTTTGATTATTAACCAAACACTAACAGGCAGACTGCCAAATCTAGAGGGAAGAAAGTAGTTTTCTTCTCCTGCTTGTGACCAATGTTTTAGATACTGACTGCTGAGAATGCTTTATTAGCTTACGCACTTCAGTTAAAAGGGAAAATTGCTCAATGTCAGAATTCATATATGCCCAGCCTAAACTAGCATGGGATCCAGCCCCCTGCGATCCTGCACAGAATAAGAGTGCATATGATAACGGTCGGATGGACATGTGCTATTTATAAGCGGTTTTCATCCACGTAGTTGTAGCCGTTCCACCACTTTGGTCAAGACTGAAGTATCTCGGCAACTGTTGGATTGATTGCCATCAAACGTGTGCAGATGTTCATCTTCCCAAGGGGATGAACCATCTCACTTTCCATTCAGAACCTTCAGGTCAAAATTGAATTCGTCCAAACTTTGTTTTGCCTTTTCTGTGACACATTCACATCAGCCTCAGCTGTGCCAATTTGCTAATGTCAGCATGCTAACAGGCTAAACTCATGAAATGAACCTGGTAAATATTACTAGCATTTTTAGCTCAGTCGCAGGCAAGCATGCTAACGGTAACGTTTAATCAAATCACTGCTGTTCAGCCTCAGAAACCTTCATGCTGAACTTTAGCAATGTACCCTTTTAACTTTTGCACTGTTTCCTTTTGCATCGCACCATTATAATAATCAAACTATCTGCTGCTCTCTCTCTCTGCTTTCCCTCATCTCTCTTCTTAACTCATCATTCTGTTTGCACTGGACTTGAACTCTGAACGTACATATGATTGTGTGTCCTTGTTCTTAGATATGTTTGATTCTATGCCTGAGCAAAGCCCTACCACAGAATCCAAAGCTGCTACCACTCCTAGCGTAGACCTTTTTGGTTCAGGTACAGGAGTCGATATCCATTTATCTGTGTGTGGAACCTTTCTCATCTCTTCCGGTTTCCATACGTCCACTCCTCTGTCGACTGTTTTCTCCCCCCACTCCCGTCACACACGTCTTGGTTTGTCCCCCATAGTGGTATGAGAACTGTGCATGTAACCCACTCGTCAAGTCTTGGAATGTCCTTGTGGCTGCTTTCTATCCATGCTGTCTTTCTCTACCTGCCACGCTAACACTTTTCTTTGCTCCCAAACCTCCATGGTTTCTTCTTTCTTTCTTTCTTTCTCGTATTCTGCCTCTCTGCTTGCACTGGTCAATTAGACCTCCCTGCTGTTTCACGCGGGCCTTCTCCTTTGCCCGAGCCGGCTCCGCCTGGAGACATCGTGACCGGTGAGTTAAGCTGCTTTATCTTTACTGCATCACTCTCCTCCCTTTTCCTTTTTTCACAAAGTGTGCAGCAAGTCTCAATTTATCCTGTCGTATCTTTTTTTGTTCTTCCTTGCATGGTGCATGGTGTCACCACGCACATGCACACCCAGTCCTGTACTCTGAAGCGGTGCACGCTTTCAAGGTTGCGGACACACAGTTGAGATGCAGGGAGGCCTGCTTGGTTTCTGCATGTCCGCTCGCCTTTTAGAAAGGGCATAAAAGTCCATGAGCAAAGCATTCTCCCCCTTTAGAAATAAAGCTGATCACTGATCAATGCAGTCACATGGACTCGAGAGTAATTGAATCCTCTACTGCTTCTGTCTCTCTGCACCGCTCAGACTCATTTGCGTCTCCAGCTCCTGCCGCCGGTGACGCTTCCGCCTCAGGCTCCTCCCCAGAGGACTTCTCTCCTCCCAAAGCAGAGCCAGCACCTGTCATTGACCTGCTGGGTACTGTACACCTCCAAACACACAATGCACACATCTCTATATGGCAGCATGTGCCGCATGATAATTTATTTATGTATAACTGTCGCTGTATTTTATCATTTTACTTATCGTTTTTTTCTCTCTTCTTGAGTGAATGTTTGTACCAGTGAGGCTGATAGTGTCCAGATGTGATGATAGACTTGTTCAGTTTAGACCATTTAGCGGATTATATTGTAGTATTCGGCAGCAAGTATAGCCACTAGTTACATTTCCAAAATAATTATTAGACTGTGTGTTTGTGTGTGTCTCCATTGAAGTGACTTTTTTTTCTCAAAGTTTAGCGTACTGGACTATAAACAAGAGGTGTTCATCTTCTCGTGAGGATTCTTAGCGCGGCATGGCTCTAATAAGTCAATGTCAGCCTGTCTGTCAGTCGATCAGTCGGTCGGTCCACCACTTCGTTCCAAATCGGAATAATTTCAACACCTACTGGATGGATTGGCACATATTTTTAGCAGATGGTTTCCCAGGGGACGAGTCCTTGAACCCATTGTCAGGTTGGCGTCTTTGGACTTTTGGTGAAATATCATCATGGGATCACGGTGAAATTTGTTGAAGATATGAAACCTTTTTTGGACAGGCATCGGACCTTTTTTATTTTGGGAACGATGGGAATTATTCAAAAGATATGTCGATATATTGAGCATAACTCAGAAATAGATTGGGATGATTTTGGGATGATATTTGAAAAGAAATCAGATTACATCTTTTTGATTTTCTTGCTAAACCGTTATTATAGGAAATATTATAGGAAAGTGCCTGGAAAACTTGTGCTGCTCTCATAAATTCAAACAAAGGATGTTGCGACTGATGGAACAGGAGGGTTGGGTGTTAAGCCACAGTGATGATAGTGAGAGGGTGGACTGCTTCACATACCTCGGAGTCCACATTTCATCAGACCTCACCTGGTCCAAAAACATCTCCCATCAGGTGGGGAAGGCCCAGCAGAGGCTCTACTTCCTCAGGAAGCTGAAGCAGGCTCACCTTCCTCAACACCTGCTGATAAACTTCTATCGGGCAACCATTGAGAGCCTCCTGACCTCCTGCTGCACTGTGTGGTTTGCTAGCTGCACAGTGGAGGACAGGAGGGATCTGCAGCGGGTGGTGAGGATGGCAGAAAGAGTGATTGGGACCACATTACCCCCCCCTCAGTGACCTATACGCTGGCCGGCTCTGTAAAAAAGCCAGCTGTATCTCCAAAGACCCCACCCACCCTGGACATGCACTGTTTGCTCCCCTTCCATCTGGAAGGAGATACAGGACAATTAAAACACGCACAAACAGACTACAAAACAGCTTTTACCCACAGGCTGTCAAATGCATAGAACCCCCCCCCCCCCCCCCAAAAAAAATAAATAAATAAGAAGCTGAGGACACTAGCACTAGCACTAACTGCTGAACAATATTCAATGGCACATGCACTTTATGATGATCCACTTATTTATCTGTCTACTTGTGATGTCAATGTTTCTATGGTTGTTTTCAATGTTTGTCTTTACTGTAAGAGCTGCTAAACTGTTTTTCGTTGTTTTCGTGACAATGACAATAAAGTATTTTATTCTTATTATTCTACTGATAATAATAATAAGAGAGAGAGATTCTCCTCAGCAGCAGCTGGGCCTTATGTGCATATTAGACGTCAACATGATAGAAAAGGTCTCATCGAGAACGGAAATCTATCTCTAACCACACTAAGCTTTAATTTATTTGTTATTTCATGTGACTTTTTTTTCTTTTTCTTTCAGTTATAGTTTTGTGTTATGAAGATAATCTTGTCTCCTACCTCCTCATTGTGTCCCAGTGGGTGGTCTAGGGCTGACCTCTCACCCCTTTCTGCCCTGCATGCTGCCTTGTGGATAACTGGACGGCCCTGCAGACTCCTTCGGCAGTCCTGTGGAGGAGACGCAGAGCTCTGCTCCTGGAGGGCCTGGGGACGATCTGCTGGGAGGTGAGTCTCCTTCTGATCATTTTTAATGGGAATTATGGTTGTATTAGAAAGGCTTAAGGGACCGGCAAATCTTGATAAGGTGTCCACAGTTTTGCAAAAGGTTTATAGGCAGGAAGTAATGATGGAGATGCATTTGCCAAATGAATAATGACACAGACTTGGCAGGGCTGGTTACATTTTATTACACAGCAGTTCAAAAGTGGATTTTGACTCATTTGGAAATGTCTGCAGAATGTCTGTCCAACATGACTACCTCGGGATGTCAAAGCCAATTTCTGGCCCATCTTATTTCTGTGACTGAACTGCAATAGTTCACGAATGAGATTGTCATTTTTGTTTACATCTTTGTGCGTTAAAAGATATGTTATTTTTAACACACACATACACATACACACAATACATGCATTTCAGACGAGACACAAGATAAATCTCAGACATGAGATGGTTAATGAGGTTGGAAAGATTTCTTCTATTGAATATTCCATTGAATGTTTGGCATGCAGATTTTTTTAAATCTATTTTCTTCTTTTGGTCTACTTCACTGTGTTCTGCTCAGATACTGTAATACATATCATGGATTCCACTTATTGTTGTAACTGGTTTGGTAATGTGCTGTCTTATATTCTGTCCAGTGTGCTGTGTGCTGATACTATTTGCTGCTGCACTTACCGGCTTTGCCCACAGGGATAATCAAAATTAAATTTTGCTTCCGAGATGTCCCGCGTGCCATCTGTTATGTCCGTAATCATATTTAATATGTGTTCCTTGTGGAATTAGGAAAACAGTGCTACATGGGATATCACAGTCCTTTCTGTCATCCCCCCAGGCCTGATGTCGCCCACGCTGGCTCCCACTGCTGCCCCAGCTCTGACTCCAGCCTTGGCTCCCATGCAGAACGATCTCCTGGAGTCGGGCTTTGATGCTCTGGGCTCCCTCGCCTCTCCAGCGCCGCCTGTACCTGCTGTGGTACCAATGGTACCAGCTGCACAAGATCCTACACCGGCGCCCTCTGGTGGCTTTGATGCTTCAAGTAAGTGGATCATGATGTGGTTTTTTTCTCCCTGTTTTTATTTTGGTAATTTGTCTCATTGTCATGCCTTCTGAAATATTAGAGAATCTCAATGAGTATTTTCTTCATATTTGCACAGGTCATCTGCTTAATGCACATTAATCTGCTCTGACTCATTACAACTGAGCTACCTTAACCATGACCTGTTAACTCTTCCTGCTGAGAGCCTGACTACACTGCATGAATGACACACTGACATGTGCTGCTGCCACTGTCCTCCACTTAAGTCCAACGGTTGTTTCAGCGGACTGCTTAACTCCTCAGCGCGGTTGCCTTTCTTGCAATTATTTTTCTTTCTTTTTCTTCTTCTAAATCTCTTCTCTTGTACTTCTCACACTTTCACAAATGCTGTGCTTTCTCCACCTCCTGCTCACCCCACCACCTCTTTGCAATCTTTCTTTTTGTTTTTCTGCTTCACACTTTTAATCTTCTGCTTCATTTAATTTCCTACTTCACCCCTATCCACATCCCTTCCACTCTGCTGGGTCATTGCTTGCTTCTTCTAATCTGTAACCGGTGAGTTCCACCCGGCAGTGCGTTGCAGCATGTGCAGTTTGGACATGTCTTCCCTTCTGCATCTTTGCATGTTGCAGTATGACCCCCCCAATTGTCTCCTGCATGAGACAAGACCGACTGTATTGTTGTTTATTTGCCCTTGGTCATTCAGAGCAGTGGCTTTTATTTTAACCACATGCCATCAAGGCCCAAGTCTGCAGTCTAGTCTGCAGGTTTTATATATTGTATATTTTTTTACAAGTGGCCCATCAAACAGCATCACATTGTAGTGAAAAGCCTACAAACATAAACACAAACACAATTTAATGTGTTTTTATAACATGAAATCTAAGTGGTAAGAGGCAGAAAGTTCTGCTACACTTTCTATAGTTTTGTAAGAACTGTAAGAAGCTTTTTTAATTAGGTTCTGTGTGAAGCCTAGTGGATAGCAGCTAAAAGTAATGTATACATTGTAAGCTAAACATACTGGATAAACAATATAAATATAAGCTAGCTAAAAGGGCTTGATAAGCAGTTGAAATAGTAGCTTAAAGTAATGGATAAATAGTGAGCTAAAAGTAATGGATAAATAGTTAGCTACAAGTGATGGATACATAGTTAGCTAACATTAATGGATTCATAGTTAGCTAAAAGTGATGGATAAATAGTTAGCTAAAAGTAATGGATTAATAGTTAGCTAAAAGTAATGGATTAATAGTTAGCTAAAAGTAATGGATAAATAGTTAGCTAAAAGTAATGAATAACTAGTTAACTAAACGTAATGGATAAATAGTTGAAATAGAAGCTAGCTAAAAGTTCTTGATTAACAGTTGAAATATAGCTTAAAGTAGGCTCATGATAAACAGTTAGCTAAAAGTAATGGATACGCAGTTGAAATAGTAATTTAAAGTAGTTAGCTAAATGTGCTGGATTAATGGTAGAAATTGTGAGTTTAAGGTATTAGACAGTGTAAAAAGTTAACTACAAGTTTATAGATAAAAATCAGAAATGGTTGAAATGTTCATCCCAGTCGTGGTAGTTAAAATACAAACTTGAGCAAACAGACCTAAACATTGACATTTTTAATTGCACTGTATTAAGACATCATTGCTATAACATCCAGTTTAAAATGAATTCAGATGAACATATTTGGAAGGTGGTGTTATCTGTATGGACTTTGGGGGTACGTCAGACAAGGTTGAGGGCCACTGCCTTGGTGAATACACCCCCAACCAACTTTCAACAACACAATGCTTCTTCAGAGGATAGTTGGTATGACAACCTGTGAACTCTGTGGTCTTGATGACACCTGGTTCAAAACCAGTGCTTTGTTCCAAAATCAGCCCCTTTTTAAGTCCCTGAGATGTGACTATGTAAACTGGCTGAGCAACTGAGTGCTGTTGCTGTAATTACGTCCCTTTTTGAATGCTCAAAAATATTTACAGTAACGTCCTGCATTGTGCATGCGGTGCACAGCTGACTACTCATGCTGTCACAGCTGGATTGTCCCCTTCACTGTACTCAAACTCCTTGTCCCCTTAATTGATCAGGGATTTGCATGTTTGTAATCTGTGTTGTTTCTCTGACGTCTCGTTATTTCCACCCTCTCCCCAAGTGTTTGATGGATTAGGCGACTTGCTGATGCCCTCCATAACGCCCCAGAGCACCGGGGGCAGCATGACTGGAAGTACAGCAGGAAGCATGGGAACGCTTGTTGCAGCGGGAAGCATCGCCGCTGCGCCCTCCGCCACCGCCACCGCCACCCCACCTCTCACGAAAACCGTCGGAGGGGACCTGGACTCATCACTGGCCAACCTGATTGGAGGTAGACTGCAGCTTTGTTTGTCTGGAGCTCAGTCATTTCTGTTTCTAATTAAGTAGAAATGTAACTCTTCTTTCTTTCTTCTGTTCAGACCTTGGAGTAAAGAAAAAGTAAGTGTAACTTCTATACATTTACTTGTGTAGGCTTTGACATGTATGCATAGCTCCCACAGAGCTGCAATGTTTTGGTATTTGTGAATAACTAAATTGAGGAAGCGTCGTTTTTTGGACATATTATATCATATCAGCTGCTTATTTTTAGTTTGCATCTAACCTGAATGTTGTTTTGAGCTAATTTCTTTGGTTTGATTTTGTTGCATCATAGTCACCCCATTATTAAGTATTCCACAGCTAGATACTCTAAGAGGGAATACTATGTGAGGAATGTGACAGCAGTAGTTTGATTTTGTTAGGACTTCTTTGGAGCAAAAATGTAAGTCTTATCTAACAGATTTTCTGCAGTCACAGACCGACGAATAGCACAGTAGAGCCTGAGGTGTATCCTGTGTTTTGATTCTCATTAGGGACCCACATAGTGAGAAGAAGCTGACAGGAGGGGCCAACTGGATGCCACATGTAGCTCCCACAAGCTGGGCTACACCAGGAGCCCCCATGGTAAGAACAGCATCGCCACCGCGCCACCTGCTGTGACATCACACTTCATCCAAAAAGAAGCTTTGCTGCAGACAAGGAGGGGTGACTGTGGCTCAGGCAGAAGAGCAGTGTTCGATCCCCGCCTCTGCACTCCACTTACACTGATCCCCAATTTGCTGATCCCCAATTTGCTACTGATGGGCAGGCCAGGACTTTGCATGGCAGCTACGTCTCCATCGCTGTATGAATGGGTGAATGAGTTGCACAAAGTGCTTTGTAAGGTAGAAAGCAGCTATCACAACGATAAAGTTGGCGAAAGAAAAATTGTTTAGCTATTGCAATAATTTAGAATTCACAAAGGCTCTTTTCCGTGTCCCTCTAGGCTGGAGCCTCCCCTGGAGCTCCTGGGGCTCCAGTAGCAGCCATGGTGCCGCCAATGAGCGCACAGCCTGGCTTTGGCTTGGTGAGCTTCAGAAAGTTCTCTAGAATTTAAACCTTGAACCTTTTATCAGCTTTTAATCAGCAGGATAGACCTTTGCAGTTTACATTTACGAGGGCAGATGATGGTAAATCTGCATCGCCCTAAAAAGTCTACTGCGTTATCCCTGTGTTACCAGCCTCCTGCAGGAGGGCCTGGAGCTCCCATGATGCAACCCATGATGGGGCAGCCAATGATGGGACAGCCCATGATGAGACCTCCCTTCACTGGGGTGGCTGGAGCTGCACCCGGAGCGCCGGTAACAAACCACCCATAGTGACACCCTCAGTGAATAATCATGTTGTCGTAAAAAGCTGCTGCAATTTCTTGTTCTTCTTTTTCTCAGATTCCTCCAGGACCTGCAAGCCAGAGCCCCAAGAAGCCAAAGGACCCTTTGGCAGATCTCGACCTCAAAGACTTCTTATAACGCCCCAGGTGGGAGCTCTGAGCAGTACATGCAGTATGGCACAACTTCTGGAGGACTTTGGTCCATTAACTTTGTGGTGGTTGATGTATAGATTTGGTGGATAGAAGGTGCAAATCTGTGCCACGACGATGTCTAAATAACAGAGATACAGACTTGAGAAATGTCTTCAAAGACAGACAAAAAACTTGCACCTTATTACACACACTTTTCATCTAAATGGAGTAATTGAAGTGAACAGTCTCAGAACTATTTAGATTTGAACAGGTCATTGGCTACTAATCTGTGCTAATTAAAGGGGATCTTTTTTATCTATTAAAAATTCAATATGATATTATTACCGATAAGTATGTATTCTTTAGTGTAGAATTACCTAATTACCTAATACCTAATCTACATATAGAGTGGGTTCGCTTCAGGTAGCCAACCGCCATGTTTCTAAGGTAGCCCAGAACAGACAAACCAAGCACTGGCTCGAGACTGGGACATTTGCGTTTTCTCGTCAGAACATTGTGGTTCTCCTACATGCTTGGCACACAAGAAAAGTTTATGTTCGTTGCAGTCCTACACACTGGACTTTTAAGGGACCGTTTTTAGTGCTTGAAACCCCTTTTCTAAATACACACCAGTATCAGTACTCATGGAGAAACTTGACAAATAGGAAATCACTGTCTGTGAGCTTTGTATTATTTTAAATGTGAACCTCATGACGTGATGTTGAAATGTTCTCTATTTCCTGTCTTCCAGCTGCTTTCTCCTCTGGAGCAGGGCCCTCTCACCTTTTACCTGGTGTCTGTCAACATCTCAGGATGTTCAGCTACTACAAGAGCCTCTTATCTCCACCCCACCCATCAACACCCCAACCTTCTCCTGTGTGATGTCGTAGCACAAACTGTGAAAGTGAACCCTAGCGGATTATATATATATATAGATATATATATAAAGATATATATCTATATATAGATGTATATATGAGAAAAAAATACAAGTGTGTGTGTGTGCTTATGTAGATGTACTAATCTTTTGTCTAAACAAAATCACTCAAAACCCAGACAAAAAAAAGTCCACAAAAGTAAGTGAAAGAAAGTGAAGGCGTATATGTTTAGGTTTCTTTCCCGTGTTGAATGATGGATGTGCTTTGGTGTCCTGAGCCCCACCCATCACCCCATATGTGTCCCCACCTCCTCATTAAAGGGGAGGAGCTCTTCTTTGTCCCACTATGATTGGATAAGAGTGGTAAACAAAGCCCCGGTAGATTCTTTTGGAGAAACCTGTTGTGTGTTGTTTACAGAAAGGTCCTCGTTGATGTACATAGATTTCTCTGGCGTGGACTTCTTCTCTATTCTGTATGTCTGTTGAAGAGAAATATAAATGTGAATCTGACATGAAATTGTAAGAAGTCGTGTGAGTATTTCCCATCATCTTTTGAAAGTATTTGGAAACAAATATGATTACCGCTACATGATTACTGTATATTTAGAAACAACTTCCATGGGCTTCTGAATCATACCAGACCAGCAAGTGATCCTTTTTATTTGTTTCTTTTTTTTTGTACTTGTGGCTTATTTTTCTATGTTTCTTTATTTGTCCCGTGTTAAAATTACATGTTCTGTTTCTGGTAGAATGATGCTCCTAAAACTGCTGTGGATATTTGCTGGCATTGCTATTAAAGAACATATCTTACTACTAACTCCCAGAGAAAATGCTTTAGTTATTCGTCAGAGAGGTAAACCCAAACTGTCCCTCAGTATAACTGTATATGTTTCTACCTGCGGTTATGACTCTACCTATGTGGATATGTCTGTTGCCTGTGCTCTCATTATTACTACGACCAGGTCAGTATGATCCCTTTTGTATTTAGAGTAGAAGATTATTCTGTTGCCATACTAAACTCTATATTCAGACAGATTAGATCAAAAGATTTCAAAGTATAGCAGACAACCAACATGGTGATCTAGCAGGAAGGACTTTAGTAGCAGTCAGGTGGAGCTTTTGCTCAACAAACAAAGTTCTGTTTACACTCACTGTCTCTCACCAAATAAGCTTTGGGTGCGTCACCGAGGACCAACAAATGTGATGAATGAGTTTACTTCCTCATGAAACATTTGAAAAGCTCATTTATTTTGTGAAAACTCTGAAACCTACGCTTGATTTCTGTCTGAACATAGTTTTTGACGAATTTGATCATTGCTGACCTTTGGCCCATTGTCAGTTGAAGGGTACATATTGTCAGTGGCCACAGGAGGATGCCACCGTCCGTCTAGCCACGATCGTGTCCCCCAAAAGCATCATAACTCAAAGCTCCTCTGTTCCCGCAGACTAACAATGGAGTCAATGTGTGGCTATGCATGTGGACAGCGGCTGTGTAACACCAGGGCCCCCGGTCCTGTGCTGTAAACCAGACTAACGTGAAGCCTGCTCTGTGTCGTCTTTTCAATGCACTGAATAAGCAATTG
The DNA here is from genome assembly GCA_038501785.1 of Myoxocephalus aenaeus. Classification (NCBI taxonomy): domain Eukaryota; kingdom Metazoa; phylum Chordata; class Actinopteri; order Perciformes; family Cottidae; genus Myoxocephalus; species Myoxocephalus aenaeus. The sequence goes on along the minus strand of JBAMJR010000359.1, from coordinate 744,436 downwards.
GTTTTGAGAATCTGATATGATTCAGAGAAAAAAAAACGATGGGAGATTATTAACGTTTTTCATGACTGAATTATCAAAATTGTATTTTTGTTTAGTTGTAAATTTATTTTATTTACGATGGCCCCGCCCCAGTGCATGTAAGCCCTTTGAGGTGCAATAAATTCAATGACGGATTGAACTGACCATGACGAGGATTTCCTTTCTTCCTTATTACAACGATTTTTAGTCAGTTTGAAGCTGTATTTCATGAATTCAAATCCCAAAGCATCAACAGTATGTTCATGACCAAGACCAGATTGCCAGCTTGGTAAAGTGGGTAAATGCCCCAGACCCTCAGGGGCCCCCTTATACAGTAGATATACTTATAGAAGGTCCCTGTGTCAAAATCCACATTCCCTAAATACAATTGATTTAACCACAAACCAATTAACACTGCATCTGGCTGTATTAGGGAGCTGCCATGTATAGTCTGCTTTGTAGACTGTACTAAACATAGATTTTTGCCCACTTTGATCAAATGTACAGATGTTTATTCACACCTCCAGCAGACACAGAACAACACTTTCTGTCCAGCTGACCAACATAAGTCCTCATCACCTGAGAGAAATGTATCTCTTTAGCTGCTAAATACTCCACTATGAGCAATATGGTACTGGACAGATAGCGCACGGTGGGTTTATCAGAGCTTTGAGCCAAAGAGTTCATTGGTATTTGATGACATCGTTCACATTAAACATGTAGACGATGTTGATTAGTGCCGCTTCAATGGGGACAGAGAGGCAACAGGGTACTAGATAATGCGCAGCAGGCCAGAGGTCAGAGGCGTCAAAAGGGGCCCAACAATATATTTGCCCCCCAGCTAAAAAATGAAGCCATGCGGTTCAGTGGCTTGACTTGACATGCATTAGTTGTTCTTGAGTATGTTTTTGTGAGTTGAACAGTTAATTCAATGGTACAGTTACTGGGTCGTACAACAATTGTTGTCCGTAGACAACAGTGTACAATAGTAGAAATGATTCTTTGTCATCCGGATCGTCACAAACACACACACACACAAGTAGTAATCTTGGTTTAATGGTTGGTAGTCTTCAATCGGCATCATTGATTTCAGGTATTTGGTATTCAAAAAGATACTCGCATGAATTTTTGGAACATAAACGTCAACTTGAAAGGTAAAAAATATCCCAGATTTAGATTTGTTATTTTATAACAGTATTGCCTCGGTAATCTCATTTAACCCTTAGAATTAGAGAAATCTCAACAGCTCAAGTAAATCAATAAATGGTTCAGTCCCCGTCTTAACACAACCCCAATATGTCGCCTCACATGAAATACATCGTTACAGTACTGGGCTATCAAAATATATTCTGATAAGTCTCCCCGACCCCCCCCACCCCAAAAAAGTGTACAATCCATAAATTAGCACCACGTCTTCTGGATAAGCACCGATAGAATTATGTGCACAACAATGAAACCACATTTCACTGTGTTGCAAGAACAGAGAAAAGATCACAAATGACGCACAAATCTGAAGAAAAAAAAACAATTGTATCCAGGATTCATGAGGAGCCTTTCTCTATTTAGACGGAAAACTGTCTTTTCATAAAAAGGTAGTTGTAAAAAAAAAATTCTAGATATACACAATGCAAAACACCAGTTCCACCAATTAAAAATGCTTATAAAACCAGGTATCTCAATATCTCTCTATAGTTAATTTGTAAAAACAAAAGTTACATAAATTTCTTCTGGGTCTTTTGTCAAAGCCATCTTTACAGTGGTGGAGAAAAGCTTGAAAATGCAGGTCTCTCCATACGAAGCCGAGTTGGAATTTAAGACAAATGCACCAGGGGCTTTGCTCACAAACATTTTAATATACACTCTTCCAACATCGTATCCAAAAATTTCAAATCTTTAAAAAAAAGAAGAAAAAATTGAAAGCAAAACGGCAGATCTGAACGATCTTAAATACATACAATACATATTTTTTTCTTGGTTGTTTTTTTTCAGAAATAAATTAGAAAAGCTGAAGAGCCACAGTTCTCTTGATGCGCTGACGAGTTCTTGTTGTTGTCAACACTGAGTCTGTATGGCCGCGTGTGTGTGTGTGTGTGTGTGTGTTTGTGTGTGTGTGTGTGTGTGTGTGTGTGTCTATCGATGTAGCAGGAGGCACAGGAGGTAAAAGGGAAGCAGGAAGAGGAGAGGCAGTCGCCGTGGCCCCTGGTGGGTGATGAAGGGTGAGAGTATAGGTAGGGTGTCCCTTGCGCAGAGAGAGGTGCTGGTTTAAGGGGGCGGATCCTGTGTTTTTCTTAGGCTACCTGGCACTCACTTGAGTCCCCGTGGACCCAGTAGCAGATCTGGGCATATTTGAGAGGCGTTATCCTCACCGCCACGTTGTAATCCTGCTGCATCCCGTTCCCGTTTACGTCCACCCACTGGTGACCGGAGAAAACCCCAATGATCTTCCTGGTCCACTTCTTCTGGCCAGGCTCTTTGAGGCGGATGTAGATCCCAGAGCCACTGGAGCCGGGCTTGGCGTCGCAGTACTGGTACATCAAGTCGTTGGACTCCTCCGAGACGGAGCAGAACCGGTACACCAGGTTGCCAGGACGGTCATCATCAAAGCCAGAGAAGTGGATCCTACCGGCTGGGAGCTTCTTCACCGAGGGGATAACACCCAGATCCATGTGCTTGACCTTTGGGGCTTTCTTCAGCTCCAAAATAGCATAGTCATAATCCGCAGCCAGTCCGTCAGACACACCTTTGAACCAGCCCTTAGGCACCTGGGTCTTCTTCACCCCGGTCCACCGAAATGAAGGTTTCCCTGATTCCGCACTTCGCCGACTCCTGCTCTTTCGACCTTTCCCTTTCCCTTTCCGGTCCCCTTTCCCTCCATTCTCTTCCTTCTCCTCCACTTCCTCTTCCTCCTTGTCTCCCTTTCTCCGTTTGCCCTTTCCTCGCCCTCCTCTCCCTTTGCCTCCTTTCCCTCGTCTGGACTTCTCCTTCAGAATACCAACTCGCAGCTTCTGCACCCCATCCAGATAATCCTTCCCGTCGTGGATGCAGTGGGCGGCGGTCAGCACATGTCTAGGCGACACGAGAACCCCGGAGCATCCTGTGGAGATCTTAACGGTGGTGGAGAAGGGATATTTGGTGGAGAACTGCTTATCTGAGATGCTGAAGCGGGTATCTGTGCCGTACACCTCGCGTTTCTGGCGGGAGCTGGACGAGATGTTCCCGGACCAGGCAGTCACCTCGTTGAGGCCCTGCACGGAAACTGAGGTATACGTGCGCGTGCCGTTCTCGTAAACCGTCTCGTAGGACAGGAACTGCTCCAGGTCATCCAGAGAGGTGGCGGGGAGGCGGCGCTGACACTCGATCCCACAGGTGCCGCTCAGCTCCGGCTGAGAATGGGCTGAAAAGTTTGGGCTGCTTAGAGGCACAGTGCGTCTTTTCCTTACCAGAGGCACCTTCCACTGTGGCCAGGTGTACTCGTCGTCCACTGCATTGCCTTCAGCGGCTACAGCCAGCACCACAGCCAGCACCGTCACCGGGAGCAGCACACACAGGGGTATGGGGCCCATTGTTAAGTTGGGCCTGGCTCTGGAATATAAAGAGAGGAAGATTTAGGGAAACCTTGTAATAGAGGTGGAAAGAGATTCAAATTTAAACGTATTCTATCCATGGCTCTGTGAATGGCAATGTCAGATGGATGGCTAGTCAACCACTTCTGTGAAATATCACAAGAACTTTTGGATGGATTTACATGAAATATCTGATCTCTAACTTTTCCTCTGGCGCCTTCATGAGGTTTGCGCTTACTTTTTTTAAGTGAGCTGTCTGGTCAACTATAGGATGGATTGCCATAACATTTAGCAGGTACCCGTGGTGCCCAGAGGATGAACCTTACTGACTTAAGTGAACCCCTCACATCTCGCCAGATCAAGGTTTTTCTTTATCCAGTGAAATACCTCCATATGTACTAAATGGATTGCCACTACATTTGGTACCCAGAGGATGAACCCCAATAACTTTGGTGTTCCTCGGAAATTTCCTCAAGCGCCGCCATGAGGTCTATAGTTTGAAGTGACATGTCTCAACAACGTTTGACTGGACATTACATGGCACTCATCCATGTTACCCTCTTTTATAATCACTTTGGGCACCATCTGACATTACCTCTTACATCATCATCAGGCTCTTTGCCTTATTTTAGCGAAGCAATCACATCACCATTCAAACAGATCAGCATGCCATTGCCTCACCTTTCATAATTCCTTGATAATATGATACCACTTCTGCAGCCTGTTGCTTATTTGCACTGCTTCCTTCTGTTAAAAGACTAGCTTGTCAGCTCAACAATCTTTTTTTTAATTGGCTTGTGACACTGAGGATTCTGCGATTCTTGCTTGAGTATTAAGACATTAAAGGGCACACAATGCTTCTTCTTTGGAATCTTAAAACCGGCTTTAAACAAATGCAACATGTGGGAACACTCAGACTCCCTTGATCTGAGATGTTGAGGCCTCCAGGTCGAGAAAAAATAAACACAGACCCATGTATGGCCACAGGGAGGCAATGTAGCCCAGGATATCAGAGACATCTGTTGCGTGACAGCACAACGCACTCATTATTGTCCAGTTTTTCTTAAAAGAGCATTCATACTCGTTTCCATTATGTATGTAAAGAAATAGCATTCTCTGTGAAACATATAAAACATTAGCTGTGTGGTTGAGAGGAGATTAACGTCCTCTGAGTCTTGCTGGAGGCTGCGGGCAGCGAGGAGGAGAGGATGAACCCCCGATCCTCTGAATGGGCTGAGACAGTGGCTTGGAGGTTTGCCACAATGGTTAACCTTCTCCTCAGTAATGACCATATCTGGTTTCCTTCGCTCCACTCCGCTCCTCGTTGTGCATACAAATGACATCAAATAGAAAGGCTGCGTGGACCGCAGACAGCTTGCTGGTTCATGCTTCTACTGTACGTGTGTGATGCCGCCAATAACCCCGATAAAGCTTTAAAACATTCAGCAGACCATCACTTGACTACAGAGTCGGAGAGCTGGGTGATGAAGTCACACAGGGAGAGGAAATCATTTGGTTGTCGTTCATTGAGGAGCACTGTGGCAGGAGTGCAAATCCAACAGTCGATTTCAAACAGAAGTCACAGTGATTGCATTCACTTTGGAGTATTTTTCAAGGGGTTAGATGGTGTGTGACAGACAGACTGACATATGGGGAATCCAGATGAGATCAATGAGATGTAAGTGCAGCGTGAAAATGAGTCTGTGACTGTTTGCCAAAGCTCCATGTAGATCACAGCATCTCCTGTGGACCATTTCGATGCATCCTCCTCCTCTACAGAGATACTGCCCAAAACACCTTCTTTTTTTTTTAAGTTGAAACTTACAAGAATAGTTTTTTCATTTAAATTTTGTTGGCCAGTAAGTGCATTGTCATCCAACTGCAAAGGAGAACATTCGGCTTAAGTTTACCACGGAGTCCAATAAAACATGCCCAGTGGCCAACATCTAACCGGCCCCAAAGCAGACGGTGATAAAATACAAGCCCACAGGAGCTGTAAAACAGCCTCAATAAATGAGAATACAAAACTGACATTAAGTTTCTGTTCAGCTTCACACTCCCACCGCCAGACTCAGACATAACACAAATCTCGAAGAGAGCCTGCAATTATATTCAGCATAAAGTGGAAACTGATACGCTGCCATGATGGCTCTTGGTCACAGAAGGCGCTCATTTGAACATTTTTTCCACTGCAGTCAGCTGAACAAGAGGCTGTGCCCCCTCTCCATCCCACAGCTAGAGGCACCCAGGAGGCAGAGTGGCCAACGGATGGCGCTATATATATATGCTCAAGTGTTAGTCTCCAACTCAAGAAGCATGGATCACCTTCTATTGTCACGTTTAATGAATAAAAAAACTATTGTTTCATTCATTTTGACGGGTTCACACAACATCTTCATCCCAGGCACACAGTTTCCAGTGTGACAAGCAAGGGGAAAGACGTCACTGTCAGTTCTTAACAATAATGTGCCCCCACAAAAAAAGAAAGTCTAATTTCTTAAATATCAAAGCCGAGTCTCTCCTCATTCCCAAAAATAATATTAGCTATGTAATGCAAATAAATACCCTGTCAAATTAGATATACAATCCAATGTAAAGAAACTACATCTGTAATTCCACATCTGTTCCAGCATACTGCATACTGTACTTGGAAAGAATAGGGACAATAATAATTGCAAAGTAACTTATGCAAACTGTCTATAAATGTATTTCTGATTCACGGATTGATAAAAGTCTGTAACAATAACAAAAACTTCTCTCAAATTATAGATATAAATAAGGGATATTGTGCACCTCAATCTGATTAAATTCCTGGGGGGACAAAGTGCATCCACAAAGAAAATAAACAACAATCCAAACAGAAAGAAACCTATTTTACAAACTGAAAACACAAACATATGAAAAAAAACTGAATGTAATAAAACAAACACTAACCCCATGGTTCCATCAAGGGATCGCAATAATTAAAGCAAAACATGACAAAGGCTTCCTACCTGCTTGCATCCGATTGATGGATATGCCAAATCCGCAATGTATTGTTTGTTTTCCCTAAAATTATACAAATATGATCCCAGTAGACAACACACGGGTGCTACTGCATCCCAGACGTCCTGGTATCAGCAGGATGACGGCTCCCTTCTCCTCATTGCTTCTGCTGAGAGAGCGAGAGAGAGATAGAGAGAGAGAGAGAGAGAGAGAGAGAAAGGGGGAGAGTCACAGCCGGGACGCTCCGCTCAGGCTGCACTTGATGCTGAGGAAGGAGGGAGGGAGAGAAGAAGGGAGGGAGGCAAGCAAAAAAAAAAATCTGAAAAGGACTTCTTTTTTACTTGTGACAAAAGCTGTTCACATATGGGTGGGACCAGACCGGGCCCATCTAACTAAAGGCTGAATTGGGTGAAGTCAGTGGTCTATTCAGCAGCGGCCCAGTATGGGCGGTGTGCCGGTGTACAGCAGGCCGCGTCCCTGCAGGGCAGCGGGAGGAGAGCGCCTCAGTCAATGGGACTTTCAGCGGACTGTGAAGGAATTAGTTCTGCCGCTCCCTCCTCAATAGATTCCTCGGCATTTCCATTCTGAGCCGTGCGAGCCTCAACATCCGCAGCACTTTTTAGTCGGCAAGTCCAGTGAGGCGTAAACACTAGCAGTTGTGTTCTGTACCTACAATGCACCCACATTCTGTCTTTACACCCAACTGAAAGGATGACCTTTCATAATGAACACATATTTTTTTTAAATCCGTGAAGAATAGAAGGGGATTATGATTAATATTCACAAAATGTTGGCTATCCTTTTTACTCGTGTGCAGTAAAAACACCACAGGGGTTTGGATCCCTAGGGACCTGGACCCCTCCAACCCTGTACATGTGTGTGTCACGAGAAAGGAAGAAGAATCATTTTACTTTACTCTAATCTTTAGTTCTGCTGGTAAAATATACTGTACACTATACCTGAGGTCTCCAACAAGCATTCTGAGACTTTGAGGAAAGTGGTGGAAGATGTATTTTTTATTATTTCACTTAAAAGTACTGATAAATACTTTGTTACATGGAAAATGTCACTCCCTCAAACAATTTAACATTGCACACATTGTCGGACAAAATTGCTGAGGCAGAACCAGAGGTGTCAAAATATTGTGCCTACATTACCCACGATGCAACGCGGCAACGTCATTTCGGCCAGAGATTCAGGTTGGGGTCTGCTAGTAGGGCTAATGTAGCCTGGAGCAGATGTGGAGTAAAGTACCTCAACATTTACTGTATTTAGATACATTACTTCCACCTGTGATAAAGTACTGCATGAAAACACTCCTTTATTTATATCAGTAAGTCAGTCTGTAGTTCTCTACAGACTGACTTACACCTTTATTCATCATAATCAAAGAATTTTCTAACAGAAAATGTGGTGCATGTTGTCTTTTTCTTTCAGAATTTTAATATATATTAGTAAATATTTATTATTTATCATAAATAAATGTGACACCTCGTTGTCGTTTCTCTCTGCTTTCATCCTGTCCAATTGAACAGGGATTGAAATCATTGCTCAGGTCTCGCTCCTGGTTGTTCACTCACAAACTTTTCTGTTTAGGCTTTGCATTACGCAAGCTCAGGGGAAGAAACCGGGGCCTCCGAGCCGACGGTTCAAGAATGCCACGGGGACTTGTCGAAGTCTCGATGAGCCAAGAAAAAGCACCGAAAATATGTGTGTAATAATGATAGAGAGAGAGAGAGAGAGAGAGAGAGAGAGAGAGAGAGAGAGAGAGAGAGAGAGAGAGAGATTGGGGAGAGGGGAAGGGAGTGTGATGATACACATCTGGCTCGAGCAGGAATGAGGAGTACAGGATCTCATTTGGATTTGAACCTGATCTTTGTGTAATTACTTCTGTCAGTCACTTTGATTTACAGGAGGCTTCACAGCAGCTCAGCTGATGTCGGCAAACTGGTTGTAAAAGTACACCAGTTCCTGAATCTGCGTGTGTGAAAGAGAGCGAGAGAAGACTTGGGTGGGCTGCACACCTGACCGGCATGTTGGGGATCCTGATGGACGCTCATTCGCATGGGCGGTGATCACATTGTGTTGGAATATGAGCTACGTGTCTCTCTCTCTCTCTCTCTCTCTCTCTCTCTCTCTCTCTCTGGGTGTGGTCCCGATTCCTCCTTCAGGCTTAGCGCGTTAATGAAACACCTACATTTTAGGAGGATGACCTATTGGTCAATGAAAACATACTATTTGGACTGTATACACACAGAGGTCCCTCGAGTGCTTTTTTGTTGTTGTGCAAAGTCATTCTCGGCATATTAAGTTATGCAGAAGGCCACACACACACTGTGGGAAAATATGCGTTGTGCATGTGACATCACCCACAGCTCTCTGAGAAACTTTTTGAAGCTTCAGTTGGGTTCACCACTCACCGCCATCCTCGTCAATTTACTGAAGCCACAGCGCCTACATGATTTAGGCAAGGAGCAGAGGTGGGATGAGCACGTCGCAACCACCACAAGCTGAGCATGATAGTGTCAAACCATTTCCAGTCGACGACACGAGCCTCCTCAATACCTGGGGTACTGTGGAACAACATGACAGCATACGAATGAAACAAATATTGTGGCCAACGTCTGGTGGCCTTTCACGGAACTACATTTTCAGACACTCGTGGAAGTGTTTGACATCTACTAGTGCTATGGAGCAGTTTAATGAGGGGGCTCCTGTTATATTTGTCGTGACACGCACACCATGGTGACTGAATACACAGTGCTTGCTGCCAATGGTTCCACACTCTTCCAATGATTCACAGGTGGCAGCGATGTGCCAGCCAAGACTGCTAGCTCGTAAACATGAATTTAAACAATGTTGGATTTAAAATAAAATAAAAACATTTGCAAATGTTATGTGAGGAAGGACACTGAAAGAAAACTGGCCACCTTTAAACTGGGCAGACACAGTCCTTTTCTATTTATCGTGTACAGCCGACCAAAATGTCTGACCTGCCAGAAATCAAAGAGCCAGATCTTCGATCATTCAGGTTGATTGATTAACTGGCAGATTTCTTAGCCTTATTCTAAAAATTAGTCAGGGTGGTCCAACGCGCGGTTAAGATCTTAATCTGTACAATTTCTGCCTGGCTTTATACATTTGCTTAAACAGTGTGGTGATTCCCTCTTTAGTGGGCCACTTAATAGACCAAGAGAGAAAGGGAGGACTTGAAACAGATCTACAACCGACTGGGGAGTTGAAAACGAAATGGTACACCAGCTGAAATATTCAATAAAAACATCCTGGATAGACCAGCTATCGAGTAGCTGTGTTTGTTCTCTTTCTTTTTCTTCACTGTCTTTCTTCCTCAGGTGCAAATGATCGACTGTGGATACATGAATGATGTACAGTTGTTTTATTATTGTGTCCTTGGCAACTTGCTCCCCATCTCTCAGAGGACAAGCCACTGTGACCACTGTTATCACAACCCTCACAGTTGCAGACAAAAGAAACAACACAGTAATAGTTCCCGTTTTCAGTTAAGTTCAAGGTCAAAGGTCACAGAAGTGGCGTGAAAGAAGAAAAAGAGAGCGGGAGAGATGCCTCTGCTCTCGGCCCCACGGCTTCCAAATAGAGAAGCAGTGAGTGATATTTCTGGTCGGGGTCGGCGCTGCGCGGTGCGGATAGAGGGGCTTTTGTGCCGGCCTTCGCGCCCCCACGGGAAGTGCTCCCTTTGCGCTCTGCCGTGGTAGATGGATGCCTATTGGTGGGAGCTAAGTTTCAGGAATTTCATTAGTTGTGTTTGGGTGTAGAGGATGAGACCTTGCCCTTCTTCACAGCAGTAAACCTGTAAATGGGCCCTGAAACGGAGTGCAAGTGAAGGTTTTAGGGGGACTAGCCTTCGGGTTAACTTTCATCTATGAGCAGCCATATGCCCCGACTCACTGTATCTCATAATGCTGCTGCTGAGTTATTCTTCTGGACGTGTGTTTTATTATTTTTAAGAGGTGGCGAGCTCCCTGATTTGTGTTTCAAATTTAAGAAACACAAATCTTCAATTGAAACTCTATCTGAAGCTGAGTTTGCACCAAACAGTCCAGTCCAGTTCAGTTCAGTTTGTTCCACAAATTGTTATTTTTCGTGTTCCCATTCGCAAAAGTTGTGCATAGCACCTGGTATTTTTTGGAGTAGCAGCTCGGTCGATGTTCGACGCGAGCACTGAAACACTGCAGACTACTGATCGGTCAGAGAGAATCATCAGTAGTGTGGCACGGGACAGCCTGCACAAACCCGGACATTTTTCAGAAATAGCCAAGCTATCCTGAAAAAATTGTTTTTCAAGAACAAAGACAGCCCGCAAATTGACGTTGCAAACTGCGCCGAAGTGCAGACGTGCTGAGCCGTACCATGCAGTGGCATTAGAGGACTTCGCTGCCCTTTTCGCTGCAGTCGACATTAAAGGATGCCTCCTCCTCCACACAGACCACACTAATAAACCAACTGAGAAGGCTGCAGTGACCCGCAGTTCACTTCCACAGGCTTTATTTTGACAACTGAATGGTCTTTTAGCTCTGCTGCACGCCAAACAGACCACCATTGATATGATAGGACTCTCTACCTCACTACCTCTCTCTCTCTCTCACATACACAAACATTAATACAGTATATAGTAATGGGACAGTTAGTTAAAGGTCTCGCTTAGATCCACATGCAGTTTATAACCTTTTTTGCTTGTAAATATTTGGGTAAATGGTTGGCATGCCAGCTTTCAGAGCCGAGACTGTATGTGATGAAAGGCTGACTGGACTCACACGTGCTCCTTTGAATCCAATGTGTAAATTAACAGGCAACCACAGTCCTGCTGCAAAGATGGACTTGTGAAGGCAGATCGCCGCACTGCCGTCAGTACCTTCAAGAAACACTTAACCTTTCAGGGGAGTTAGTCTCTGCCCAAGATTTTGAGATTATGCTTGATTGCTCTCTTTGACGTCGGAGGCTTGTCACCGCCCCCAAGTGAAGGAGTCCAAATACCTGGGCCGTCGTGTTCGCCCTCAGTTAGGGTTAGATGGAGCATGAGAGTGACGGCCAGATTGTTTCAGTCGGTCTGGTGAAGAGGGAGCTCTTGTCTGTTAATCAACGTTCCAAACCTCACCTACACTCCTCTGGTTTGGATGCCTTCCTGGCAGGTATTCCAGGCAGAGACCATGGTGCTGACCCAGAACAACCTAGAGGGATTACATATCCCATGTGGCTTGCATGGCAACCGCCTCGTGAACCCCCAAGAAAAGCTGGAGGACGTGGGTCGGGAAAAGGGCGAATGGGCCCCAATGGGCTGCTTGCTGCAGATCAAAGCACCAAATTGCTTGGTAATCCATGGAATAGTTCACTATGAACCACACATGTCAACCTGCTGGGGGTGTTGAAGGAAACATCAGGGCATCACCAAAGTCACTAGCGTACATCCTCTGGGGACCATCTGTCCAATAGTTGTCGAGATATTATATTTTAATCTAGACCAGAGTGTTGGACCAACTAACAAACAGGCTGATAATATTGTCCCTACTCACACCTCACACTAGCATACAAAGTATAAACTGTATAACATCCAACAACAACAAATCCAGCAGCACTTAGCTGTGTATCTTTGTGCCAAATTTCACGGAAAGATTCTTGAAATTTTCTAGCGACAAGCTGACAGGCGTATAAATAAAACCTCCTTGGTTTAGGTGTGCAGCCCTTTGATATGCAGATTAACACGATTAGACTGAGCCTGTCCTGTACAACAGATCAGCATGTATGACTTTATCATCACGGGACTCTCGCTGTGTGTGGCCTGATGTTTACACAGGCTGGCCATAATCCCCTCCTGCAATAAAATTCATTAAAAAAAATATCATTCCACATCACAAACCTGCATGCACCTGAAACATCCACCATCCCCTCGCCACCAAAAACACACAAACCATGCCCTTTTTTTCAATGGCTGCACGGGGATAGTATTTGGACACTTGAGGTTTCCAGCCAGGATTGATGATCCTGTAACTCGTGCTCCGGTACAGTAATGGTTGGTTAAGAAGCTCAAAGGTTGCGAGAAGCAAATGGCCTTTCGGAGTCGAGCCTCCTTTGAAAGAAGGAGAACTAAACATAGGAGCCTCTTTCACTGACCTCTCTGTTACATACAGAGATCCTGTGCTGCTGCTGTACACAACACACATGGCAGTGTTCTACCATAGATGCTCCTCTAAGTGCTGAGGTAAAGAGAACAGGTCTTTGTAAAGAAATGTCCTCTCTCCTCATCCATCACACCAAAACAGTGTCAAAACATTTGGCCCAGCCGAGAAATGAGGCCTCTACATAGAGGAAGCAGAAAACAAACACCACAAAGCCTATCTCTTATCAGGATGACAATGTGTACACACCAGGCGGAGCGAACGTTCTAAATAAAAGTTTTCACAATATTTTGGTCCGACGTGAAACCAGTTCCTCCACTTAAACACCGTGCACCAAACACATATTTTTCCGTAGATTATATACACTTGATGCTCCGGCAGCCGGGCTCATTTCATTTGGCATCACAGGGGAAAGTTGAACCAAACAATCCCGCTGTTGAGCTGACGGATCCGCAGTGTGTGAAACTGTTTAGACACGCCGAGACAAACACGGTGAAATGTGACATTTATCCCCGGCGGAGCTCTTGTTTACAGTGAGGATTTGGACGGAGGGGTGTGTTTTCGTTTCACAACACGCTGCCAGGACTTGATACATGTGAGCGGATACAGGGAGAAAAGGTATTTTGTTGGGCTCGGATGTTGTAGATAGTAGTCAGAGAAACTATAGCGGATGCAAAAAGATGAAATAAATGTATGTTCATAGTGTTTGACATCTTGCATGCAAAATTTGGGACATTTGGGGCGGTTTTTTGGTTGAACACAAACATCATCACGCAAACAAGTACTCAGAAGTTTGCAATGATTTCATACAAGAAGAATGAAGCAGGGAAAGTAGAAATGCCTCGGAATGTTTGCACGTTGAAAGACAGAGAGACTCACATATTCTGCAGGGTCAAAAGGTTACAGCAACACACTGTGTGACGAGGTTAACACACTAATCCCTGTCCTCTTACCAGGAGAAGAAAGGGGGTTTTGTTGAAGTGCAATGATGATGCCTCCGCAGCTCATTCTGCCAAATGCCATGTAGTAGTTTTGAGTGGAGAAGCGCCACCGCCGCTCTGGCTTAACCTTCACGCTCTCTCATGTTCAATGTCTTGTTCAGTTGTGTTTGGCAAATGTTGACCTGCCCTCTGCACAGCTTTTTTCTTCTTCTTCTCCTTCTGCAGACATTCTTAGTTCAGAGGCACACCTTGCTTTGTACAGTCATTGTATATATATATATATATATATATATATATATATATATATATATACAACGTAGTCGCATGAGCATGCAACTCGCCATGTAAAAAACTATGCGGCCTCTCCTTTTGCAGCAGTATGTGTGTTAGAGGCCAGGTAACCAGGTAACGAACAGTAACTTTACGCACTTGCCTGAACATAAAAATCAAACTCTCAAGTCAATACCATCACTGCACTTGAGGCATGCATAGGGCCGTTACGGTAAAGGCTCTGCGGCCCCCTCCTCAGGATATGTTCAGGGCTTCCTCGGCTCAACCTGGTCCATTATGATCAAGCTCCTTCTCGCAGCACACTCCTGTCAACCCAGCTTTCTCTAATAATGCACGACAGAAAAGCTGCAGCTCAAAGCTCTCTCGTTTTCCACCTCCCCAAATATTCATGGCCTCAAACAGTGGGTCATTATGAAGAGTGATCAGTGAAAGGGCCCATTGATTTGGGGGGTGGGGGGAGGTCATGTATGGACTTGTAGGAGAAAGAGAGAGAGAGAGAGAGAGAGAGAGAGAGAGAGAGAGAGAGAACAAGGGCAGTCATGTATGTATGTATGGCAGCAGGCTTGGAAGTGCAGTGTCCCTCAGGAGCCCCTCCCTAAACATCCACCCATTTCCTCCTCTGGAACTGAAGGTGCTCAGCGGGGCCGACGCCTCTCAGCTCTTTTGTGTGTGTTGTGTTCAGGATCCAAACAACAACAGTTACGGCCTCATAAAAGTACCCAAAAGGAGGAAATGTGCTTCTTGTTCAAATATTCCCCTTGCCAGTGATCAAACTTGAATCTACGAGGTGCCAGTTCGTAAAACTGGAGTGGCTTTAGGAAACGTGGGGGAGTCGTGGAATGGTTGACTGTGGGAATGCTTGTTCTGTCGGTCTGTGAACCCACTGCGGAAACACACCACAGTTTATTGGTCAAAAGGGCCGAAAGGTCAAAATGCCCTGCAGGCCTGAAGCAGGTGAGCGCACCTTCGTACACGAGAGAGGGACTGTTTCACCTCAAGCTCTCGTGTTACCTGGCACTTTGTGACTTTTCACCCATTGGCGAAATGGGTTCCTTATTTTTTAAATCCATGGCTCCTTCAACACCTGGAGCTTTTCCTTCAGCCATTGAAACAAATCCAACATTTCTATTCCTTACTTCTTTTTTTTATCAAGCAATGTCGCTCAAAGTGTGTGTGCAGTAGCAGCTCACTTCTTCTTTGATATATAGGATTAGACAGATGCAATAACTTGCTTTAACCCTGTCTCCTACGAAAACAAATTGCAGTTTGAAACACGTGATTATGTTGTAAATTGAAACAAAACAAAAAAAGCTACAAAAGTACTTCGTTGTGTTTAGACAACTAAAGTACTTGGCTGTGTTGCGGCAACAGAAGTACTTGGTTCATACGGGCATGAACAGCAGTCTCCGGGGTGAAAGCCTTCTACCACCCTGGCCTCCTCCCTGCAGACTCGTTTCAAACTTATTCATGATTCGTAAAAAGACTACAAAGGTTTCCCCTGGAAACGTACTTCACAACGCAGTTTTGTTGCATGGGAAGGTCATTTTCAGGAGACTGGGCTGCTTGCTGATGTATCAAGTCAATTCAGGTCTTTTACACTGTGGTCTGATGCTCATATGATGGAAGTTCCTTCCTGACCACAGCAACATTGACACCTAAAATCTAAAATGCATCGCCAATGGCCTTAGCATACAGAGGTCATGAAAGCCATGCATGGGTTATTAATTATTAATGTCTTTTTATTGGACTTATTCAGCATGAAGCTGTGCAAGAGCTCTCAGAGGTATGGTTGGTAAGTGTGTTTTTTTGTTCACAAAAAAGGGTGAGATGCTTTCTCTTTAAGATGTGAAAAACCTAGTCAATATCTACGAGTTGATGAAAAAGAAATTAGCTGACAAGAAATCAACAAAAGCAATCCTACCAAATGGTTTGGTTGAACAGAGTTCAAGATAAATAAATAACGTCACGTTCAAATTTCTTTTGTGTGCTGTGTTTGTTCCACTACCTTTAAAAGAGATGCTGACTCACCATACAATCCTTCAGAACCCACATAGCTCAAACCTTCCCATGCTCTCTCTTCCCCATAGTGTATACAGGCAGATGCCAAAGCAATCAGAAGGTATATGGTTTCCTCCTGTCTGGCTGTAATTACATTTAACAACCAGGTTTGTGAATCCTTCGCCATCAGCTTGGGTGCAGGAAGCCAGGTGTTGCTGTCAGTACGCAGCAGAATAACTGGAGGTGCGGGAGAATACCATGTGTTTGCTGGTAATTTGCCTCTCAGTAATTGTATTTGTCTTTGTCTGCTGCCTCCTCTTCTTCCTGACCAGAAAAGCCCCACAGAGATAAACAACACGTGGATCCAGATCATACGTTGAGGCAGTTCCTCAGTGCCGTTTGTTTGTGTGTGTCTGTGTGTGCGAGTCAGGACAGCGCTTGTCATTAAGTTGCAATAACAAGAGATGTACGTCTATAAAACATCTGGTTCAACCGGGGGTCATGAAGAGTTAATGAGGAGAGGTGATGAAACTCAAAGGCAGCCCTTTTATGTGCGTAGCCCCGCTAGTTGGCACCTTTATTTCAGAATCACCAATCATTCTGTTAGTATCACAACCAGTAATTGTTCTATGCTCTCTTTCATTATCTGCTGGAGCCAATCAGGTTGCAGCAGGTCGGCTTGACACTCTCAGATCATGGCCTTGACTGTTTGCCCTTCACCTACTGAAAACCAAGAAGGAGTCCAGTAGCGGAAGGAACACTCTGAATACCGCCAGAGTAAAAATTCACGCGATCAACATTTGAAAACGTACAACAGTATTAGCATCAAAACATACTATAAATATGAGTACAAAAAGTAAAAAATGCACTTAAGGAGACTGGTCCCTTTTAGAATAATAATATATAGATAAGTGTCACTTTAATGTTGTGGCTAGTGAAGGTGGGGTTATTTTTTTATTGGTTTATATACTGTTGGATAGATTGTAAATGCCCACCTGGTGATAAACTTATCTTATCTTGAACATCACGTTACTTTATAATGTACTTGTTGATTCTATTTTGTATTATCAATCTGAATCTGCAAAGTAACTAGTAACTAAAGTTTTCAAATAGCTGTAAAAGTACGTCAAAATTGTACTTAGAGTACTTGAGTAAACGTTCTCTTTCCTCCACTGAAAGCTTCCATCTTTATACTGATGCAGGAAGATTTTTTATCATCAACAATTTTAGTCATGCTAGTGTTGTAAATTGAAACGAAACCATGTGGTTATGGTTATATCTGCATTAAATTGGTCGTTGAAATGTTCCACTCAGGAGGAATAATAATTACTTTTCTTCAAGTCAAGATTTCTGTTTGTCCGATACTGTGGTTCAGGACTAAATAACCTGCAGAACTGATGTCATTCCCATTAGAAAACTTTGTGTTTCGTGCAACTTTGCACATGTTAGAATCCTAACATAGTAAAATAAAATATTGAAAGTGGTAAAAAATGATATCTGCTTAACACCAGAATGTTTACACGGTCATAGTGAGCATGCTGATGTTAGCATTTAGCTCCAAGCACTGCTGTGAGTAAGTACAGCCTCACGGAGCTGCTATGGCTGAAGGTTCTTCGTCTTGTTTCGACGCTAGTCTCTTTCTTTTTTTGTGGTCAAACTGCAAGGAGTGTTGCAACCATGTAGGCGTTTTAGATTTGTTAGCTGTGGGGGAAATAAAGCAAAGTGCGGGGGAAGAAATGATCACACAAAGGCATGTACTGGCACATCTCCTGGAGGGATTTTTGTTCGTTTGATTTGCCTGTAGTGCTGTATTTTGCAAAATGGGGCCTATACCTGGTTCACAAAAGCCTTTAATATACACTTGGTTTTTCTAACCACCTGTTGTACTGCATGGGAGCGCAGGGATGACTCCAGCACAGTGTTTGTAACCCAGCGCTGCCACTGCTACAGACTTTGAACGGGACATATCACAACTGGAGGTTTTAGCAGAGTTTTTGGCGTTGGGATAAAAAAACAAAAACATTGCAAGAATCTGATCAATGACAACATCCAGCTGTTCCAGTACTGTGATTAACCTTCAATGGGTGGGCTGATTCTGCTTTCCAAACTCTCCCAGCATTCCTCATGCCCTGCCACTGCCAACTGGCGTCCTGCCTCACCCCACTTCCTGCTCCTGGTGCAGAAACAGCTGGCAGACGTTTGTCTTCCAAATTAGTCATTCAATCACAGACTGAAGGCCTGATAAACAAGGTGATCAGAAAGGCTTCATCTCCTGTCCGCTGTGCAGTACAAGGAAGCAGTCATTGATCAATATCAAGCGTTGACGCACAGAATGCAACCGCTACTTTCAACATTCCCTTCGATATTCAGCCAGTGACACCTTATTTCATTTTACCACATTGCAGACTTTGGCAACAATTTTAATCAAAAAGTGTTGTTGGGTTGCTTCTGGCTGCGTTCCACTAATCAGTCAAAACAGATGAGGCATATGAGCTCAGTTCTTGGGTTCACTGGGTAGTCGGTGCGTTTGGCAGCGGCAGCAGCAGTCTGGTGTTGACTCTGAGCCTTGAGGACAAAGTAGCCTGTCACCGAGTCGGTTGCCAAAGGGAGCCCAAACACAAACCCCATGTGAACCTCAACAGCCTGTTGATATGCATTGGTTGGTGGCATATGTTTCTTACTCCTGCCTACAGGTGCCCAAATGTACTGGAGATAATATTGTATTTTCAGTGCAGCTGAAATGAAGCAGGAGAAACATCCAAGGGTTCTCAGTGTGCTGTGCCTGCTGTTTTGTATGTCCAACAGTGCACGGATGAGTCTATCAGAGAGGTAATGTGACTGGACCAAATTGAGACACAGCCACAATATGGCATGGTTTATGGGTGACGTGATGTCTGAATACAACAAGTTCAGACATATTCTCCTCTCTTTCTGTCCAAAAGTAGGCCGACTTTAGGCGTAACAGTGAAGGCAAAGGAACAAAAAGGGTAACAACAGATCAGCAGACAAATCCACATAATCTTTTTTATTGTATATAATATGTATATATGTAATACGAGAACAAAGTGTAACTGGAGTCAAATTCCATGTATATGTACACACACATGGCCAATGAAGCTGAATCTGATTCTGATACAAGTACTGAAAACCACGAAAGTCTGATATACTATGACACACGGCATGAGGACCCAGCGGTTCAACTGCCCTCCACACGCTCTATCTAGGCTCTTATCCTCACCGTTCTGCAGACACTGACTTTATCAGTCCAAACGTCTTTAAACATTTGGCGCGAGCCCAACCTTCAGATGTGTCTACTTCAGGCTTCAGACTCCCTTTATCTCGGCGACGCACACTGGCAGGGAATCCTTGATAATGAAGACAAATATAAATCTAATCAAGTGATTTTGAAAAACTGAAACTATTATGTCCCTGTGGGTGCCTGTGGATCTGCAGGGACAATAATGTGCAAATCAGCCTGTTTCCAGGCAAGGTGCAGTCACCTCCTCAACGTCAGGCACATGGACTGGTTTGAATGACCTTTCTTCCACTCCCAGAATGCCATGCAGGGTATATCCACTGTCAGAGTCCCTGCTGTCAAATGTTGCATAACCTGAAACAGTGTGAAGGCTGAAGGCTGAAAACATCTTCACTCCCTCAGAAAAGTCCAACTGGTAATACCATCTTGTTGCGTGTTTGTGACACATGTTATGACTCCTCAAAACAACGGGGGGATAGTCCAAATCTTACATGGTGAACTGTTATATGTGAACTGTTTATTTTAGACCTCACAAATTCCTGGGAATGTTGCTCTCTCAGTGTGACCTTGTTACTGTACTATAATCATTATTATTATAACGGCTACAGCTATATCTCCTGTTATTACTTTTGCTACTTGATGTCATTTAGTTCTGGTTCAAGGTTGATTTGTAGACAGTTCACCAATAACATAGCATTCAATATGAATGAATTTATATGGACTCATATATGTTTATAAAGAAAATGGTATAAGTTGATTCAAATTAAGTTGAGTCTTTCCTACTTAAAAAAAACAAAAAACTAACATGAATAACCTGACTAAAGAGAAAAGTTGTGTCCTTTGTAAATCTCCTGTATTATTACATTTTCAGTTTGATTCAGTTGGAGCCTGGTCAATACACGGAAGTCTTAAGTAATAACTCTTAATAACTACAGTACAGCTTCCATTAATTAACTCAATAAAACGTCATGCTACAATACTGAAAAAAAAGTTAAGGCATAAAGAGGGCAAAAAGTGTACTTAACGTTAGTTCGTTTCATGTGTTCCTATTTATACTGAATGCACCTGTTGCCAGATGACGGAGGGACTTTGCACGTATCAAGACCTTCAGAGATTGATTTGAAACAATAAAACCAGCCTAATTGATAAGGAGACTCCGGTTCTTCTTCACTCCCCGTAGGTGACTACAGAGAGTGCGACGTGGTCTGACCTGCTCATCCACTTGTTCAGCTCGCAACAGTTTACAACGGCTCACCGTCGCTCTATTTAAAGAGGCAACAACATGGCACGCGCCGGTCTGGTCAAACGGGAGTCGGTGGAAACGGAGATGCACAAGTCCAAAGATAAAGGAAAAGCCTTCGTGTACACCAAGAAGAGGGGCTACGATGTGACCCGGAACCCCGCCCTGAACAAGGTCAGTGTGGAGACGGAGTTGTGTGAGTTTCTGGCTCGTTTCTCTCAACGGCAAGGTTGACAGGCGAGCTGCTGCCTTCACGCGCCGTCGGAAATATTAATGCCGCCACGACCACCCTCGACGCGATGGCCTGCAATATCAGAGCTGAGTCACGAGGTTTAGGGATGAGTTATAGGCCCACAACAACGTCTTGTTTATAAGTTACAACGGTGCCAATGCTAAAGATTGACACCTTGCTCATTCCATTTCCAACGTCATTTGTGACGTGGAAAATAAACAAGCCCCCAGAAGAAATACGGTTTGAGTTATGATGTATTTAATAGTTTATTAAGCTGTATAAGTCCTCCTTTTTTAATTTCTGGACCGTTGTACAGAGCACTCGAGAGGCAAGTGAACGCAACATTAGCCAGGAGGTTTAGGTATCAGCTTTAGACCCGGTTATATTTAGATTTAAAGAGACCAAACAGTGTTGTCACACACAGATGGGGGCTTTTGTTAGTATTGCCCTGTCACGTATTGCTTTACAGATACTCTTGCTGTGTGGAAGGAGCTTCACATAATGAATGGCGAACCACGCCTGTCTGTCCAACAGTGAGCATTACAATGTGTGATTCAGCATATTGTGATCAGTAGTGAGCACAGCTGATCACAATATGCCGAATCACACATTGTAATGCTCACTGTTGGAGCTAATATCTTTTCAAGTAAAGGCCAAATGTTTTTTTTTTTATATTAAAGGGTGTTTTCACTTCTTATCATAAAAGGAGGAACAGAGCTAGAAGTTGCTTAATTGTGCAACAAATACTGCTGAGCAGCTTCCTCGCGGATCATGAGATAAGCGGAAGACTGTGGGCTGCTGCGATTTAGAACATGATTCATCCGACCAACCCTTTGCTGTTGAATTAGCCTGATGTCATTTTTTTTTTGACCATGCTAAACAAAAAAATCCTCTGGCAGCGTTTGAGCCTTTCCAGTGTTTTCTCTTAGTTTGTGTGGCGGCACGGGGCCCCCAGAGGTCAAGCTGCGGTGACAGCGTCTCTGTCCATGGTGCTGACTGACCATCCAAACAGCCAGCTGAATTCGGGGCCACTTGTATGTCTGGGGTGGTCTACAAACAGAGCCTGGTCGGACCGCTCTTTGTCAAAGTCAGACTAATTTTAGAACACTTGAACCTTCTATTTCTTCCCTCTGAGCTGTTTTCCCTCCAAGCACCCTCACCGGGCCAAATGTGTTCCCTCTATCGGAGGCGACAGGAGAACCGTAGGCCCTTCAGCGTCTGATCTCTAATCTGCTCTCGTTTTTTTTTTCACTGTGAGTTTGCAGCTACAATAGTCAAATCCGCTGTACATGTTTCATTTCAAAGCTGCTCCACTCTGATAAAAGGCTGCAGTCAGTTTACCACAGTCAGGCAGCGTAAACAGCGGGCTGATGAGTGAGACAGAGGAGTTCAAACAGACCAGTGTCTGTGGAGCGAGCGGGGGGGGCGGCACAGAGACGCGCTTGTTAGGCAAGTTAATGACTCCACTCCTGAGACTGTCAGCCGCAGCGTGTTTGTTTTCACATGTGCATGGTGTGCTGGGGGCGAAGGCTGGGTGAAGTGTGTGCCCAGGTTGCTTCATGACTAATAAGGCACAAGTTGCGGCACCTTGTGCGTCCAAACCAGAGACACATCTAGTTTTCGTGTAAAACCTTCAGATAAACATGCTGCGTGTAGAAATGTAACGAATCAGTCTGGGTAAATTTACCAAGACCAAAACTAGGCTGTCAATGTGAAAATACTTTCTGTTGTGTCACTTGAGAGGAAGTCAGTTGGATTTGCATCGCAGCACAAAAACAGAAGGAGGTTTTGTTGTTGTAGCATAAACAAAAACAACATCCTCTTTTTTGACATAAGGTTCATGGGAAACGGGACCCTAATGTAGTCATGGCGAAACATGGTCCTGGAGACAACTAGTGGTTCTGAGAACATGCAAAATGTAGTTCCTAAACTTTACAGTTGATTAGCTGAAGGCAGAGTTCGAAGATGGGTGTGGTCTAAGCAAAGGGGCGGAAGTAGAAGGGTTGTCACGGCTGGTGTTATCTCTATTTGAACCTACAAAAGTCACAGGAAGACAACACAGATGGGATGTAATATGTCAAAATATTGACAGTATTACTTAACTAAGCTATGTCGACCAAACCCAACGGCCCTTTTTCTTGAATTCCTGAAGTACATTCATGAATTACTTTCTTCTGTAATGATATGTTTTCTGAATGCTCCATGTTAATGTTGGCACGATATTATATTTTATATTTTTATATTTATCTTGTATATTGTGTGTGGAAAAAAGTACGAGAGCCAGTGAAACCGGAGTCAAATTCCATGTATGTGAAAATGTACATGGCCATTAAAGCTGATTCTGATTCTGATTTTAGCCGGCATGTCTTTGGGTTGGAAATCGTGCCGCGGTTCGGGAGGGGGGACACTGTTGATACCAGTCATTCTTTAATTTGGCGTCTTGAAAACCCCCCTTTTGATTTTCCATTGATGCAGATTGCATTTGTTCAGCGAACTGTGTCTCACCTAACTGAGTTGATTTCAAATCGTTTAATTTAAAAATCTCGTCAGACTGAGGTGATGGCTGTCTGTTCTGGAGGTCAAACCGGGACCCATAGCTTCAGCTCCCCGGTAAACTGTTTGTTTACATCTCAATTTACACCCTGGGGCCCTGAATGGACCCAGTGTACAAGAGGGCCCTTAAAGAGGGTTGACCGAAATCCATGTGACCGGCCTAGCACTCGTGATGTTTTGTGTTGTATGTTTTGTGTGTTTTATTAAAGGTCTGTTAAGAACCAGGCCTCAGACATTCAAATTTGAAAACTTTACTGGAACAGCAAAGATGTGCTTAAAGTGCAAATAGAGACACAGAAATATCATTTTACTCTCAGTTTTAAGACTCACACGTATATGTCGCACTCTTTCTCTCCATTTTCTTCTTCTTTTTTTTGTATCGTTAAGAGCCAATGTTCTTTTGTTCCTTTTTTTTACAAGAAGGCTGAGATGGCCAACTTTAAAAGGGAGGAGAACTCCTTTTTAAAATTGGCAATCCAAAATGAGCTCACAGTTTGTTTTGTTGTAACAAAACAAACTGTGAGCTCATTTTGGATTTTGTTTTATACACGGTATAATGAGATTAAACTGGGCTTGGAAGTTTCGGCAACAAGGATCTGAGGAGCCAGTTTTATTTTGATAGCGTTTGACACCATATAAAAAGGATTATAAAATCCCCTTATTTTAGTCAGAGGCAGTGGTGTATAGTAACGAAGTAGAAATACTTCGTTACTGTACTTAAGTAGTTTTTGGGGATATCTGTACTCTACTTTACTATTTATATTTCTGTTTACTTTGACTTTTACTTCACTACATTTTGCAAAGAAAAATGATACTTTTACTCCGATACATTTCTCCTGAAACCTTCGTTACTCGCTACAAAATCAAATCTATCTTTAGAAAAAAAAAAAAAAACATCGGGGACTGTGGTGGAACACAGACTCCACCAAGCAGGTTTTGCGAATCACAATGTTTTGCATTTTCCCTCTACATCCTCTAGTCCATCACTCCCAAACCTTTATGCGTCACGGACCGGTTACGTGAAGACAATATTTTCACAGACCGGGTCCGACCTCGGAGAGACGGGAGACAACGACACCCAACGTGTGTTCGTTATGTCCAGGCTACTCCTAACTAAACCTTTAGTCCAGTCTACTGACTCTACTGCTAACTAAACCTTTAGTCCAGTCTACTGACTCTACTGCTAACTAAACCTTTAGTCCAGTCTACTGCTTAATTTATAACGCGCTGCACAAAGACAGGATGTTGAAATGGAAGCAGGTTTTCATGCTTTTTTGGCGATCTCAGGATACTCTGCCTTGGTTTCCAGATCACCGACAGAGTTGTAACAGATTTACGTTTCATTTTTAGAGTAACGTAACATCTTGACATGTGTCAAGAGATTCCGTCTGAGGTTACCACAGACGGATGTATGCGGTCATTTTTCACAATAAAACATCTTTCCGGCCTTGATTTTTTTTAATTTAATTGAAATGTTTCATTCATTCTTTCTGTGGCCCGGTACCAAGAGACCCACAGACCGGTACCAAGAGACCCACAGACCAGTACCAAGAGACCCACAGATCGGTACCAAGAGACCCACAGACCGGTACCAAGAGACCCACAGACCGGTACCAAGAGACCCACAGACCAGTACCAAGAGACCCACGGCGGGCGGAATGAGCATACTTATAACCACACTGTTACAAGTCCTTCATAGTGTCATATTGCTTTTTGGAGAATTATGATGATAAGTTCATAGTAGATGCAAAAGTATACTTAGGTACAATATATTATGTTAAACATAATATACATGGATGATCACAGCCAACCCAGTTATTGTATCAACACAACTCCTGGTCCTTGGTCACGGTGACCACAGCACTTAAAAGAATAAACTTCATAATTCTCAAAATTCTGACCCTTTGCTTTTTTATTAAAAGCATGTACTTGTACTTTTACTTTCAATACTTAAGTACATTTTATATCAGAAAAATACTTTTGATACTTAAGTACAGAAAATATCAGATACTTTAAGACTTTTACTCAAGTAGTATTTTAATAGGTGACTTTTACTTTTACTGGAGTAATTTTCCAGTAAGGTATCTTTACTTTTACTCAAGTACGGCTTTTGGGTACTTTATACACCACTGGTCAGAGGACATACAAAAAAACAACTATTCCGACACCTAGAAGGAAAGCATTTATCTGACCTGGGTTGGTGGTTGTATCTGATCGACCTGAGCCTCTCGTCACTCGGTTAAAGTGACCCCAAAGCACATGCTGGCTCAAACACACACAGGTCAGAGTCATTGCAGCCAGGTGAACTGTCCACTGTCAGTTCATGCGCGGGCATGAACCGGGCCGAGGAAATTGGAGGAGAAGCTAGGAAATGACCGCTAAAGAGAGTTAGTGGCCAGGCACAGGCAGGCCTCTGTGGCTCAGAACATGGCATATGTGTTGCCCCTCCCTCTAATTTCAGCGACCCCCCCGCCCCCCAACCTCCCACACCCAGGGGACGATCCATGTTTACCTCCATGAGCCGGCCCACTTCACCCCTAACAGGAGCCAGTCACAGTACAACCTGCTAATTGATTCTGAGGGACGCGGCGCTGAAAGCAGCCTGTCCTCACATCTGCAGGCTTGGATTTCCTTTTAATCTCCCCAGTCCCACGCTTATATGAGCGCGGGGCTGATGCCGACGCACGCCCACACACACACGCACACACACGCACACACACACGCACACACACACAGCCTCACCTTGCCCAGCGGCCCGACGCTCCCTCCTCCCTCTCCGGAGGTGGAACCGGATATTATAGGTGTGTTTTGTGTGCGCTCACTGCGCAATAAAGAGATGGAGTGGGGTGCGAGGGCGCAGAAAGGGTTCTCTGTGGCGAGAAGGAGAGCGCTGGCCGCGCTTCACAGACGTCCTCTGTCCCCCTTCCCCTGCTTGATCAAGCGTTAATGAGGCGTCTGTGTGAATCCCCGGGCCCTCAGAGCGTCGCTCTGACGCTGGTTCCGCCTGCCGCGGCCTTGGAAAACAACAACAACAACAGGCTCCTTAAAAATGCTCTTAGCGTCCCAATCAGGGATGCTGTTTCACCTCGAAAAAGCTCGGCTGAGCTGCCGGTGTGTCGGCGGGCCAACAGTCGCCCATTCACGGGCTCTCGACTGTATAGGTGAAGGGGACTGTAACAAGTGCAGTCAGTCATAAAGGTTTGGGAGAATGAGAACTGGAGCTCCTGTCTGTCTTTCGTCTGGCGGGCACGTTCCACTTGTTTGAACAAAAGCATCAACACCTGACAAAATGCAGCAGCGAGTGAGAAACGGTGAGAACTCATACCGATGCCCTCGGTTAAGCAGAAGTTTTGTTCCTTGAGGTGAACGCGAAGCATCGCTTGAGCCCGCGAACGCTGAACAAATCGGAGATCCCGGGCCGAGACAGCGCTGCAACGGGATGCCCCCATTTGCAACCACGGGTTCCGTATGTGACTTTTTCAAGGCGGCCCCGTCAGATGGAAAGGCTTCAAGTAAGAGTATCTGTTCTTGGAGCGCGCCGAACATCAGTGTATCCGATTGGGCACCAAGGCTGTGCTGGTGCGCCTAAACGCCGACGGTCCTAATAACCTTCTGCAGCAACTGGAAGTAATTAGGCCCCCATGTTAGATTGGTTCTGGTTTGGCCGATACAGTCATCGGCTTTTTTCTTCTTCTTTCCCCTCACTCAGTTTGCATTTTCTTCTAACCCGAGACCGCCTTAAATAGATTTAGCAGCAAACAAACAAATGGCAACAAAAAATGCCGGGCTATTAATTCTGAAATGGAAATACTTCTGTTTCTTCGTGGCTGTCTGAACCCTTTATCCTTTGGTTATGTGTCATGCTTTGTTGGTTGCTGCACAGCGTCTGATCTGCTGAGTTTTCCATGTGAATCGTAATGCTCTCCAGCCGGTCTGCGCTTCTAGCAGTGACTGATAAGGGTTTTATAAGCGTGCATGCACTCTAACAGAATAATGTCACAATTGGGAAAAGGTGCCGGTGAGAGAACAGCTGGATGACCCGACGCTGACTTCAGCCAATGCAGTCTGGAGCTTTGATTCCCACTGAGTCACTGTGTCAGCATGACACGAGGAAGAGGTTTGTTTTCTGCCCAGTCAAGACTTATGAAAGCTGGGTGCTGACAACTCGTGCTGATGAAGCATTACAGCAATGCTTTGTTTGTGCTGCTCGCCGAGGTTCCCATGGACCTTGGTAATCTTTCTATATTTAACCGTCTCTCAGCTTTCTGGACCCTATCCTTCATACGATCAACATTTAACGTTCAAAGCAAAATCCTCTGATGGATATTTGTGACGAAAGAGCAGGGTTTTTTTCACTGGGATTTCTTAATCCGATAAGATAAAGAGAATGAACAATGAGCCCCTAATGATGCTAATTATCTCCAGGTTTACCCCATGAACCCCTAAATAGTTGAACATTCTGGAAGATGCAATTTTGGGCTGTTTGATTACTGCGAAATAAAGAAAATCCCAATCCCAATCCCAAACCCTAACCCTAACCCATACTAGCAGTCGGTTCACCACTTTTTCCAGACTATATCTAAGTATTAAATGGATTACCATGAGGGTTTGTAGCCTACAGAGGTAATGTTCCAAAAGACTGATCTCCCTGTCTTGTGCTCTAATATTTGATGGATTGCATTAAATCCCCCCATTCCAATACATTGTTTTATGACCGAATTCCAATAACATTCATAACTCAGCCTTAGCTTTGTGTTAGCGCTAATTCGCAAATGTTAGCATGCTACGTTTACAGACATGGCAAACAGATGAGGGTAATATCGGCATGTTAACATCGACACTGTGAGCGTGTTAGCATGCTGATGTTAGCATTTAGCTCAAAGCAACACCTCACAGAGCGTCTGGCGTACATGTGCATAGCTACGTTGCTACTCACAGTCTGGATCATGTGGGAGTAACGCTGTGTTCCTTTTTGTACTGGGAAACAGAGATTTACGCGTTCCCAGTCATAAATTTCACCTGGAACACCGCCTGATGTCGGATTTACGTCATTCCCAGCTCCTAAATTCCGATTTCCGATGTTAAATGTAATGCAGAGAAAGAGTAACTTTTCCAAAGGCCATTGCTCAGGGGATTCTGACATCACTGGACTGTCACCGGGTGGGGCAGAGATGAAGTGAGAACGCTAGTTGTGTGTGTGTGTGTGTGTGTGTGTGTGTGTGTGTGTGTGTGTGTGTGTGTGTTTGTGTGTTACGACAGCGGTTATGTGAGGTTGAACTCAATGATGTTGGCGTCGAGATTACAAGCCTTCGTTTAACTGAGCGGTGAAAATGGAACAAACCTTTCTCTGTTCAGACTTTATGCAGAGCAGCTGCACTTGACGATCCCCATCACTAGGTAGACCGCCAGAGCTCCATGGTTATGTGAGTGAGTGAGTGAGTGAGTGAGTGAGTGAGTGAGTGTGTGGGTTGTCCCAGGTGTGGCCAGGTGTTCCAGTCTGACCGCACGCATTGCCGGTTACCAGACATTCCGACGATGGACTGGAGTGGATCGGCCAGACAGAAAGAAAGTGCACCTACGTTCCCCAACAGTAACCAACCCCAACTTGAGCCTTACACACACACACACACACACACACACACACACACACACACACACACACACACACACACACACACACACACACACACACACACACACACACACACACACACACACTCTAACATCTTCATAAACCACTTTAAATAGCTTAACCTGTGGCCCCATGAATGCTTTTATCAGTGTTTTCTTCAGGGCTGTCAGTCTCTGCGCGCACACACACACACACACACACACACACACACACACACACACACACACACACACACACACACACACACACACACACACTGTGTGATGCTGTGTTGATTCAGCAGCAGGTCCCTCTATAATAGCTCTACCTCCTCAGCTCACTTTTGTGAGTTGGACCTCATTCATGTGAGGACAACGGAGGAGCCATTAGCTTGTCCCAGACAGCCAGAGAGAGTAGGAGACAGTCTGAGGCTCATCACCTTCCTATGAAGCTCATCTCAAGCATCCCCTCCTATCCCCCCCCCACACTCTTTTTCTCGTCAATGCTGCTTTTGTCCCTTATTTTAGAGTCAGAGTGACGGAGGTCTCGTCGTGTCTTCACAAAGACCAAGCAGCAAGAATTTAAAGATAGTATTTGGTTGCAGCATTTTGCAACTCAGTGGATATATATGGACATGATGCACAAATGGTTTTACCCAAGCACAGAGAGATGGCAATCATTGAGACTGATGCTGTCTTGATTGACAGGTTTTGTGTGGTTGCGGCCCCATTTAAAATCCCTTCACGCCCAAATAGAGTTGCAACGATGACTGAAAATAAATAAATAATTGATGCAAACTTTTCGCTTAACTTTGACCTGCTACTTTTTTTTTGCCGTTGACAACCAGTAAACCATCTTGACAGCGCTGACCTTTGAGGGAACTGAGCCAGAGAGTCCAAAATGAAGGAAGCTTTCCAAACCAAATATTTTGCAAAGGCGGGTGGGTGGATTTTTGCTAAATTCATCATCTTGTACAGGTTAAGAGTCTGTCCTAGGAATACCCCTCCCTTGATTCCAAATGCTCTCATCACTCTCATCACAACGCAAATAAGGTGTACTGTCGCTGTTTCTCTCCTCAGTAAAGAGCTGTGCCCTTTGCCATTAACCGCAAGCCTTTACTGGTGTCAGTGTTACGGACGCGTTCCTGTATTTTAACAGTAGCGATGTTTTCTTTGCGAAGAGACAAATTATTTTCTTCTCCATTTTTCCTGTCAGGTTGAATTTAGAGAAACGGCGTCCAGGTAGGTGGTCCTTTGTTCAGAACACGTTTCTGTCATCACAGGAACTAGCAGTGACAACAGGAAAACACAGTGAGTGCACCTCCATTAGTGGAGTGACAGAGGTGAGACTGCATGGCCTACTGCTGTTTTACCAAAAGCACTGAAGGCGGCTGCCATTCTCCCGATGCAAAGTGAGCTATAATTCACCCGTTTGCTGTTATTTTTGCGCCAAACTCTGAAATTGGAATGGCTCTCTGTGGGACCACAATTACATTTAAGACCGTTCAGCCAGCGGACACTTCACTGGGCGAGTACAGACACCTTGTTATTCGTCACGAGGATTTTGCTTCTGATTGCGCCTTTTAAATTTTTTTTAAACTAATTGACTATTACTATGTTTTTTTGCTCCAGAAGAAAAAAGGAAAGCACACATGTGATTTAATGAGGAGGGAGCTGTGAAACACCTGTAAAGTAGGGTGACCAGATTTGAGTTTGTGAAAAAGAGGACACTTCGTTCCGGGGGGGGGAGAGAAGGTGGAACGTGAGGGAGATACCATTTCCAAAACGTAAGGGGGTAATAACTATTTTCGTTTTTGGAATCCCTGCCGGACGTTTTTTTTAGGTCTCGAAAAGAGGACATGTCCGGGAAAAAGAGGACGTCTGGTCACCCTATGTAAAGCTACACATGGCGGTCGAGGCCAATACTGTCACTTGGACATGGCCAATGAATGCAGAAGCCCGAAGTGAATTGGCTTGGAAGGCTTGGACATTTTCCCAGCGGCACTCAGGCTCCTGAGGGACCTGGACTGTGGAGCATGAAAGGGCTGCCTCAAGGGGATCGGTGTGCGTTTGAAGAACCCTGCATGTCCGCTACCTCCACCCACTCAAGGCTGCCCTCCCTAAGTCAACAGCGTCTCGGTTTCCAAGGCTGTTTGACCAACAAGCGTGTCTGTACATTCACAAGTTGACACCTCCTGATTTAAGGAGCCCCTGCACTTTCATATTTGCTCTGGATGAGGAATTTAAGACGCTCTTTTTGGTCGATCTCAGAGCTCAGTGTTGTAATGACTCATGCAAAGTGAGAGGTAAATTAGAGTCGCTGTCTGCTCACTAATAGCAGATTAGGACAAGAGATGTGCTGTTGTAGTCCATGTCGAAAGCTTTTTTAATCTTCTGGTAAACTGTTTTATGTACATAACTCTTTACTTCTGGTTATGCCAACTGTACTTCTCAAGTTACCAGCATGTGCTGCCTTGTTCATTAAAAGCAAAAGCAAATAAAAATGTCTTTAAAAAAAAGTCCAAATGATCACAAATTCCATTTAATTCCATCCATAATTATAGTACAGTGGAAATACGCCAAATGTCCCACTATGACCTACACAGAGGCCGTCTCTCTCTATCTGCATTGGCAGTCTTGAGCGTAACAATCTACTTTTCTCAGCGTCAGCAACAGTAAAGATAAATAATCCTTTGGTTGTTACCCCCAAGTAACAGCATTACAGACATTTTGTTTCCTTCTTTCTCTCTCACATTTTTTTCAGTTACCTGTTTCACCTGGTTACACCAGTTTAACTCCCCAGAAGGAAATGCCCATCACTTCCTTGAGCTCGTCATATGGTATGGAGTCAAAAAGCTACGTTTTTTTTTTTTTACTTAGAGGCAACAGCACTTACCTGATATAATCTGAAGCAAATTCAGTGTGTAATGACGTTTTCTTTTTTATTAAGAAACACACAGATTGTAGTGTTTTATGAAGACCTGCAATCAAATAAACAGGGAGATAGGTCGAGCTCTTTTTCTAAACCAATTAAATTAATCAAAGCAGACACACAGAGCTCCCTTTCTGCCTCCATTGCTCCTCGTTTTTGCTTTTTCTCAGTGCTCCTGTCTCACAGCATTATTAGCACAGTGCAGCAATGTTGATGGAGAAAACACCAGTTATCTCTCTGATTAATGTGTTTGGCCCGGCAAGCAAAGTTTCGAGGGCCATAAGCCCGGGCCTGCTAATGACCCAAATTTGTTTAGGAATGAGAGTGCACATGCAGGCCTTACACGGCACATTTGTTGGGAGGCATTCTTTGGGAAAAGTTTAGTCAGGCAGTAAGATCGTGAGAGGAGACGGGTCGGAGCTGATGAGTGCTCTTTCTCTCCCTCCTGAGAGGAAGGGATGGATTTAAACGGCTTGATCCTCTTGAAACCTGCAACGGCTGCCATTTTTGCAGGAAACAGATGGGGGGAGGGGGGGGGGGGGAGGATTTGGCTTTCTTAGTGAGAAAATCTACAGGATTTGGAAACAATAGGGCAACCTGGTACTAACGTTTGAAACACAAACATATTCAGAAGAAAGAGCTTACACGGACACAAAAATTACGCCTCTTACTCCACGGCATTTGCTTATTATTTATTGGCACGTGACCTTTCGCTGAACTTTACCGTTATCTTTTCATATCTTTTCGTAGTTTGAGCTTAGTCATTGTGAGCTATCAACTGTATCAAAGTACAAGGCTAGTTAATAATAAGAAATGATAAACATACTCACATGGAGACAAGTATTTGTTGAACTCATTGGCCTCTGTTTGAGGCGTCGGTTCCGTCCAGTCTCTTTGTGTGTTTCATGTGACGTACATGCCCCATACATTACTGAACTTCTTCCTGTGACTTTTTTTTTATGAAAGATAACCATAAGCAAATGTAAAGATTATACATGGAGTATAAATTTGAACCTTCCTGTTGCGAACCACTTCCAATGCCAGCCAACTCGTGGACATATGATTTACTGTAGATGTACGGGATGTGTTTAAAGTTCCACTTCAAAACTGTAACTTCTGTACTTTAGAGTTTGAGTCTCTGGGACTTGTCTTGCTCGTCTGTGGCGATGATCAGCCTCAGGGCTGTTGTCTCAGGTCTTGCACTGAATGACCCTCTTGTCTGGTGCTTCATACAGGTGCTCTGGTGTTTCCCCCCTCTGGCAGGTTTATTGGGCTTAGTGTGGAGTCCCGTCTGTCACTGAACACTGACAGAGGAGATGACAGGAGATAATGAACTGTCTTTGCTTGGCTGTAAGTCCCTACTATACGTCATTATGGAAGAGATGAAAAAAAACAGCACAACTCTTTCACGACTGTTACTGTGCATGCATTAGCTAATCTGATAAATTACCCATGATCACTGCAGAGGTTTTTGGTGAATGTCACGCTGACGGTTCTAATGAGACTAAAATTTCAGTTAGCCCAGAGGGCTAAACCAGGACTCTGTGGAACCCGTCTTTTGCACGGTACAAATCCGTGCAAAAGACGGTACAAATCCCCGAAAAGACGTATAACTCACATTGAAAATCTGAATGTTTCATTGTCTGAGCTCGCCCGAGGATTAGAACCTGGGACCTCATGCAGTCTGACACGAGAATCGTCCCGCTAGACAAACAAGCCATTCAAAAGAAGGTCGTGTGCTTTGTCAGGTGCCTGATTTAGCAGCTTGGCTGTCAATGATGGGTCATCTTTGTTGTGCAGGAGGTCAGATGAAATTGGTAAAAATACTGTAATGGTCTTTCCCTGCAGCAAAATGAAAACGGGGGGTCTGCGATAGACCTTTTTTGATGGAAGACATTCGTCAGAGTAGGAAAAGCCCATGTGCAAATTATGAAATTAATAATTCAGTTGCAGGGTGCTGGTATTTAGAGGAAAAGTCAGAGAATCACAAAAGTCATTAAGATTCATCGTCACTGGTTGAGCCGAACCCCTCTGTTAGATGTTGAGGATATTAAGATATATAAGTCAAATCTTGGACCTGCTGGTGGCATTGGAAGAAAAGTCCGGCCTTTAGTCATTAGAATACGTTGTCTATGAAACCGTGAAACCGTGAGTCAAAAACACAACAAATTACATCGCATAACTATAAATGAATGGCTGGCTGTACATGTCTTTTTGAGTAGTTCCTAGCTTTCTTGTGTTTCCATACAAAGAGCGTCTACACATAGGTTGAAGATGCTTAATGGATGGCAATAGCAGAAATGTCCCCTCTCCCCTTTCATGTGCCGGTCTTTATTGCACTTGAGCGTTTGCGTTACCAAGAAGTTGTTAGAGGAGACTCATTGTGGCTATTTGTAATGGAATTTCCACTCGAGAGGGAAGTTCCCTTTTTTAATACAGCGTAGACCGACCTCGAGGCAGCTCTGGAGAGTCTCAAGGTTCCCCTCAGTGCGGCAAAAGAACCAACTCTCTCTCCTGCACTGTCTCTGCCACACCCACGCACACACACAAATACGTGCACATGCAGTCATGCATGCACGCTAATGTGCACCAGGCTGCGCAGGGTTTTCCATTCTTCAGTGCTACACCTGCAGGCAGAGCCCATAAATAAACCTCCCATTCACTCTCTGTGGACAATTAGGATCCTTTAAGGAAATCTTCACTCTTACTTAAAACACTTCAAGTTGTCTTTTGTAAAAACGGCCGACCCTCTTCCCGGAGCTTGTTACCGTGTAGTTTTGTTAGTTTGCGGTCAGGTGTCTTGGGGCAAATGGGAAAAAATTGTATGGTGAGAGTTTTTATTTTTTGGGGAAACACTGTTGCACCTGTCATATATTGAACCGGAAAGCAGTCATATGGCGTCAGAGGGCAGAGGCCGTGCAGCGTATGATTCTCTGGCATGTGTGTCTGGGAGTAAAAAGGTCACTCGAAGGCCTCTTTGTTTGCTTTTGTCTCCTCTGGAAACGAGCACATACATCTCTGACCTCCACTGTCACGTCGCCGCTCCAGACTTTCAAACTCGTCATCTTCTTCTGAAGGTTGAGAGCATCACTTGGACCGTCCGGATTTGCTTTTTGACTGACATATATTACAGCAAATGAAAACATTTCTGGAATTTACAAGCGTTTTTGTGGCTTTTGACTTCCAGTGGACATGTGCCAACCATGTGCCTGCTCCGCCGAATAATTGGATGCGCTTCCCCCGGCTCTGGTTTCAGAGGAATCCGGGATTGGGAAAAAAGAAAGAAGCAAAGCCACAGAGATGATTAAACAGACATAAGACCGGCCGGGGCTGTGAGCAGAGCACAGCCATTTGTAAAGGGGGTGGGTCAGAGAAGCTGGTCGACAACACTTTGATGGAAATAGCAACCAGTATATTGACAGTGGAATTAGTTAGTGGGGTCAGGTCACAGCTGCAGGGCTGAGGTTACTGTTCCGCTAAAGTAACCTCAGGAAATGACTTAACCTCCACTCACTCCAGGGGCTCTACTACCTGGCTGCTGCTGCACTGCCAACATGGGAATCCCTCTTTGGGAAGAGGCTTCACAAGGCTGTTGTAGATGTATGGCGACAATAGTGTAAAAAGTTGGGTTCAACGATGTAAAAGTTGTTAAAGTCATACAGTTTGGTTTCTTGTCTGTGGTACGATGAAAGACATCTTACAAATCATCTCACTCTCTCGACACACGGGGGGAAAATACTGGAAGCTCTCAAGAAAGAGAGAGCAATGAGAAGGGAAGCACAGGCGGCCAATATAGTCATCGAGAAGAAGCGTGAGGATGAGAACAAATCGCTGACGCAAAGTCTGATGGCCAAGCAGGAGGAGATCAATTTCACCAAACGTCAGTGGAGTTCACAGTCCCGCCAGGCTGAAAAGGCCCAGGAAGAAAGAAGAAAGAGGTTCGATGAGATTAATGCGGACTTGAAAAAGAAGCTAAACCAGGTCGTCCTAGAAGTAATCTTATGACTGAAACAACAAGTGAGAAGAAGGCTCTTGAAGGAAAGATGGCCGGTCAGCTTGCCGCAAAGGACGGCAAAGTCAAAGAAATGGAGGAACAGATCAAGCTCCTCACACAGCAAAATGTTGACCTTCAGGTCTCCAACCTGAAGCTTCAGGAGCTCTGGCAAAAAAAAAACGATAAGGAGAAGGCGCAGATGAAGAAAGATGCAGAGAAAGCTGCGATAGAATGGTGATACAAAATGACGGAGGTGATGTCCTGGCTTTTTTCTCACCATTACCTTCTCCCTGTAAGATTGTGACACAGATTTTGTTTGCATGTTCTCCACCTGTTTGTAGGGTTTTTTCTGTTTTTCCCCCAAACTCAAAGACATGCAGGTACAAATAAGAAAGCTGTACCCCTCACTCTCAACAACGAGGCGAAACAACGACGGTGAAACAAAAATGACGGACATGATGTCCTGACTTTTCCTCACCACCATCTTCTTGTAAACAAAATGATAATTTGAACTCTAATTCCATGATTGAATGTTTAACAATTATTTCACTGACGCCCACACTAAAAAGTAGTGTGTGAATAAGTAAGAATACAAATATAGTAAACAATATAGAATGAAGCCATTTTTATCCTATAAACATGACATCTTTGTTTTGTCTCCATCCTCCCCTCTAATGTGTGTGATGATGGAAAGGCCATCACGTGGAGCTGTGTTGTGAATGCACTACTCATTCACCGCCTGCTGTGAATGAGTATGTGGTTGGCTACAGGTCACATATCTGTGAGGCCACATATGAGCTGGATGACTGTCCCAGGATGGACGGCCTTCTTATGTTGCTTTACCGTTTCCACTTGATCGCTGATGCCTACAGAAGTCATACAGTGTAGGATGACCGCGACGGCCATTCGGAACAATGAGTGCAGTGATGCCGTGAAGACCTACTTCCTCAAAATCAGGAAATGCATTCCGGTGCAGCGTGGGCCCAACATGTAGCTCCTTAAAAAGAAAGGAAGATGGGGTTTAAGTTTCCCATGAAAACCTGCAGAATTTCCCTTTTCTGAAACCCAAGAACACCTTTGGACCAACTTCATATGGATGTAGATCTTGATTGATTGGCACAGGCACTGATCCCCAGACCCGCCATTGTATGAGAGATGTCCCATCATCCAGAGCAAAAAAACAAAAAATAAATAAATAATGGGTAGACTGTAGTGTTAAAGGAGGCGGGTCAAAAGTTTGAGCATGAGGGTCAGTGTTTTGTCAGTGTTCGCCGCCATGCAGGTCATGGCTGATGTGTGTTTTGCGGATCAAACGCAGAGAGTGAGCATGAACACACACACACACACACACACACACACACACACACACACACACACACACACACACCACACACACACACACACACACACACACACACACAGGAGTGTGCAGGAGCATACTGGGATAAATGAATGCACTCATTTTGCCCCTCACTCCCTCTTTCTTCTCTTTCATCGCTCCTCCAGCACACACTTACACACTCACTCTAATGTAAAAAATAAATGTAAGAGAACTTACAAGAACACGTCGTACGTCACTAAAGTGGGTCTGTCTCCGGCCTCCGCTGTGCGCTGGAAACCATCAGAGAGGTGAAACGCCTGCTTTGCCAAAGGCGTTATTTTCAAAGGCCAACGTCGGCATTTTTGGATCGAAGCCGCCATATTCAGTTCCAATAAATTGAATCAAATTACAGAAATTTCTAAATGAATGGATTGCTCACTTCATGGACTGTTTTCACTGATTTCAACTTCAAGTTGACTTTGGTGTGAGAACGTTCCTTATACACGGGGCAGACTGGTGTGTGTGTTATTTTTTCACGACCTATTTAAAGGTCCCTGAACAAGTTTGTTTTAACATCAACATGCACACTGGGTTATCAGTGTTTCAAATCAAATGCCACGCCATTTCTTCACTTTGGAAAACATTAGTTTGCTGATTGGATTGATGCTTATCCAGCTGGTCGTGATTGGTTGTCGTTGGATATATACATAGACCAGCTCATGTGATGGCTTTTGATTGGCTCAGCTTCATACCGCTACCCCAGCGTGGTGGACGTGGATCAGACAAGTGTTCTGCTGTGTGAAAGTTGACACGGGCGACTAAAACAAGTGCGATTGGGCCAAACATTCGTGCCTTGTGCAGCTTTAAATGACTCCTCAGCTTCCAGCTCAGACCTCGGCACATCATCTGCCTCTCCACGTGGCAGCACCAGCGAGGGGCTGAGCTGGTGGTGACTGGTCTGGTGGTTTTGCTGTTATGTAACCGGCCTGGCCTAAAAGAGCTGGGACTACTGGCCCTGGTCTGGACGGTCCGCTTGGTCACCCCACCGGCCCGAACCGGTTCGTCTTTGACCTTTCATCGAGAGCGTCCCCGCCTCTTTCTTTCCCGCTCTTTTTCTTTTTTTTTGTCTCTCCTCACCATGCTGTTTTGCTCATCTTTGGATTCTATCCTCTAATCCCAGCTATGATAACTCGGGGAGGAATCTGTCATTCCTCCGCGCCAGCCACTCTCTTTCCCCCCACCAGCTGTTTTCACAGCGTCTAGACACACATGCCGGTATTGATCAAACAAGAGGACGCCGCGGTGCGCTGAGGACAATGAGGACGTCGTGGAGTGTGGGTCTTCTCCTGCAGCAGGACGAAGTAGACTCTCTGCTTGTCTGCGGAATCAGAGAGGCTTGTGTGTGTGTGTGTGTGTGTGTGTGTGTGTGTGTGTGTGTGTGGTGTGTGTGTGTGTGTGTGTGTGTGTGTGTGTGTGTGTGTGTGTGTGTGTGTGTTTTACCTGTGTGCACGCACTCTGCTGCGTCTGCATGCCAAAGCACAAGGCCGTGTGTGTTTATCAAGAACTGGCTTAATTCTGCATCAACATCCCGCATTTTGCGCGGCTTGTATACGTGTGTGTTTGCATGTACTGTATATGCAGTATTTGTGTGTGTGTGTGTGTGTGTGTGTGTGTGTGTGTGTGTTTATAAACACTGGAGCCGGGGGAGGCATGTGACTCAGTCTTTCCTCCAGCTGTTGTGCCGGTGCGAGTCGCGAACTCATCAGGCGGCTTCCCTGCGATAGCAAGCTTTTAATTCAGCTTCTGCCGACTCTGGACTTTCAGCGGTCTCCTGCCATGAGCTTTGAAGCTCTGAGCATGAAGACGCCTACGTGGGCACGCCTGAACCCTCAGCGCACGAAACCCTTTTTGTAGTTCTTGCACACGTTCTTGCAAAGATAACATTCTTTCCCCGCTGATTGCTTCCGTCGATCAACTGAGATGTTACTGCGGCGTGCGCTGCACACGTCCAACTGCAACAAACTGTGTTGAGCGGCGTGAGGAGAACACGTGGCGATAATAGTGGGGTAGAGTAGATGGCGCTGATGGCGGCGTTTTGTGGGAGCAACCTCTGCAGCTCTCCCGTTCCCTGTTTGGCCAGCTGCAGAGGGGGTCGGAGGAGCTCTGACATCACCAGCCCAAGTGAATCCAGATACTCTGGTGTACGGCAGCGTGGGCGAGCTCAACCGCTGCGACGGCTTTCTCACAGTCCTGTTGGATGAACGTTTTTCCTTAAAAAAAAAATCAACTTTTTCATTGGCAACCGCAGAGGAGGCTCTACATTTAACTGCCACCACGGAGGTCACCACCCTCCAATGGTGACACGTTACAGAAAGTACCGTGTGCGTTCATTAAAGGGCTCCTTTCATTTTGTGGATGTTGATTTGTTCAATGCAGCTGTTGGCATGTCTTAGTGGCTTCATGTCAGTGATATGTCCTACCTTGCTTGTTCATGGAGCATTTCTGTATCCTGAAGCTTTTCTCAGACATTTGTGTCCTTAAAACACCCCACTCTGCAGTTCTAATCTAGGCTTTTCCACTATCTCGGCAGTAACTGAAAGTGATTGTAGCGGAGGTGTGAACTTTATCACCATCGACTTGTGACCTGTCGGAC
The DNA here is from genome assembly GCA_038501785.1 of Myoxocephalus aenaeus. Taxonomy (NCBI): domain Eukaryota; kingdom Metazoa; phylum Chordata; class Actinopteri; order Perciformes; family Cottidae; genus Myoxocephalus; species Myoxocephalus aenaeus. The sequence goes on along the minus strand of JBAMJR010000359.1, from coordinate 704,697 downwards.
TTTCGCCTTATGACTTGGAATGATAAGCTCCCAAAGACCGACGATTAAAACAACCTGTGCAGCGAATAAACTCCTGCAGAGAAATGTTTTACCCAGAAGCCAATCCCGCTGCACAAGCATGTGGGGGAGCCGTGCTTAGCGATGCCGACGGTTAAACATTTGATGCTGGATGATTAGAGCCGAGTAAAGACTTCCCGCAGGGTTTCTCAGAAGCAGCACTGTAAAACTTACTTTTGGGTCAAGTCCAAGTAAAGCAAAATAAAGTATGTGCCTATAATTAAAATCCTGTATTCAAAATGTTGATGAAAGTGTTCACACCTTTTAAACTTCTTTATTGCTGTACAGACTGCTGTACAGACTGATGTGGTTCACCTGCTTCTACGGTAATGGGCTCGTCCATTCACTTCCTCTTTGTTCTGTTTCAACACCGGCACATTGGGATGCCTCGTAAATATCGTCCACCTGACCTGAATCACTAAGTTGAACATTCGGAGGGGAAAGCACTGATGCAGCAGGAATAGGAGACGGGTAAATGAGGGCGAGCGGGGGTTAAGATGGCTATCGCTCTACTTCACGTTCAGCAAGTGTTTTTTTTTTTTTGTACTGATAAACAAGGCACATCTCTTGTAGCGCTTCGGCTCTGCCTCTCTGTGAAAAGAGAAGCCCTCCCTCTCCCCCCACACAGCGGTGAATAGAGAAGGGCTCTGTGGCCACACACGTCTCTGCCAGGCCGGATCGCGGTGCCAAACATTTGAGCCCTCTCCCCGCTGAAGGCCTGTGGGCTTTTGTCCCCGCGTCTGATCTGCCACTGCGGTCCCAATAGGAAAAGGCCTCCCTGTCGTGTTCGGCTCAGGTCTTTCTCAATAGGGGTTGTTTCTCCTGGAGCAGAGGGCATTTCCATTGAAGCTGCAGCTCAGCAAACACAGGCCGGGTGGGGGGGTATATATCTGGAAGTGGGAGTTGTGTGTCGCAGGGGAGAAGACTGTGAGCAGGAAGATCCCCTCCTCGTCTGTTATCTGGGAATCTCACAAGCTGAATCAATCACCGCTTTGTGTGGAATTACGTCATTTTTTTAAGTTTTACCCTGAAAGCGGAGAGGCTTTTGAAGGTTTAAGATTTTGGTTTTGAGTTGTTTTTTCCCTCGTCAGCACATGTCCGTCTAAACCATACTATTTAGTCTCATGGACTCACCGCTAGAGGAGGAGATGATTTCATTTTCTTCCACTGCGTAAAAACACATTTTAAGTAATGCTCTGCGCTTCGCCACACGTTTGATATGATCTGCCATATTCCGAAAGGTTCGTTCTAAAAATTCTCTAAATTGCATGGGAAATATTGCTGGAAGATATTGCATTGGTATATTACAAGGCTGCGGTGCAAAGTAGCTCTTATACCGCTGCATGCACCAGGCCATTGTAGGTAATGTTGCAAATCAATGAATAGGTCGGCCTTATGCTGGATTTTGGGGATTTCGTTCGGTGAGGACGCAGAGCTGAGAAATGTAACACATTACTTGCATATGCTGAATGATTTGAAAGCAATGTATAGTTCAGTTCTGTCGCACATTTTCCAAGTAACTCACCCAACACTGCGCCTGCTGCCTGTAACCTAATTGAAAACCTGTCACCCACCAGATAGCATTTGATTATTGTCCAAAAAGTTAACTTTAAGTTAGGTGAAAATGAAATGTTCTGTTCCCATGGCTCTGCGTGATGTACGTACACATTCATCCGACCACTCTCCGCGCCGCCTGCACGTGTGAACAAGATCTTACATGCGAAGTGGCATTGGGTTCCTTTGTGACTTTCTTTTCCCCACAGAAAGGGAAATCTGAGAAAACGCATTTCAGAGGAGAAAAGTGTGCGAGGAATGTTTCGGAGCGGCGTTGGTGTTGTGATAAGGAGCCTTCTCCTGTGGCTGAACGCTAACCAAGCAGCAGCATCACGGAATGTAACTCTCTCCAGATCAAGGAGAAGGCCGGCTGTAATGAAGGGAGTGGCGCCGCTGTTAGTCTGAGCTCTGTGCGGTTGATGGAAATGAAAAGGTTGAGGTGGCAGGAATCTCCAAACCTTGACGCTGGAGAGTCGCAATGAACCCACCCTTTTGAACTCACTTGGAAGCGAAGCGAGGCCTTTTTTTTTTATCAGATTCAAAGAAACCTTGTGCTTTCATCTTCCTTGTTTGGGCATCTGGTGGACTAATTAGCTCTTTCCTCTCCGCTGAGCGTTTCGGGGTGGGCATGGCAGCAGCCGGGGTTAAGGGGTGGCACTGGCCGACGGGCAGATTACAGGTCCGGGTTGTTACCGCGGCTTCTGGAACACGGGGCTGCGGGCGTCACATGTGTTGGCACTGGGTGCGGGCACGTCAGATGTGGTTGGCGACATGTGGAAGCTCTCTCGGGTTTATCCCGCCCGGCCCAGTTTAGGGCTCCTGAGGGAAGAGAGGGCAGGAATTACAGCAGTCAAACATCGAAAACCTGTATTCAGACAAACAAACACAGGTCTGCTGTGTGTGTGTGTGTGTGTGTGTGTGTGTGTGGGGGGGGGGGGGGGGGGGGTTGTGTGCATTTCTGTTAGCTTTTTTTTGAGGTGGTGGTGTATGCTTGTCACCGCGCTTTGGTTTTTGTAAAAATGTAAACCAAAAAATCTAGTCGAGGAAATTTTTTCATGTTTGATAAATCTCTAAAGCTTCTCTTTGCATGTTCGGCTCGTCTGCGATTGCAAACCGACCCTAGACCTGTAACCGCGCAGAGTGGAAGGTCACAGAGGGGGAGCGGGACCGTCGGACTAAATGTGAGGCTCATTTTCTGCCAAACTAAAGGACAAAAACAAATGCACCCACTTCCGACATTGTTGGTATGAAACTGTCTTTACATTTCAACAGTAAGAGGAAAGCTCACTTACTGCAGTGTAGTTTCCCCCTGGCCTACGCTGAGACAAAATCCATCCTTGGTGCTTAAGACTGACGGACACGTTGAGAAGACCTTGGGATCGGAGAGATTGGCAGCTCTATTTACATGCCGAGGTCAAGGGCGCCGCGAAGCCAACAATCAAGTCAAAAGCCGAAGACATGTCAAAAGTCTCGTCAACCGTTCCCACGCTTTTCCCGGCTAAAGTCTGCCAACCGTGCAGCGCTAATCTTTCTTGGCGTGAAACCCCCGCCCCCCTGCTCTTTTCTCCCGCCGTCACCAGCTGACCCGACCAGGAGTCACTCGGGGGTTTCCCCCCTCTGGACTCCTGCTCCTTTTGTGGGGGATGATAATTGGTCATCTGGATGGTGTCTATTTCACATGTGACACTGGCAAGCCTTTGAGGGCCTGAGAGGGCGACGCCTCTTTATGAGGCCTAAAACGCTTCCATTGCTCTTTTCATCCTCGTTGACTGGCCGTGACGTACAAAAACCCATTGTATATGTTTTTCTTCTTTTAGATCACATGACAGGAAGTAAATTGATTGATGGATTGATTGAAAATACACAGCACCTGCGGTTGTTTTGTGAGATATGACTATATTGCTTGTTTTTTTGATTGTTTATATTTTAAATATAAACACAAAAGGATCTTAACACAAGCCCTCAAATGTGTCCATATAGGAAACCCGGATATATTTTTGAAATATACTTTAATGTCCTTGTTTTTTTGTGGTCAGTAGATACAAAGGTATTAAAAATCCAAGAATAAACTGAATATTAACACAAAGAAAACACAGGGGAGTTGCAGGATTGAGAGAGGAAAGCTGTGGAACTACAGCGTGAGACAAAGAGAAGGAGAAAACACGACAGCTTGTGAAAGTGTTGCCACTGTCAGTAAGGAAGAGTGAAAACAAATTTGAGTCTAAAAGTTAAAAAAAAATTGCGTGTTGATTATGAGCTCCGTGTGTGTGTGTGTGTGTGAGAATCTGCAAGTAGTTTAATCTTCCGTGAGAGTGAGAAAGACACACAGAGAGAAAGAGTCCAACAAAAAGAAAGTTTCTCAGCTAGTGAAAGAGCAGCGTGAGCCCGCGTGAGGAATGAATCTCGTTTGGTAGCCTCGTATTCATCTCAGTATTTTAGGACTCTTCGCTCCGATGTGTCCCTCCCGGTCAGCTGTGGCAGAACAGCAGACCAAGCAGAGCGGCGGTGCATCTGTGGTGAGGGGGGGGCAGCTGGCTCCCTGAAAACTAGAAAAATAGTTTTTGATTATTGGGGAAGGTTGTAATTCCGAGCTGCGTCTGCCTATTTGAGGCCCGTTAAGTACAGACTGCGTCGGGCCTCGGCGAACGGCAGATGGATCGGGCCTCGTACTTTGGTGTCTGAAATAACTTTTCCTCAGTCATGCTCACAGGATTTGCTACTGTCAAGTAACTGCCATTGTTTGTGGGGGTTTATGTGTTCATGTTCTGTGTAAACTTGCAGACAGTAAGCAAACACAAAATCTGTTTCTTTAGATGCTCTGGCAAGAAAGGAAATTGCGTTGTTTTTTTCTTCTCATTCCCTCAATTTTTTTTTTTCATTACCCTCAAGAATCACTGTGATTACATCTAGAAAGCGGCCTGCTTTTTTCTTTAACAAAATGTAAGGCTTGTAAGATTTGGTAGTGTGCCACGTGGTCAGTGCTGATGGTTCCTCTGACGTCAACGCCGCCAAATTCAATTTGAATGCCTTTTTATTCTGTTTCGTATTCTTTACTGCTTCCCTTCTGATCAAGCGCTTTTATTTTTACAACCTCCAAACTTTTTTAACACAACCAGATACACAGAGAGTGCCGGTGGCTTGGAAACGCTGTAGCGTCGGCCAACAGGCCGGGCTTAGCATCCGTGGACGTGATCCAAATCAGAGAGGTTTACGGCGCAGCTTTGCTTCTGTCTCACCAGTCAGCAACAGTAGCTGGCATGTTGAGGCTGAGGTTTTACCGGGTCGCTGCACTTTTATTGGCTGAGAGGAGATGTAAATGCCCACCATGCATCACTTGCAGAGAATAGTAGAGGATGCTGTTCCCAATTTAAATATGGACTCAATACTTGTTTTGGGTGATTCGGGGACAAATCTGCAGCTGAAGTACCTCAGTCTCACGCTGTCACCGCTTCCCGATGTCACATCAACATACGACATTGTCTCCTCTGCTTAATAGCCTCAAAGGTCAGAGGTCAGAGTCTACAGGGTAACAGGCCTGACACTAAACGTGTGCATGTTTTTCAATATTCCCACTCGGGGGTCAGGGGTGAGAGAGATGAAAGCCAGAGTAAAGGTCAAAGTGAAGCAGCTTATTGGCCTTGACCTCGTTGTGCGTGTTTTTGAGGACGTGCACTGGTGAAAGCGGACATCGCTTCGGAGTGCGAGCCGGCGGCGGCCCCTCTGAGAGCAAACACCGTGGCCAGACAGAGGACAAGTTTGACGCGCCACCTCTCTCATCACTCAGGAATGTTTGAACAGAAACGATTGGTGAATATTTTCCCTCAGAAGGCAATTGTTCAAAAGTTCAAACAGAGTTTTCAGAAGGGGTTAAATACCAAGAGTGCAACAAGATCCACCATGACGGCTTTGTAAGCAGGAAATGGAATATCTGTTAAATAAGAAATAATGTATAATTCAATTTATAAAAAAATTCTCGGTTACAATCAATTTAAACAATCTACTTCTTTGAACAAAGCATACAGTCTTCTACCGTGAAAAGTTCAAGTACGTTTTTTACTCCAGATCCAGGAGCCATCATTTAAAGCTCATAGTTCATAGCTAATTTATAGCCATTACTCCAGAATTTCACACACATGTCTAAAAGGATAACATTATGAAGTGAATACATTTTGGACAGACATGGCCGTAAACTGCAACATGAGTGGTTGGTGGTGGCATGCGACCTCGAGGCGGTTATTCTTATTAATCCATGGGGGATTTTTGTTTGTAAAATAAAAGAGAAAAGTGATTTCTAAGTCATGGGATTTGCAAAAACTTTCTTTGGGCTCAGGGTGGCAGCGAGCACTTTAAATGAATGGCTGGCACCCTCACGGGGACGACACGGCTACAGGAAGTGACTGTCTCCGGCCAAGAAATAGTCCCTGATAACCACTGAGCGATGAGATACAAGGTATTCATTTGTGTGAGCTGTACTGGAATAGAAGAGTAGTAACGTCGGTGTAACAATCAATCTCGGCAAGAACGCAAAAACAGCATTTGAATTTAGTTGATTGGAATTTGTCTCAGCGAACTCACATAACGCTGAGTAACCTCAAGTTGTAACATGACATGACCTTACGGAGGCCATGACATAAGCAGTGAAAGCATTCCATGACAACTGAAAAAAGAGTTTGCCACCCTTCACAGTGGAAGTCAGACACCTTTGCCCCCTGCGGATGTCGCTGTACGTGTCGGAGTGGTCGGAGGGTAATGGCGGCGGTTTGTGTGTGTTCGCAGGGCATGGCTTTCTGCCTGGAGGAGCGTCTCCAGCTGGGGATCCACGGCCTGCTGCCTCCCTGCTTCATCAGCACGGACGTCCAGATGCAGCGGGTGCTCAAGAACTACGACATGAAGAGGGACGACCTGGACAGGTGAGGCTCACGCTCGCCTACAGGAACCTCTACTTACTGCCGCGACGTATATCTTTTAATCCGAGTTCAGTTTCGATGCATTCCCCAGAGGGATTCCCCCGTGCACGACGCCCGGGAGGCCCCACATCTGGAAGCTTTCAAAAACACGAGCGGCAGATTAGGCATCAGCCCTCAGAGATCTGCATCCATCTCTCAACACCGTATATCTTACTGAACAGATCTCCCTCGCCCCCCATTCCTCCATCCCCTCCCTGCACTTCACGAGTGTTTTTCTAACCTCCAAGGCGCACCGACTGCAAACCTCAGCTCGGTTTTGCACGCACCATTAGGCGCGTAGAAGTGCTGCTAGCATTATGTAATGAATCCATTTCAGCCTGGGCTCTTTGATCAAACAAAATCGGGCCTCCAACTGGCCGAGTGCTGAATATTATAAATGGCCTCTTATTCTCCGTCTGCTCAGCTCGGTCTCAGTCAACCATTCCATCAGCTGTCGTGCCCAATGTCAGCTTGGGAGACAGGATTTCGAGGGGCAACAGTAACTACGCAGCTTTTTTTTTTAGCGCCCCCTCATTTTCCACCGTAGCAACATCACAGCATCAACATCCAGCCATTATGAGCTTGTCACTGCCGTTCCCATGCCCTATCAATGTCGCCAACAATCCGTCTCGAGTGCGCTTCAGCGTCGGGCTCTGGTCCCACGGATTATGGGCCGCTATTTGCCTGCCATGGCTCAAGCCTGCTGTGTTTACTTACAGTCTGTTCTCCCACGCTGAATCCTTCTTTGGTACTGACTGTTAAACGGCATCATTTATTTTCTACGACCATAAATATCTATAATCTTTTTTTTCTTCTTCTCAGTGGAATTTGTCGTGCTTTCAAGTTGTTGTGACACATTACGGCAAAGCGAAGAGCCCTGCCAGCACACACGTTTATTATCCGAGATGATGGAGGGTCTCAAGTGCCTGCTGTGACTGTCGTCAGCAGAGGAAATGGATAATCAAAGGCTTTGCCAGTCGAAACAGTGCAGCATGTAAATCGCTGGTAACCTTGTATCCAGTGAAGTTGTTCGAAAGCAGGGACAAGCTTAAAGAAAATGAGCCGTTTGATCACTGGTGCTGAAACAGATTAAGATAGAGATAGATTATGTCCTGGCTGCTCCAGTGGGTTGACTTTAAAGGAAAGACTGCGCTCAGTAAGTCAGCGCGGATCCTGCTTTGTAAAGCAGTGTGTACTGTAAATATTCCTGTTTCCTGGGTGCGGGCAGTGCTCACGCCTTTTAAGGTGAAGAATGGAGAAAGAAATCTTCCTTAATGGTCTGCCAGCATAAAATCAAACAATAGCACACAGCAGTAATATGTCACTGTTTGATGTGGGGATCTAATTATAGTTTTGTTTGCTGAGTCAGAGCAGCTGATCGCAACTTACGAACAGTTGCGATCAACCAAACTGCTGAAACTCTGAGAGCCGGTCACAATAACTACGCCATCGTATAATCTTCTGGCGTCTGTGTATAGTTCATGTCAACCATCTTTGTGTTTTCTGTGACACTAAAGAGGTGTATGGCACGTGTACTTTTTTGACAATCCAGCAAACAAACTATCTAGACGCACAGAAACCATTGTAACTTCTACGTGATGGAGAAGCCCTCTGAGCAGCTCGACTGAGGACAAACTGGACGCTACAGTGACTCACTATCACCCCTAGAGGTAAAAGTGGTATTACAAGACAGAACGGGCCGGGGCTAGCTGGTTAGCGCGCTCATTTCAGTAGATATCTCTGCAACACAATACAGACGTCTTTGACGTAATGTCAACACTGTAACCTCTTCACTTTCTGTTGATAGTTTCAGTTCATTTTGACTTGACTTGATTTGACTACTTTAATATACTTACTACCCAATATACTGTATATCCAGAACAGTTAGATTTTAATATTTTTATCGTTTGGTCAATATTGGATCAGAAAATGATCCAAGCGGACCTCAAAATATTGACATAAGTAAAAATAGCAAATTCTTAGATTTGAGAAGCTGTTTGACATTTGTACTTTAGCCCAGGAGTTTGACATGCAGTTGAAAGTTAAAGCTAGTTAAAGGACTAAACATATTACTTTAATATAAAAAAAAAACATTTTCAAACTGTTCAGAACAGGAACACACAGAAGGTACTTGAGTCCAGGACAAATAACCCCTCTATGGCTGAATGTATTACTCCATACTGCAAGGCATATGGAAACCCTTTATGTGTTAAATTGCCCGTGGCAGAAGCTAATTCAGTTCACCAATAGGAAAACAGTGCTCCTCAAGAGCAACTGTCACCACCGTGTATTGTGCAGCTGCTGCACCCTAACCTACAGCAGGGTTGCTATGTGCATGCTTTTTATCCCCTCAACAAGAGGCACCTTGTGCTCCTGGCTTTATGGAAACCTCTCTGATTAGGAGGAGAGCCCTTTCTGGCGTGCGCCGCTTAATTTGGGTTATATGCAAACCCTTAGTTCCTGTGCAATCGACAGAACAAAGAGCTTGTGTGGGCTATATGAAGGACCGATTTCTATTCTGTGTATTTTTCCAATCATTTCAGTTCTCTTTCCTTTTTTCTCGCTTTGTCATAACCTCACTGTTTTTGGCTTTGGCTGGGTTTTTACAGCATAGTGTCCATCTAAGATAATATCCACGGGCATACTCTCATACTAATAAGTTTTAACCTTTGCGTCTCTCGTTTCTCTCACAAAGTGTTTCCTTGCAGTTCCCCCAATCCGGCCTGGCACACCTCACACAAACACATAGATATTACCATCTGACTTTAATAAACCCCTCCACAGTTCCAGTAGGTATGAGTCCTCAAGATGTTAAAGATTAACATGCCGTGTTTTCCTCCCTGTCCCTCCCAGATATGTGTTTCTGATGGGGCTCCAGGACCGCAACGAGAAACTCTTCTACCGGCTGCTGCTGTCAGACATCGAGAGGTTCATGCCCATCATTTACACCCCCACTGTGGGCCTGGCCTGCCAGCAATATGGCCTGATATTTAGAAGTCCGAGGTAAGACACACTCACAGCATTGACATAACAATACGTATTTCCAAAATGCAGTCCAAAATACATACTGCTGTGAACAGTCAGAAGGCCAAAAGGAAGCTGGTGATACTGCTTCCCCTCTGTTTTCCCAACCTAGTCAATCTTCAACCCCTCAGTTTTTAATTTTATGTCATTGTATTGTTTTTGTTATGGAACTTGGTAAAAGCCAGCATTGTCCTTTTCTGCTGGCTGTGCGGTTTCAATGTTTCACTGCTTCTGGCTTTTGCACCAATCACAGCCCACTTGTTCATATCTAAATATTTGAAATGAAGACGGATGTGAGTTGACAGCGGCAGTAACTGAGCCTCGATTACCGTCTGCTGCAGCAAACTGCATAATATTTTAGGTGTCCAGTTATGGCTGCACGCTCGAGGACCTCTCGTAGTTGTGGTGACTCACACTTTCTCTAAACACCTTTTATTGGCTGTTTTATACAGCCGTTGACGGCCTGCCTACCCCTAACTCACCACTCTTAACCGGCCGGTAGGGGGGGTGGCCATTTCTGGGTTGTGTTCATTCAATTACACAATACAGCAGTGGTAGTTGCAGACACACCTGACGGAGATCTGCAAAAAGTTATGTTAGTTGGGTTTACTTACTACACAGAACATTAGTGTGGAGGTCGGACTAAAACCTTAATGTTTTGTTCCCCAGAGCTGTTGAGACCGAAAGTCCTGTTTTAAGTCTGAAAAACGTCCACATTTACATGAGCTGGGCCATCAATCTCTGCTTTCACCATCAAAGACTGTAAATGCAGTTAGTTAGACTTGGTCACCACAGCCATAAATAACTAATACATCAGACGTCAGATTTGGTTATTTAATGAACATGTTGACATGCAACCAGGCAGGAATTCTATAAACTTCATGATGCATTATTTTGCCAGAGGCTCTATTAAATTAGCCAACATAAAAGCCTGTAGGTTTACAATCATATCTACTAAAGCTACAGGAAATTGTGAAATAATTTGATGTATTGCAATGACACCAGAAGCTCAAGGACTCTTAAAGCTTGTGTACGTTATGTTGCAATTGGTCTATGAATTTTTCAAATCTGAACCACATTTGGAGGTTGCGGTAGACCTTTCAGCTGGAGTTTGGTCAGACAGCCAACCGCTGTAAGCTGTAGAAATCAGTTTAGGGTTCACCTTGAGTGGATCTGGCTCTGCTCCTAGCAGACAGGCGTTCATTGGTTTCCTCTCCTCTTCTACTGTGAACACACACACACACACACACACACACACACACACACACACACACACACACACACACACACACACACACACACACACACACACACACACACACCTTCCTGCTAGTATCTGTTGATCTTCCTTCAAATAGGTTCATCAGGTCCAAGTCTATTTGACAGCGACACACTCGAAGCAGTTACTAATCGATCTTTAGTTGATGGGGCTTTCATTCTCCGTGCTTCATTCAGGCCCTGCCTCCCCGCATTTAACCTTATATCCAGGTGGTTACAAGTGTTGGGTTTGTTTTTACTCGATAGGAGAAAGACCACCCTTGTCAACGCTCACTTACTGCTGTTTGCTTTAATCCTTGACTCTTTAAGTACTTAAAAGGATACATATAAGCCGACAATCCCCACAGCAACCTACAGTGGTTAGCTATTGTTTGTGGCCAGCAGGCATTTGGCAAGTGAGCATAATTTAGCATGATAAAACTATACTAAAAAACCACTGGTATCTACTTAAAATGGTACCAGAAATATTTCAGTTCCAGTATTTTCCCCTCAGAGTTTTTCCAAACACTTTATTCAATAATGGCTTTATTCATTTGACCACCACAAATGCTTTTGATAAGCTGTGAAACTCCACTTTTCCTCATTTTGTCCAAGCAGTTTTATTACAAATGCCGACCATGGCTGCATTATAATAATTCAAGTTCTCCCATGCACATATAGCTTTGTTTTCCACCAGCACCCCGCTTCCCCATCCCTGCAGAACTATGTGGAAAATATTCTGAGTATGCTTTCCTTCCTCTCACACTGAGCTGACTGGAGGAGTCAGTTTATACACTCGCTCAAAGTCACAGCACAGTGGGCCAGGACCTGCTGCCAGAGGCCCAGGGGTTGGAAGTTGAGCCTCTAGGAAACGTGCATCAGGGGGTCACTTAGCAGAATACACCGGGGACACAGCCGACCGTGTTTGACAGATGTCGGTTTTAAGCCAGGCCGTTTCTCTCGGCTCACCAATGAAACATGGGAACAAGCTGAGACCGTGACACATATGAGTCTGCATTTATTGCATCTGGAAGGATTTCCATAAGATTTACAGATGAAGATCCATGGTGATCCCCTGACAATTCTTCTAGCGCGATGAGTTTTTTTTTCCAATAACTATTGGATGTCTTCCGCTGAAATCTGCTTTGCATATCCATGGTGCCCAGAGGATTAATCCAAACAACATAAGTGATCCTCTGACTTTTCATCTTGGGGATGAATATAATATCTCAGCACCAACTGGATGGATTCGCTAAACATTGTGTACAGACATTCATGGTTCATTATGATGAAATGTTAACTTTCTTGAACTGAAAACGCACTGTGAAAACGTGGACAACAGCGTGGTAGCGACCTGTCAATCACAAGGTAGCAACGCCCTAAAGCATACCCCCGCTTTATGTTCTATTTTACACTCAATGGGACCATGATTTACTAAATGAACATCATGCTGTATTGAAGAAGACTTTGAAACTAGCGATTGAGACCAGAAACTTATGTTTACAATGTTTACTGAGGGAATAAATCAAGTGAGAAGTAAAGTCATTTTCTCATAGACTTCTATACAACCAGACGTCTTTTTGCAACGAGAGGAGTCGCCCCTTCATGGCCATTACAAAGAATGCAAGTTTAAGGCACTTTCACATTGGCCGATTTATTTTGGCGTTTCAGATGTTGTCTCTAATCCCTGCTAAGTGTGTCTGTAAAATATTATTCAGTTTCTATCTAAGCCCAATGGGAATTTTACCCACCAGTATCCTCTAGTAATGACTGTAATGGATTATTGATGCCCCTGTGTGTGTGTGTGTGTGTGTGTGTGTGTGTGTGTGTGTGTGTGTGTGTGTGTGTGTGTGTGTGTGTGTGTGCGCGTGTCTTCCAGTCAGACCACCAGAGCAGCAGATTAGGTCTCTACTTACTGGCTCTCAGGTATAAAGAGTTTCTGTGTGGAAGCAGCAGCGTCTCCTTGTCTTGCCTGACTTTACCAGCTAATCTGCTTCATGAAGACTAAACACTCCGACACCAGGCTCCGTACCGGAGGCCAAAGGTCAAGCCCCATTACGTTTCAAAACACGGCTGATTCATTGATCTTCCGCCGGGGCAGAGGCAGGAAGCAGAGCTGTAAAAAGGAACACATTCACATCATCAGGAGATTAGCGGACATGCTTACTTTTATTGGTTTGTAAGGTCATGAGCGGACGCAGTGTTTAGCAGAGAAAGTTGGTCTGTCTTCATCACACAAAGTTTGTGTCTGTTTTTGCCATAAATGTGTGTTGTGTCCTTGTTTGACAGCTGAAACTGTCATTTGTGATAAATGATAATGTTTTGTAGCGGAAAAATTATCCCAAGTATTGCATGAGCGTAGTTAGGTGTACTTCAATCACGTCCAGTGTCCCCGTGCCCTCTGTGGTGCACTGCTACCGAGAGTCTAAATAAACGTTTAATAGGCGCTTTTAAAGTAACACTTCACTTGTTCAAGGAGCTCTCGAGGTAAGTGACACAAACCAATCCATCTTACTGATGGAGATGGATGATTATCAGTAGCCCATTAGTGGAGTCTTGGTTTAGGGTCAAGGGTCAGCGACTCTACTACTACAGCTGCCTGTCAGGAGCTGGAAAGTAAGTGATAGAGATAGTTTAAGGGAAAGCCCAGATGCTCTCTTTTTCTTCTGCCATTTTTCCTGTATTTAGGAAATGGGTATTCCTGCTTGTAAATCTGAAGATAAAATATATACATCTATTTGACATGAGCTGCTAATTTCATTTCAAAGGGTCTGAAACAAAAAATGTATGGGATTTGCTAACAATAAATATAAATATACATTTTATTAGATACAAATGAAGTACAATATAGCCATCTCCTTCTTTAAACTTTAATATTTATGGCATTCCCCGAATAGCCGCCATATTTTTGTTTCAGTCTGAGGATAGCTTTGTGATTGGAACACCTGCAAAGTGAAACCCCTGCTCCTAACAAAGAGCGTAGCCTAATAGGACCGGCTGAGGAAAAGAGAACACATTGTTATTAATATCAACCTGTATCATCATGATTAGTATTTATGGTGTATGCATCAGGCTGTAATGTACCTGTGTAAGGGTAATAACGTATGAAATAATTAAAGTGCTATTTCATTCATTATCCACTACATAAAAGATGCACTGTAATGTGACCTGAGTACAGACATGATTCAGTCTTTTAAGGCTGGACTTAAATTAAAACGAGGGTGAGCTGCAGGAGGTTATAACGACCTAATGAAAGGCATCATCCGAAGCTGCCTCAGCCACCTCTGAAGTGGCACATGCCGGATGGTGAAGTGTTCCAGCCTGGCAGATTAGGGGCTTCGGAGCTGTGATTTCACCCCATTCAGGCCCACACGCGGCGTTACACTGCAAGTGTGTGAGAGAAACTGTTTTCTTTGGATTGATGAGCATCCAGGGCGAGTAGAAAATAGCCTTGCCTTCTGGATAATGAATCCGCAGATGATTATTGAACCATGATGACTTACTTCAAACCATGGATAAGAAACAACTATTCCACTTAAATCCAGAGAGAATTTGTTTCCTGATAATGACTGATTGTAAGACTTTTGCTGATGTATTTGTTTTACTGGAATTTTGCTCTTTGGTAGACCATAAGAGAAGCTCAGAATAGTCTGTTGAAGTAGGGAGGAGACAAATGGTTTGGAATTACACTGACCTCATGAGGAACGTGGCAAACATTTGGAATTCATTTCACCCCAGACTTTGAGGACCTTGTACAACAATATAGAGCTCATGTCCACGGTTTCTGAGCCAGTGAAAGCAAATAAACTTTAGGGCACTGTAGACTTTAACTAAAGTTTTCCTGCAGTATCCCTTGGAATAATGGGCTAAAATCCACGGCAGTGTGTAAACACGGAAAGTAATCAATCTAAATAAATGTTTTGAACAACTACGCGACTAAGACTACCTGGCTGAATTGCCTGTGACCTGTAGTACCGGGCAACATCACTAATTCAAAATAACATAACTCTCCATTAGAGTGGTGTAGCATGGTTGGAGAGCAAAGTGGTTGGGTTTGGCACCTGTGGAGAAAATGCATTTTTCTCCCATTGTGTCTCTAAGAAACAACCATCAAATCATAGCAAACATATTCATGTAGGTTTCGGTTGGGCTGACGGCTGTCAGCCTACAAAGCCTTCCTTGCAGTCTCACCTTGGCCTCAGTCTGGATCCAGCCCAGGGCCTGTTGTCAGGTCCCAGCTTCATCGACTGACCGGCTGTCACTCAAACTCCGATTTTAAATGAGCTATGAACACTATTACATACACCCTGATTTTGGCCCAGTAAATAATATACAGACAGCTGATGGTGTCTGGTGTAAATGCAGAGTTTTACAGCTTACTGACTTAAAACCAAGAACACAGGTCTTGTCCTGCATCTCAGCTTGTTGAAACAGAACCAAACAATCATCCAGCGGGAAGAAGTTTACTGCTAAATGCAGCGTGTAGGTTAGATAATTAACATTAAGCATTAAAGAATGTAAACGTATACCTGCTTTGTTACTCTGGTCTCTTTGGATGATGGTGTGGTCCTCACTGTTCTATAACACAGCTAATACAACACACCTACAGGGCTTGGGAGACTCTTGACAGGATGCTACAACAGGTAAGGCAATGATCACATGACCAACAGGATTTTGAAGGCTCGAACTCAGCATGTTGACTGTCGCCATCTTGGTTTTTAGTCGGCGACGTCTTTTGCCACCTTAGCTATTTGCAACCACAAGTGACTTGAGAGGTCGGAGGAAAGTACAACTAAACACTGAATAAGACATCTTTGGGCGACCAAACATTCATGAAAAGAAAACACACTGTGAAAGGGTTAAAGTTGTAAGACGAAAACACGGATATGAACTCCCTGATCCGACAACACCGTGGTAGCCAGATGTCAATCACCCGGTAGACAACATAGCCTGCTTTGTCGTTTATTTGACTCTCAATGGACCCATTATTTACTAAGTGAACATCATGCTGTATTGAAGACGAATTCAAACTAGTGATTGAGACATAAACTCATGTCTACAATGTTTGCTAAGGCCATAAATCAAGATAGAAGTAGGGTCATTTTGTCATAGACGGATAGCCAGTAGAAAGAATGCAAGTTTAAGGCACTTCAGCATCAACTTCACTTTTCAGACCTAGAGGTTGTCGCCTGACTTTAACACAGATATCAAAGAGTGGCTTAAAGCCTATTGAAATAATCATAAAATGTAATAACCAGATATTTGGCGTACTAAATTTATGTTACCATGAATATTCATTAAGGTATAATGTGATATTCTGGAAGGAGGTTGCCTAGCCACAAATGTGTTTCCCCTATTATAATGGCTTTTACATTTGAAAATGTTTGCAGTTGGTCAGTTACGTTCCCTTGCCTTGCAGGTCATAGAGGTCAGTAAAGAGACTCAGACTGTGAGCTGTCAATCAAACACATACCCTGAAAGGCCCCTCGAGAGGATGACACGAAGAGGAACATTTCTAATAATCCCCCAAGGATCTTTTTCTATTAATACTACAAGTTTGACTTCACTGGAGCTGCTAATGATACATTAATATAAGACTCTACTTCCCCGACCAAAGCCAACATTATAGAGCACAGCTCTGTTTGTCTGCTATCCCCACACCATCTCCACCCGTCACATTTTCGTGCGCAGTAGTAATATTTCACCAGCCCACACTGGAAATAACGACTTGCTGAAGCTTATCTGATACTCTGAGTGCATCACACTCTGGTTCGTAGTTTTAAAGTTCAACCCTTCGGTGTCTGAGCTGCGTGCAGCGGATAATCCATCCAGCATATGTCACACAAATTGGCAGCATGCTGAGAGCCTCTCTAATGCCTTTACATGGGAATTTAGAATAAGTGAGCGAAACAAGTGTATAATGACCAAAGGGTTGAGTACATAAGGACTCAGTGAAACATTTGCCAAAATCGTCTTCTACAGTAATAACCTGAACCTTCATCTTCTTGCCTTGAGAAACTGTGGCAGGACCATAAAACCGAGAAGTGAGCGAGGTTGGTGAGTTAAATACGATGCCTTATGGGATAGCCATATGTTCGAAAACGTTGGCCACTTCCACTACTTAGTACGTACATGCTCTGTGAGTTTTAACGATGTTATCTTTCCTTCACAACTGCTGCTGCAGGGACCCTTTAAATCCTCAAAGAGAAGTTCAAATTGAAATAAAACTAGATCATGTCTTTATCACACCTGTCAAGGCTGACATGTGTGCATATTGCTTAGGTGCCAAAGCACATGTTGGCGGTGGCTGGTCATGAGCTTGTGTAGGAGGGTCGCCAGCTCCTCAGCAGAGTCTCTTCATGCTGCTGGCCTCGCTCCTGCAGCCAGAAGGGTGCGCGCGACGTAATGCAGCGCATGTGTGTGTAATGCCTGTATGTATGCGGGGTGAACGGAGAGTCACACATGCTGTTAGAGGTGGGATCCTGTGTGGACAGATTTGTGGCCACGAGCTGGATATTGCCGGCGATGTCATTGTCGTTTCAATTATTGACATGCTTCCCAGGAGCCCTAGCTGCACACGGATACGCGGTGTGAGGAGAGCAGTGGTGCAACTGAACTGCTTCCCGACCGCTTCAGATCCAATAGTGGGGAAAAAAAGAAAACGGGAGGTATTCCCTTCGACTCAAGAGTTGAAAGAGTTAACATTTAAGTGTCAAATGGGTACAATACCACTATTACATCTCCTTGGTACGCATACACATACAAGCCACGAGCATCACACATGGAAAAATGCCTCATTAGTTTCAATCCAGCTTTGTTTCCCCCTGGATTGAGTGGAAACTCCGAAACCAAAATTTCCCCATGTCACAGTCCAACCTTCTTGGCATGTCCGATCTACAATCTCTTGCTTTCCGTTCCGAGTAGGGTGTAAAGCTCGCATTATGATCGACTGGAATGATGCACAAATGACAAAAAATGCAACAGCAGCCCCATCAGATCCAAACTGCTGCCACAACTTGAAAGTCTGTTGGCGCTCAGTGTTGGCCTGAAGCTTGAGGATTAGGGGAGATGATGGAGTTTGACAGTGTGTTGTTGCTGAGCACAACTAACCATCTGATTTACTACTGTACAGTGTCAATTTTTCCAGGTGTGGCATTTCAACTCCGATACAATTTTGGCCGTGCAGGAAGACTTCACACATTACATCAACTTCTGGAGTGTCATGTCCTTCTAATGCCGTGGTAAATTAGGATATGGGTGAACTGTAACCACCAGTTCGTGACCATCATAAAACAAGCAATTAAATGCTGCAGGTTAAAATCACGTCTATGTCCTGATTCATTGCTTTTTGTTTTTGCATTTTTGCATCATGAAAAATCCACCGTTTTTTCTGGTCGTTCTGCCTTTCGAGATAGGAAACCTCATGGATATCATAAGTACTTGTTTTAAGACTAGTTTGACATTTTGGGAAATGCAAGAAAATCTGGGGAAACAAAGGGTCTAGCTCTGTCAAGGGAACTTAATCTGTCCAACAGAACCTCTACAGCTCATTAATTAACACATTGTATTTATTGAGAACAAAAACAGAAATTAAAATATGAACCAGGCTGTTTTTTTCCCCCTGTTCTTGCACACTTCATGATAAGCTAAGCTACTTGCCTCCTGGCCCCAGCTCAACACAGACATGATTGATAGTTAACATGCATATTTCATCAAATCCAGACTATTATAAGTAAATAAATTCTTCTTTTAAACATGACAACAAAGGTTGTTCCTGGAGGACTCGTTGTCTTTCTGAAAAATTCAAAGGGAATTTTAAGAAAGCCATTACACATTATATACGGAGGCATGATGGTTTCCAACCTTAGCCGAGCAGACCAGTGAAACCTTTGTCTTAAACTGGGTCAGCCTCATGTGGACATCTCTGACTAAAAGAGCCAAGTCAACAGCACCGCCTTTATATCTGCACTTCGATAAGACCATACTTCTGGGAATGGTATGAGGCTTACAGTATCTGACACTAATACCTCCTAACGGCTCTGCTTCTTGTTAGTCAGTTCAAAACTCCCACTGTAGTTAACGCATGTGTAAGAAAGCGCTAAAGGCTAACTTTGCTTTGTTTTGACAGCTCCATCAGCTCTGAGCTCAGTTTTGGCTGTGAACACTTGTAAACCTGTCATGCATTTGGCCCAAACTTAGAAAGTGAAATCTTGAAGATAACCGTCTGCGCTCGAGGGCCGTGTGAGCTGTGGGATCAGTCAGCAGGCTTTCAAACTGAAAACTTTTTCTACAAACATAATTTTATTAAATTTGAACACAACCTTCTGCAGAATCTCTCTTTTGTTCTTCCCTTGCAGAAGGTTGTGTTCAAATTTAATACAATTATTTCCATTCAGTGGTTGTAATCGGGAGTAATAGCTATATTACCCTTTAATACTTGAAATCATTTTTAACAATGATACTTAGCATACTTAGATACTTAGCATTTTTGCTTCATACACACACATAAAGCATAACATAATTTCAGAGCTATTTAGGACAAAATATACTGATTTCACCATTAAAACAATGCATACATAAATAAGTGATGAATAAACAACTGTGGTCTGTTCTTTAACATTAAACCCTTTTTTAGTTGCGATAGTTGAAAGTTGCAGGAAAAGAATGTCTAATTAAGTCAGAGTTCTGTAGGCTTTGTAAATGTGAAAATGAGTGAGAAATCAAATTTCACTGTGCGAAGTGCTTACTTCTCAGTGTTTATAATGTCAAGGCGCTCCAGCAAATCTACTGCATACTTTGTTCCATCTGCAGATTAACGATGCCTGTTAGCTGATAAGAATTTCACACATTCGAACAATAAAATAAAAACTTAATTTGTCTTGCAAAAGCCTATTTGATCCCAACCAATGAATTGTAATAACATAATGTATGAATGTGACACATGTGATATATATGCAGTGGAGCATATTTTGGCAGAGCATGCTGGATTCGAAGGCGGATCTCTGAAACCATCCTGCTGTTTCATAGCACTCACATTCCCCCATGTATGAGGCTCTATCTGCACTTAAATGTCATGTGAAATGTCTGTACATTACGAATCCCTAGAGGTTGTCTGGATGCACATATTAGCTCTTAATTCAAAAGAGAGAACACTGGTGTCACTGACATGGCCATAATAAACACAATAGTTTACTTCTGGATATTATGGATGATCTCACTGGGAGATGATTGGTTTTGGTTGTGTTGCAGACTGACTCTGTCTGACCTCTGACCTCTCCACAGGAATGGGATCTAACCCCAGATTACTCTCCTTTCCGAATCTCTTTGAACGGTTTTCGTTTACATGAGACCTCTCCCCTGGCATCCTGAACATTCGCTTTGATTTATGCGTCGGCATTACATCAGTGAGCGCTAAATGCCGCGGACATTTATATGAACACATTCCTCTTGTATGACGGATGGGAGAATTAAAAAAGATGGATTATGAGTACAAAATAAATGTAGAATGGATGTGGCATCCTTCGAAAGAATGACCAGTGTTCATGAAAAAGTAATAATTATGAACCTTGTAATCTCATTATTTTTAATGAAATTAATTATTATGTAAATGTATTTTTGTATAACTTTGTCTAAACTCGTCACCCCCATTAGAGAGCACCAAGCTCAGCACAGCGAATGGTGGGGAGGGACTATAACTTTCTAGGTTGTCAAGCCAGATGTGACTCTAATCCTAGCAGTGTAGATAGTGTGTCCAGGTTAGTGTATGCTAGTTTTGCGAGCGGACATTTTTTCAAATCTGAGTCGAGTCAATAAAATATTGTGGTCTTCATCGACGGTAGCTTGATTGTTTAAAAACAGGATGTCCCATGTTGTGTTGATTCTCTCTGACCAATCAGTGCTCTGCAGAGTTTTACCACTTTCTAGAATTGGATCTGCTCTTTCCAAACCTCGACAGAGTTGGTACCAATAATGGAGTGGTTCTATTGGCATTATACACAACTTTTGCTCATGGAAACACAAAAATAACCGTTGTAGTGTGTACCGAACTGAACTGAACTGGAATGTTTGGTTGAAATGTGCCAATTGTAACTATACTGATGAAGATCCTTAAACCTTAGTGGAATAGTCTTTTTTAACTAAAACCATAATGTTTCAGATGTTTCTAATTTTGACAAAATCTTTTTTGGAACCCAAAACATGATCCTTTCCTCAATCTAACCAAACCTTAACCAGAGCTAACCACTAAATGAAACCCACTCGCCAAGGTGAGCTGGTACCAAATACCACATGTATCTTATTATTATAAATGGTCCTGGGAGCCCATATTGGAGAGTAAAGTACAATTGTCTTCATATTCCATTGTAAAATATGAGCCTCTCACTTGTTGTCATAGGGTACGTGAATCTTCTCCTCAGCTGTTAGCCCTGAAGAATTGGAAACTCTAAAAGCATTTCTCCATCTGTTCTTCAGTGGATACTAGCGGCTCGCTTAGCACCAACCCAGACATGCCTGAAATTGAATACACATTTTTCTGTGCGTGTCAAAGAGAATTCAATGGGCCATATATCATTATCATCCATATTGTGCTCAATGGTTTTACAACATCCTCTTAACCTGTCTTCCATCGTCAATGTTCGTTGTGTCTGTTTTTCTAGGATGACCCTTTGGAGGTTTTCTTGTATATGCATTGTGCGATCCGGTCCTGACCACTGTTGCTTACACTGAGCAGCATTTGCAAATGCACAATTGCTGGCAGAGGTAAAACCCAATTGCTTTTGAATGGGACTTTGCAACCCACACGAAATGTCATTGCCATTGAACGTAGAGAAATGAATGGAAAACCTGCTCGCAAGAGAGCTGGAACTCCTCTAATAGCCAGCTGGGTTCATCAGGTCTGCGCCTCTGATTCCTTTAGCAGGGCCGTGTGCTGGAACGGGCCCTTTTCTGCTGTTTCTCGCCCCTCGAGTTATGCAAGGCTAGCTGAGAGAGAAGCTTGGTGTCCACAGCAATCGTCTGGACACTTGACTGTGTCTCCTTCGCCTGCACAGCTCCAGTAGACGACAGGGCGACAGAACCTCACGCTGTCTGGTTGCTATTTTCATCACCTGCGGGTGATCCTGTGTAAAAGATTCCGTGCCTTTGCGTGTTTTGCCTCAGCGTGTTACCCGAAGTGATGAAAGGCCGATCAGATCGGCTAAACTGTGTTCTTTTTGGCCGCAAATTCTCCCGAGTTTTCCCTCTCCGCCAAGTCTGGAAAAGCTTCACGAGGGAAGATTAGTTACCGTGTGGAAGCCCGGCCTGATTTCAGTGGGCTGCAGTGGAATGAGCTGGGGGTGGGTTATGGCTTTCCAAGGCCAGGCACTGGAACTGGTTCTTGCTTGTGACTCAGGCAACGTGTTGAATACTTGTAATGTGATGGAATCCTGTCAAAGTCTGAGCGTGCCATGCAGGGTGGGAGGCAGAGGAAGAAGAAGAGTGCATTGTCTTTGGAGATTCATACTGGATGAGAGAGGAAAGAGAAGGACTGGAAAAATAACTCCTGACCGTGATGAGAGCTGTGTTTTGAACAAAAGTTGCCCGGTTGCATCTTGCTGCTAAGATTACTCCCAGCAAAAAAACACCCCTCGGCCATCCTACAAGAGATTGAACAAACACACAGAACTGAAGGCTACGTGTGCTTAGAGACTGAGAGAGGTGGATTATGTGTTGGAGGACTGTTTGTTGAGCTGATGCTAAATTATTCACCCACCATCAGCATCCCTTCGTCGTTTCTATTTATTTTGTTCTTTTTGTGTTTACAGAGCCCTTTTTTCCCCAGAGGTCTGTTGTATATTTAGTTTCTTTGACGATCATCTTTTCCATTGCATTTAGTTATTTTTAAAATGGGCAGAGTTTGCGTCAGCGCAGGCTGCACCATGAACATGGTTATTGATTGGCACTGCCAGACCTCCAGTTCTCACTGGGGTTTTCTCCTTCTCTTCTATTGGTTTAGTCAGATGCTTGGCTGCTTCGTGCGGTGCAGCATGAGTGTGTCATTTGTGATGCCAACCGCTTCACTCCTGTGGCTTCACTGACTTGGAAATGATCCGTATGAACAAAATCAATGGTATGAAGTAATGAAACTGACTTGCCCTACTGTTGTATGGATACGTGTAGGTAACTTACAGTTCGTGTTCCAACTGAAGAAACATCTCACTTTGTCGTGAATGTGATCAAATCTGTTCTGTGCAAAAGGATTATCCTTATTTGTGATAATACTTGACAGGAAAAACAATCTTCCCTTTCCATGGAAATCCATTTACTTATTAAATACCACTCAGGGAAGGAAGCAAGAAAGTTGAAACCAGTGGTCTCATTGCTTAAATATTGTGCTGTCAGTCCTTTTTTACAGCGTGTGGTCAGATACCACATCCAGTCATAGAAATGACTCTGTCTCCTTGTTAGTGTGCTGTATGGCTGTGTGCGTGTGCTGGGCTGGTTCACTTGATGCTGGTCCTCAGAGGATACTCCACTCACCTGATATGATGACAGACGGATGTGTACACCCAGACCAATATATTGGACAATGATTTGACAAATTGACTACTGACATTCATTACGAATTCAAATATGGAGCCAAACCCAGGATACTGTTAATCCTGAGATGAAATGTTTGGTTTACCTTACCTTAAGCTTGTTTGGTTTACCTTACCTTAGCACTTTCCCTACACTGAAAGCAGGTAGAAACACTGCAGTATTGTAGAAGAACAAAGCTACATTACAAGCTACTCGGGAAAAGTAGCTATACACCACTTTCGTTGTGCAATTTATTACTTTATTAAGTAATTAGTCCAATCTGTTGGTCAGTTTGATACGCTTCACTGATAATTCATTTCCACGATTATACGGAAGTAAAGTTTATTAATATATATAATACTACTGCGTCTGAAAAGTGAAACCAATGTGGAAATGCCATAAACTTGCCATCAGGGGGCGACTCCTCTGGTTGGAAGAAGAAGTCTGATTGTATAGAAGTCAATGAGAAAACTTCTCCCTTGATTATTTACCTCAGTTTATGATCTATTATGGTATGTACTGAAAAACACAAAAAATACTGACTCTTTCTTGAACTTAGGCCGGAGGGGAGGTAACCCCTGAAGGCTGAGGCATAAAGGAAGCGTCACATAAGTAGTAACTCAAATAAGAGGTGCAGCTGCTGTTTCATTGATTTTCTTGTTTGGCTTCTTGTAACGGGCCACAGTTCAGTTAGTCAACTCACGTTATATAAGTGCAAAATGTGTTCAGTAATATGTTATATTGTTCGTGAGTGACTATTTGAACTCTGACCAAGTGACGAGTTGATTCACCGATTATAATAAAATTAGAAATGTTAATCTGTTGTTATTGGCAACTCTATGGTTTAGTTTTAGTTTTTTTGAAAACCTGTTGAAGTTCCCATCCTTCATGAAAATGATATCTCATACATCCCAGCAGCTGGTCTGGCAGAGGGATCCACTGTGTTAATATGGGAGTGATGCTGCCGTTTGAACCTGTTTTGAAAAGCCATGGATCTCCACGAGGGAGTCCTCCCACCGTATAGACCTGTTTCTTTTTCCAGCAGACATACTGTATCTTGGACATCACTCTGCTTTTACATACCATAAGTTTCATACCGTGCGAGAAGTTACAGTGTCTTGCTTTTTCAGTCCACTTTGTGCCTGCACAAAACCTTTCTGTTGAGCGCCTCAGAATGCGACATGTCGTCGCTCAGTGAGTGTGTGTGGCGCTACTGTGATCCGCGAGAGTGCCGTCAGCTAAATGTGTCCCTCTATCGCTCCGTGTGCTCGGTCTCACATGGCTTGCATAACCTTTCTTGATCTTTAATCTTTAAGACGGTGCGTCTCGAATGTCCGACAGCTCTGGGTAAATGAGAAAGTAATAAATCAGAATAAAACTAAAATAAAACAGATACAGATTTCTGGGGCCAGTGGCAGCTCCAGCAGGCTGATGGAAGAGATGGATAAACTATACGTCTTGTTATAAGTCCCATTTCCTTCCAGTGCAGGTGAACAGTTCATTTTAATGTCAGATGATTCATATACAATTTAAGATTGTATATAATGCGACTGGTCTCAGTTGAATGTGAACTAAACCTTGCAGTCTGATTTATTAGATTATGTACCCAGTGGATGTATATGTTGGCTCCAAAGCTGCGGCATAACCTTACCTCACCTCTTCCCTCTGGCCAGAGTCACACTCCAAGATGTCGTCGCCGTTCAGCTCCAATTAGGCCCTTTCAAACAAATTTAGAAAATTGTGTGGAAAAATCCTCTGTGTTGAATTTTTTCTCAGGGGAGCTTAATTAGTTGGAGACATCTCATAGCGTGACTTTGACCGTTAACACTGTTTTTACAGTCTTTTCCTCAATGATTTGTGTCCACTGTGTCAGTCGAACCGCATGTGGGTTTGCTAACAGAGGGCGTCAAGCGCGGCGAAGATTAAGGTTATGTGCTGGGAGGTGAAGAATGGTGACTGCTGGTGTTTTGTGTGGACACGGGTCAACGATCGGAGGCCGGCTTCCTCGTGGGGCTCGGGCCGTGTTTTGGGGTCATGGTGTGGAAAGCAGCCTGTCCTCCTGCCGGCCCCTGGCAGCCTTTCCACACTCCCTGGGGCGTGTTTTGTGTTGGGCTGCAGGTCAGCGGTGGTGCTGTTTCAGGCCATCAGGTTGTTTTCTTTACCCTCTCTGTTCTCGCCACACTCTCTTACAGGAAGAGACAGACATGGCAGCTCAATGCTTTGTGGCCCTCCTCTCATCTAGAAAATCAGACGACCGCTATCCGTTGTGGTATTTCAGCAGCAGTAGTCTTACACACACAATATATCAACTCTATAAGCATCAATATGAGGAAGAATATAGCATTCCTAACCAGAGGTTCTTATATCCCAGGAGTCTACTTTTTTTTGGGGGGTATGGCGGTGATGATGGATTTAAAACAGCACTACTCCTGACATCATGGGATACTGTATATTAGCTCGTTCCTGCTCTGGGTTCTGTAAATTTGTGATGGAATTTCTTAGAGGAGTTGGTGTGTGTGTGCTTTTCTGACTGTTAAAAAGGCATAACCACGGCTCCGGCAGCTCTACTTCTTTGTACTTGTCAGGGTCAAAGGTCATGAGGTCGACAGCTCCTCTGCAAACACAGAATGGCAGAAAATTAGGGTTTGGAGGAGGAGAGGAATAATGGCAAGCTGAACCTGAAATGTTTTTCATAACCTTCCTGTTGACAGAGATTAGGCATTACTGCCAGTCTGCCTGTCTGCTTTGATCCATCTCATAAAGTTGTTTTCCAACAGTCATATTGCCGGGTCAACCTTTCAGCCCCATTGCCTCTCTTTCTCCCAAAATGACTCATATTCCTGTTGCTGGCAGTGGCTCTGGGTCCTTGTGGCCTCAGGTAAACACACACAGCAGGCTACACACACATCCTGTGCATTTCAAGCAGCACTCATGCATCTTCGTGCACAGATGTGCAGCTGTATGCAGATGTGCGTCATTTTATTTCCAGAAAGGTTGAAAGGTGTTTAAAAGGCCAGATGTCTGTGACCTTTATGTGACCTGCTAAGCTCTTTGCAGAGAGAGGGCCATGTAGCCAGTCAGCCTCAAGTCTTCTTCTCTCTTTTCTCTCCATTTTGTCACATGTCGGGCTGAAACCAATGATGATTATTTTCATTATGGATTAATCTGTTGATTTATTGATTTTGTATTATTCAATTAACCATTAAGTCGATTGAATGTCAGAAAATGTCCATTCCAAAGGCCAGGGTGTTTTTGCCAAATGTCTGTTTTTGTTGGACCAGCAGTCCAAACCCCAAAGATATTCAGTTTACAATATTAAGGAGAAAAGTAGAACATTTTGGCGTTGGAGAAGCTGAAAGCAGAGAATGTGTGAAACTGTATTATCATACTTGCTAATTAGAACATTTTAATTTTGTCAAGGAGTATGAGACTCTCTGTTTTGTATTGGAAAGGAGCCACTTGCAGAAATAACTAAGATTACACCTGTTTGTATGGGTAAATAAATAAATATAAATATAAACTTGAATTATTTATGGTGAAGTTTTCTTAATGGTCTAATGTTATGGAATTAATATGGGGAAAAAAGCAATGATGATGTAAGAAAGCAATGATAAAACAACATGAATTACATCAAAAGTGTATTTAAAGGTGCTGCCTCATGCATAGCCCATGTGTGGGATTTCCACCTGTAATATGCTGGTTTTGGCTCCAGGGATGGCAATGTAGCTCAGTTGGTTAGTCAACCACTTTAGTCCAGATTGAAATGTCTCAACAACTGTTCAATGGATTGCCATGAAATTCTACGCAGACATGCATGGTAACCAGATGATGAAGCTTTCCTCTGGCGTTTGGATGGACTGCCATGACATTTAGAACACAAATGTTTGTCCCATTTCAAGAAGACTTTAAATAACTCTGTTGATCGCTCAGTGTTTCCTCTAGCGGCAACTTCAGGATCAAAATTGGAATTTGTCAAACGCTTGGGTTCATGACCAAATACCTGAAAAAACAAATGAGATTCCCATCAGTTGTACTTTGTGTTCAGAGCTAGCCAGTTAGCAAAGGATAGCATGCTAAAAAGCTAAACAAACCTACTAAAGATTAGCATGTTAGCATTGCCATAGTGAGCATGTTAGCATACAATGTCACTATTTAGCCCAAAAGACTATTTGTGTCCAGCCTCACACAGCTGCCTGCATGGCTTTTTTTTATCTACCATGGTTACTGCCGTTAAGTAGAAACCCATGCTGACAGGCTACCCTTCTTATCAAAGTATTTTTATGTGACAAGTTTATGTCTCTCTCTTCATCTCACTAGATTTTATTATTGCTTTTAACAATGTGTCGTGCTGTTTTGACATTTCTTCACTGTCTTCTTTCACAAGTGTGGACCTGAGCTGGGTCTTTACTTTATGAGCTGATTCTGACAAATAGTGATGTTTTCACTGTCACTGGCGCATAGAGGAGGGTTTGCACCCCCCTCTCCCATTCTATAACCAGATGGGTGTGTTGGGTAGGAAAGACGCCACAGCTGGACCCCATGCATAGAGATGATCTCTTTATCCGGGGATTGTCCCGAAGGGAAGGACGCTCATTCCAGGGAGGGAGGGTTGGTGGGAGGGAGTGATACTAAGATGAATGAATATTTGGGGAGACTCAAGGGTCCAAAGCAAACTCCCTGCAGAGGCCCTGAGCTCTAGGCTCAACATTAAAGTCCCAGGTGCCATTGGTATTCAATAAAGTCGTGGTCAGAAGGAAGAAAGGCAGAAAAGAAACTTCAAACAGTCTCGAAGCTCAAAGCTTTTCCCTCAAATCTTGGATATTTTATTTTATTTTTTTGATAATGTTGTTGTGTTGCCATTACTGTATTACGAACATGTTTGTGACATTTTGCTTTAACAGAGTCGAGCACGTCATTTAGCTTGGGGCGTGAGAAAGAGGGAGACTATTGACCCGTGATGCCTTTTGAAAATGCAAGAAGTGTGGTCTCTTTCTCTTCTCTCTTCCTTCTGCTAAATTGCGTTCTTCCATTTGTTCCAGGGGGCTGTTCATCACTATACATGACCGTGGCCACATTTCTACGGTGCTCCAGAACTGGCCAGAAAAGGACGTCAGGGTAAATGATAGCACTCAAACAGTCTTATTTAATAATGCTCATGTTGTTCCAACATTACAAAACCCATTGACACATTCTTGTTCTGTCTGACTGCGCCAATAAAGCAGAGCATAACAAAGGTAACAATACCTAAAACGGTTTTGGTTTGGCTCAGTGGCCAACACAAAGTGATTGATGAGGACACAGATCCGAAAATAATTTGTGGCTTTTGTATTGGTGTCATGGAATTTGCTGGCAATTCAAAAATATAGAATGTGACCTGTTTTATCCTTAGATTCATATGCATTCAGCATACAACATTATTTTATTGTAGGACATTACAGTATCAACAAATGGAAAAACCAGCAAACTTCAGTCATTGTCTTGCAGTGGAGAAAAGCAAACAAAGTAATACAAATAGCAACGACACATGTTACTATGATGTTGAAAGACATAGATTATGATATCCATGATAATCATTCTGATAAAACAGGGCAGTCATCTCCTACCACTCTGCCTCAAACAAACAACGAATGCAATGAATCCACCGATCCACTGGGGATCCGTGGATGATTTTGATATTAGTCCTCTGGTTTGCTGTATTGGCCAATTTCCCAAAAGCCTGACATTTTGCTTTTAATCTTCTGCATAGAGCAACTATGTGCTAAGTCACGATCTAGTCATATTCAGAATGACGAAACCTGTAGACATTCCTGGCAAGTCAAATAAACCTGCAGCCTCAGCCACCTGTTCACAGCTGTCAACAGCAGGGCATTTAGCTCAGCGCTGACACGGCGCCTGTCATTGTCAGGGTGGTCTTATCGTAAACTCACCTAATACGGCCTACTATTAACATTTCCATAGAAGGAGGGCACACGGGAGCCAGGGTAGTCAACCTCTGACTCATACATTAACACGTGATAGTTGGGGGGAAGAAAAGCTGTTCATGGTATCAATTATGGTCACATTCAAATGGGAAAACTAATGACACTTTGTCAGATTGTGGGTGGAACCAGGCTGTATAAAGAAAAGTCTGCATCACAGACATATGGGAAAAAGACAAACCCTTTGACATTTTGGAAAATGTCAAATTAAACTCCTCTGCTGGTGATATTAAGTGGAACACAATTGATTTGATTCATGCTGTGGAATCAACCTGATGTTCTGCTTAATGAGTAAAAGGACTGGTGAGTGGAAAGCCAGGACGGTGATCTGTGGGAGGGCCTGGCTTACACTGAGGGAAAAAAACATGTTTCTGTGTAGCAGGGTGGACTTGTTATGGTCAAAACAATTAGAATTCATGAGGCAAGGAAGTAGAACTGCTGCTTCATTTATGTTCTCATAACATTGTATATAAATGTGATGTCAAATCTAATTTAGGACTACCCTACATAGAGCCTCGTTAAACACAGATTGTAATTGATGCGATGGTTGTTTAAAGCTTGCAGTTCTGTTGCTTGACAGGCGGTGTGTGTGACAGACGGAGAGAGGATCCTGGGGCTGGGAGACCTGGGCTGCTGTGGCATGGGCATCCCAGTGGGCAAGCTGGCCCTCTACACAGCCTGCGGAGGGGTGCCGCCACAGCAGTGCCTGCCTATCATGCTGGATGTGGGTACAGACAATGAGGTGAGAGCTGACGTCGAAGTATAAGTGACGGACCATTCACAGAACTATAAGCAACTTCTAATGTTGAGTTATCTTTATATTGCATCCATCAGAGATGGAAAGCAGTATTTATTAATGAACTGTACAGTACATGAGTACAGTTTTAATGCATCTACCTGTATTTTCATTCTGTTACAGAATAAATAACTACCGTAAAAGTCGGGTTACAAACCGCTACTACCTTCGGTCAGTGTTCCCGTTAGCTCTCCGCTGTAGCCAGCTAGCGCTCCTGCTAGCGCTCCTAGCGCTCCTGCTAGCTTGCTACAGCGGGGACACCCACCGGAGGTAGAAGCGGTTTGTAACCCGACTTTTACGGTAGTCTACAGTCATGCTAGCACACTTTTAGCTCAATGCTAACGTGAGAATGGAAAATGGTTGACCTCCGACACCAGAGATGAAGGTTAGCTTCAGAGCAGCAGGGGCTAAACTCAAGGTGGATTACATCAAATTAGATGAAACTCTAATCATCCCTGTGGATAAATTAGGTAATTTATAGCCCCAATAAGTGAAGATCAAGTGTGCTTGGTCTTCCTGCTCACCTCTCAACTCTACTGTTGCCGACCCTTTAACTCCAAATATTGCTGCAACGCATCAACAATCCATGAGTACATGATGGTTGATGCCAGGAGGGAAATGTTCCTTATCCTTCGTAGCCAGGTAGGCCTTGCCTCAGAAATTCGCCAAGAAAAATAAAACTAATCTCACACTTAACAACCCGGAAACACCCTTAATATAAGTGAGGTAAGCAGCTCCATTGATGGATGCCAGATGGTAAAACACCTCTCCCCTCTGCTAGCCTGTGAGCCTAGAGAGCCAGAGTTACCCACCTAGAGTCCCTTTTCTCTCCGGCAACATCTCTTAAAAGATGATTAGAACTCTGGGCAGGGCAGCACGTGCGTCTGCAGCCTTAAACAGACTAAGAATAGCCTGTGTGCACATCTAAATATACACAACTCTCGGCCAAGGGCGTGGCAGCCTCAGATGCATGTGTGCTTGACACAGCTGAGCTCAGCCTGTCAGTAGCTGTCCCGCGTCTTCCAAGACCGTCTTCACATGACTCAGTCTCACTCCAAGCAAATGTCCCATGTGGATTAAGAATGAGGGATGTTGCTGGGGACGAATGAGTTTGCAAATACAATTAAATGTAATTGGCAGAACGTATATGCAAGATTGGTTAGGCTGGACAGAGGCTAATCTAAACTAAGACTAAATCCCTTGCATTATAACAACAGAAACACTGCAGTCTTCATCTATAATATAATATACATTGGCTGTTTTAATGCCATTGGAGCTGGCTTAAAAGAGCAAAATCTTCTGTCATTCCACCATGTCTTCATAGACCTACAGTACAGTATGTAGCTCTACATTTTGACCTCCACTGGCATATCTGTGCGTTCTAAGTTTCCACATTGAGCCTACTCTTTTTGAACGATTCTGGGTAAGCGTGATAATACCATCTGCAGATTAGATTCTTGGGTGCACGGCAGCGGTTTTAAACATTTATGGGCAACACAGCACAGCTTAAAAAATCTGTCTAATAGTTTGATTTGTTCCAATTGCCTCAATCGGCCTTATATCTGCTGCCAAAATGAGGAGAAACCCTTGTTTTGTTTCTCTTCTTCCTATTTTGGCAGCAGATATGTGTGTCAGTCTGTTGCAGTTGAGGGAGCGCTGTTGGACTTCAACCATAACAGCTTCAAATACTGTTGGGAGAGAAGTTATAGGAATAGTTCAGCTTCCACTGATTGAGTGATACCAGTCTTGTGCCTGTGTTAAGTGTTTAGCTTGAACCATGCAGCTAATGGCCTCGTGGAAACAGCCCGCTTGGTCAAAATGACGTTTCCTAACACCTCAATAAGCTCACTAATGAACACATTGTAAATATTTTTTATATCACTGCTGAGTATTGTGCAACTCGCAAAATAGCTGTGGATACTGGGTGGGTAGATAAAGTGTTGTTTGTCAAGAAAAGATTTTACCCGACTCCAGCTCCACGCTATGTTTAGTTTTGGGCAGTAATAATTGCTGATTGGTAATTACTTTTTTCAGTAACGAATCGAGTATACACCTAAAGCTTGTTAGAAGCTGAAGGTGTGTGAGGCAGTTAAAAAAAGAAGAAATGCTACTCCAAAATTGTAAAAAAACAAAACAAAAAACCTGTTCTACATGGTCTTGCTGCTGTTAAGCCTATTCAGCATCACCTGGTTTTGTTTAAGGTTGGAGGTTGTGTGAAATGGATTTCTACAGTGCCGCTGTGTGCGGTCGCCCTGGGCTAACGTCAGGCTAGCTGTTAGTAATAAGTAAATACCTATTCCTGCTATATCATCACATCATGCTTTTCATTTGTACATTTGTTAAGTACACAAGCTGTGACCTTGGGTTTGGAGTTGTTTGAGGGCAAATACATTTTGTTGTACTTTTTTAGTACACATTTAATATTAAATCTCTTCTTTAGCGAGGATTTGAGACCATTAACTAGGGCATTACCAGTGATCCATCAGTACCTAACAGAAAGTATACTGTATATGCACAGAGACAAACATTGTCTGCAACCGCATACGCAGTCTCTCACACATACACACACATTGTATTGCTGAATATGCAACTTTAAAATAAATACCTATACAAGAGACTTTACTGTAGTCTGCCTGGCCCTGGCCAACTTTTCCACTTTTCTCTTATTCTAAAGAGATGACAGGCTCAATGAGTTGTAATGGGATAAATAGGCTGTGTGTGAGTGTTTGTGTGTGTGTGTGTGTGTCATATGTGTAGTCCTTCCCTCGGTACCCTGCCTCAATCTGCAGCCGTGACTGAAGGCATGATGGGAGCAGATGGAGGTGGTGGTAGCTCCAGCTAATTATTAAAATTACTGTTATTAAGGGATTATATTTGTCCTTGAGTGGATATGGGGGTAGAGAGAGAGAGAGAGAGAAGGCAAGCGGGCAGACATCCAAGCAGTCGAGTATCTGACCAAGACTTGAAGACAAATAATGTTTTGGAATACAAACTTCCTTCTCCTCATCTAACTCTTTAGAAAATTATTTAGCAAATAAAAATAAAAAAGTAGAACTATATCCTTTAAATATTTTATCAGCTCACGATGAGGCTTGGAGTCTTTCGAATGTCTGTTTTATACTTTTAGAAAGTGAGCCACTGTGTAATTGTTATTCTTTCTGCGAAGGAATGTGGTAGCTGTGTAATCTCGTGAGAGAACCAGCAATAAGCTCTCATACATGGACAGCTCTTATCTCCGTCTTACATACAACACAAGAAGAAGTCCAGTTTGCACTACATCATCCTGTTATCTCCCTGAACTCTATCCATCAGTGCCTGATATTACCTGGAGTTACCTCAACACAAACACACACACACACACACACACACACACACACACAAACACACACACACACACACACACACACACGCTCACGCTGTAATGAGAGTCAATGATGTCATCCAGGACAATATGCTGTTTGGGCTTCCACGTGTCCAATGCCGGGTTTCTTTTACCTCAGTCTCTACCTCTGTCCGTGCTATTCTTCATCCCTGGTCTCGTTCCACTGCTTCGTTAAAACCAACTTATCACAGATGCTGCAGTAACAGTTCAAACGCTGATAGTTGCATGTCAAACTACTTAAACTCCCTCATTAAAAGTCCAGCAGTCATCAGTTTCGAAACAGTTTGCAACAGTGAAAGTGGAGCTGAGTGTGTCTCTCGCAGGCATGAACTGAATACACGAGGACTAATCCCTGTCCGAGAGAGAAGAGACTGTACGACACAAAGGACAGCTGAGCCAATCAACGATAGGGAATCTGGGACAGAAAGAAGACTAATGTTCAGCGCAGTGTCAACGAGGTCAGCCCACTTTTGAAACCCACTCAGAACTATCCGATTCACTTATAACGCAGCTTCCTCTGTCACAGCGTGGAAACGGACCGAACAATGAAACAAAAACTCACCATCATACACTCAATAGAAGATGGTCATTGCTATGTCTCTCCTTGCATGCTCTTGCATCATCTTGTTAAATTACTACCTAAAGCGCCCTCTGATATCAATCCACCTCTCAGTGGGATCAGATGAAAATGTTTTGCTTGTTTTAGTTACTGTTGAACTTAGCCAACTCTGGCCTAGAACTGTCCATTAAAAGCCTGCCAGGAAATGAGTTGCCGACTTCAAATAAATTGTGCCTTTTATATAAATGTGCCTTTATATAAACCTTTTGAGCTGTTCTAGGACGTGGCAACTCTTGACCCTGCCATGGAAAGGCGGCTGTCGCGCTCATCTTAGTGGCACCCTCTAATTATCCATTTCCAGAAGTAAAGGTCGCCTGTCCCAATGAGGCTCGCCAACGCTCTGGATCAGTTCCCCGGCCCTTGGGGATGAAATTCCCCGGAAGTCAAAGTTTATGGAGTGAGGCGGATTTAGGCTATGAGTCTATCCTCCAAAGTCTGTCTCGGTAGAAATCTACAGCTCTTTGTATGTTGAGACACAGCCATGTTGTATCAGGCAGGTGCAGCATGTCAAAGATCTGATGGACTATGTGCCGATACCGCAAAGCAAAGTCTGCTAGGCAATCCATCACCACTGCTAGGTGACATTTACTTCCACTTAATTCATCACAGTCTCACTCCCTTTCGTTCTCTGTGTTGGTCTCTGTCTCTCTGTTCCCCCTTCCCTGCTGTATCCCTTTCAGGAGCAAAGGTCAGAGTTCACTCTATAGGCTCCTACATCACATATGTACATGCTTCATTTGAGTTCATCCTATATTTAGAATATTTTCACCTCTTTAAACCTTAAAAATGTATGACATTCCCATCAGCCTCCACTGTGATTTGTGTTTTGTGCTCATGTATAATGTTTTCATGCTAACACACTGAACTAAAATGGTGAACATGGTCACATGTCAAGACTGCACAGAAATCTCGGAGCAGTTTGTACTGGTAAAAAAGTTTGGCTCTGGAAGGTGTTTTTATTCATCGGAATAAATACAAATTACATCATCAGAGTTATTTGGACTTGAGACATTGAACATGTTTAACACAAAGTGTTACAAGCTTTGGCCATCATGTCTAAAAGACAGGTGGGCATTTACAAGACAATATGAATTTGCATTCTGTGAAGTGTAGGATCCTCTGTGTTTGGGACTTGGCACACACTTGGGAATAAGTGGACATTTTCACTTCAGGTACTCAGGTTTTTATTAGTCTATTAAAAGCCCCCCAAACTTTATGGAAATGTGTTCCCTTATAGCTGGAGCACAGTCAAGTCCCACACGATGGTAAAGCTTTTTTATTTACAGGTCTTTAATTTCCCTATAATTTTGTAGTTACTTTGCTGAAGAGAACGATGCACTTTTGTACTCACTGTAGTGGAAATGGGAACTTTCTCTAATGCACCAATTAAATCTAAATGTCTAAATACTCACAGTTTGATAATTGAGTGTAGGCCTACTGTTTATAATTTAATTGCATCACATTACAGACTTCGGAGTCAAGGGTTTAAAGGGGAACTGCATGTATTGTACACATCAAAGCATATTTCAAGGTTGCACAGACCAACTTTAACCTTTCTTCAGATGCAGTAATACCCCCAAAGCATTTTTCAAAGTTTGAAAATATAAATACATCTTGGGGTGTTGAGTTTGAAAGAAGTGATCTTAGTGGCCTCCTCATCTCTGCTTGAGGCTAGCAGCTACTTGCAAAACACACCCAAATCACTCACCAACGTAAGCTGCTGAGTTGCATTGTGGGTAAGGTAGGTGCCAGTTTTTGACGAGGAAGAATAATGCATGGAACAAAAGAGGGAGTATCTCTGGTTCGGCCGGCTTGTTATGCAATGCTAAATCGTCTGAGTACTCTTTTGAAACAATTCCTCTTGTAAATATGTGGAGTTACTAACTGGCACATTTAACTTGAGCAGCTTTAACAGCAGCCCCCAAAAATGGGGGCTGAATTCTTCATCAGGGGCTCTTCCTCACTCTCCATGTCCTCCTACTCCCATGAATCAATACCAGAGCCACTGATGTGACATAGCAACAAAAAAAATGCACAGCCTGTCATTACAAGAGCACATAAGTCCACTTTACATGTTTATAACACAATTCAACCATACATATTAACATAAACCATAAATATGACTCGAGAGGACTCAAAAGTGACTTGAGAGAGCTCCCCAAGTTATGGAAATATCAATTGTCATATAGCTTGATGCCACATATGATTAGTGAACCTTTCTGGAAAGCCAAATCCCTTCTCAGACAAAGCCTCAGCAAGATATCAACAACATTGTATTTTTTTTCCAGCCAAAAAACTGAAATATTACTTATTTATGGATTAAACAATATTCCACACAGCCTTGCTTGTTATGTATTGGTGCATCTGTTTGAGAAGAGTTCCTCTGTTGTGGAACAAGAGGCGTTCAAGGTCCAGGAAGAAAGTTAGAGCATTTGGGCCCTCAGCGGATCTAAAACTACGGTTCACAAAATGTGCACTAAATATTTAACTTCACGTAATCAAAGTCAACTTTGCAGAGATACTGTTAACATAAAGTGCTATTTTATAGTAGAACAAAAGCAATGATATGCATCATTTGATCATTTCTTTCCTGTGTTCTATCATCAACCAATAAACCAGTAACACATATACTGCTATATGAACCTCTTAACTGGTCTCACAAGTGTTTTCTGTATATTATACCTTTTGAAATTATTCAAATACCCCTTGTGGTTGAGGAGACATTCTGTATTTAGTATGGGTATGCAAACCATTCGGAATTTTTGAGAAAAAAGGCTGGGGCTCAACTGGGGTTAAAGAGGTTTTAAAGACCCAAATATTAAGTGGTGATGAAACTTTAAAAACAAAACAAGTGCCCTCTCCTTTCTTTCCTCCTCTCCTTCAGGCTTCCTATTAGTTTTCACGTTCTCTCCTCTCACCTTCCCTCTGTCCTCTGACTCCATGTGTTTGTGCAGGCGCTGCTGAAGGACCCTCTCTACATTGGGCTGAGACACAAGAGAGTGCGAGGCCAGGCCTACGATGACCTGCTGGATGAGTTCATGACGGCTGTGTCAGACAGGTAGGATCGTATGCAGTCTGTTATTGTCGCTTTTAACACAAACAGCACATGGTGCTGTTAAAAGAAATATGTGCAGCGGTTCAGCATCGTCGGTGCATGCAGTGTGCTGGAGCCAGACCTCGTGGGATTCAACGGTCTGGAACTTCAGTCGCAGATGATTTGTTTTTTGCTTTCTTTGAACTACATTTTGGTTGCTCAGCAGTGCCAATCAAACCTCTGCCCGCTGGCTGAATGGCAACTTCAGCTTATTGAAAAGTGATCAGAGTGCCTTGGTTACCATTAATGCCACGGATTTCAGTGGCGTGATCATCTCCCGACAGAAGTATGACAGCACAGCTAACACAACTGTTCAGAAACCGTTTGAGCTGAACACTTATATAATATGTATTTTGAACCTGCTCATAATGATCTGTCTATCTTGCACGTTAGTCCACGGAAATTCAACCAATTGGACTCTTTCAGTGGTGATAGGAGAACTTCTCTGGTTGCTGTGAACAGCATATTTACAAGTGAAATGCATGATTATTACGAATGCAAAGTGATTGAGTGTATAAACAGCGAAGCTTACAGGACTCTTTGTGTTGATTCCAGTGGTGGACGTCCAGGAAACACACCTCACCATATCTTCCCCAAGCACAGAGGATGCATAACTCACACTTGCGGTGTCGTGTCATGTTCGATTCAGCGGTGGTTCACAGTGATGGATTAGCTTTGGCTTGCCTGACTTAGAGGCACACGGGAGACTGAAGTGTTTAATGTTCCTCGTACACTGATCGAATCTTTTCTGAACTGAAATGAGGTGCAGTCGTGCTCCTTGCAGTCCTCCACACTTTTGTATACTTTTGGCTTTCATGCATGCCGACACGTCTGCGTATCTCTGCGTCCCTGTGCGCCATGAAGCCATCAAACACACACACACACACACACACACACACACACACACACACACACACACACACACACGAACACACACACACACACACACGAGCACACACACACACACACACACACACACACACACACACACACACACACACACACACACACACACACACACACACACACACACACACATACATAGGAACACACGAGAGTCCAGTAGGAGAAGCCTGGGCCCACTCCAGCTGGCAACAGGAAGCCATGACTCTAATAACCGGGTGGCTTCTCAACTACAGGGAACAGCGGAGCTTTTTCCCCAAAGGGGCCAGATTGGCGGAAAATGAGTAATTATGGGCTCAGAGATTGAATGACTGATTACAGCTCTGCAGTCTTTTAAATATTATTCCTATTTTGTTTTTCTAAGAAACTGAACGTGAACTGAAATAGTTCAGATTGACTCATCATCAATAAACAGCGACAGTAGGGAGGGATTTTTTGTTTATTTTTAAAGCCACCGTTTAAAAAGAAATTCCCCATTTAAAGGGGAATGACACGTTGTTTGAGTGTCAAGGCTTCTCCAGTGACTGCTCCTGTTGAATAATTAGCAGGTGTTGTCTCCTGCTCTTGTCTTCAGGCAAAAAGGAATGATCCCTTAATCTCATTGCCACTGCACACAAGGCTCAGCAAAGGTTTCAAAACTTTGAACTTTTAAGTATTTTCTGTCAGGGAAACACAAACCTTTTTCATCCCCCCTTAATCCCTGTTGTATTTTTGTTGGTTGTGCAAATTTCTCTGTGAGAATCCCGCTGCATGAAGCTGACAAGATGAAACTGGAGGGATGTGCTGGAGTTGAAAAGCAATTTTAGTCACACGGCATTAAGCCGTTATTGTTTTACGAACAGATTATCTAACATGTTAAGAATTGAGTTATTTAGCTCTAGAGGTGCTGGTCGGGGTTTTTTGTTCCCTTTGGAGGGAGCCAGGTTTCCAGTGTTGGTGCTAAGCTAAGCTAACCAGCTCTATGTTTACTTATCATCTAACTCTTGGCGAGAAAGCCCATAAACATAATTCCCAAGCTATTCAATGAAAAAACAAAAGTACAAGTCTTTTAGCCCTCAGATTGATCAAATGAAAAGTATATTTTAATGTCAGAAATGATTGTACGGTGTTTGACACAACACTCTCCATACGCACATGACCTACCTCAACTATTTTAAACTCTTGGCACCAAGAGAAGAGAGAACACAGAGAAAAGGCCGATGGATGGTGAAAGGAGCAGGAGAGGAGAAAGAATGGAGAATGTGCCTTTGTCTTCTACGACGGCTCGGGATTTGAGAAATAACGTGTGCTGAGAGATGCTGGCTCTCAGGAGCGCGTGAGGGGGCTGGGGATTTATTAAGGTTCAGCCATGAAGCCATCTAGGGTGTGTGTGTGTGTGTGTGTGTGTGTGTGTGTGTGTGTGTGTGTGTGTGTGTGTGTGTGTGTACACATATATGCACACAAGTTCGACAGCTGTGTTTGGACAGAGCACCCTTGTGTGTGACCTTCTTCTGCAGCGCTCCGACTAACAATCACTTCTCCCTCCCCGCCCACCAGTATATACGACATCCACCTACTTCCTATCAGCCGGGGATTCAGATTTCATCAAGTCTCAGGTGGAGCCGGATCGTGTTTCTTGAAGGAGTCGGGTCACTCGTTGACTCCCCTGTCCAACATCGACCCAGACTTAACGCCAAAGTCTGAGTGATTCTCCATGTGGGAGCGTGTCTCATGTCTCACGCTCTTTTTCATGCTGTCAAACAATAATATTAATGTCACATGCAGTTATTCTCAATACAGTGGACTGGTATTAAGACACAGTGAAAGTACTCCTCCAGGAAACAATGAGACCAGGTATTTCTCTTTCATGCTGTGACTGGTATGGGACATCATAAATCTCAGCAGTATAAAGGTTTCAAGCACAAAGGAGCTCTGTGTGGTTCTGCTAGCATTTCGCAGATAGCTTAAGCGGCCCAGCGGCGAGAGAGGCTTAACGTCTCGTCTGCAGCGTCTTGTCTGCTCGTCTGGGTGTTTTTCTCTTTCCAGATGTCTCCTGCGGGAATATCAAATAAGTCAAAACACCTGCCTTCATATAGTTTATGCAAATGAAGGGTGAATGTAAATTCAAAGGCCTGAGTCTGAACGATTTCACAGGTGAGGATTTGACATGTGCTCAATTCACTGGTTTGAAGTGGGCGGGGCTTAGTTCAGTAGGAGCAAGCTCAAATCGCGGTACCGGCACATGCCGTGCCGGCTGTGGCATCTCTGGACATGCCGCGGCTCTCTGGACATGCCGCGGCAGTTCGGGACCTGCCGGGAGCCGCGAGCCGCACTTGCTGTGGCTCTCTGGAATATGCCGCGGCATTTCGGGACCTGCCGGGAGCCGCGAGCTGCCGTGCCGGAAGCTGCCACTACTTTAGAGGCAGCATTTCCGATGGCACGTCTCAGGTGGCGGGGCACTTACGAGTTGCCACTCATGTGCCACTAGTTTTTGAGGCAGCTGCCTGTGTTTGAGAGAGTGTTGCCGCAACTTGCTTAAGTAGGGTGACCAGATTTGAGTTTGTGAAAAAGAGGAGGGGGGGGGTGGAGGAGAGAGAGAGAGAGAGAGAGAGGAGGAGGAGGACACTTCGTCGCAGGGGGGGGGGGGTAACAGTAGTGTGTAGCATGCCGTGAACTTACATTTACGTTGAGATCGGTCGACCAATGACAGTTCTTTCTACAGTCAGAGCTTGCGCAAGAAGGTGGAACATGAGGGAGATACCATTTCCAAAACTTGTAAGGGGGTAATAACTATTTTCCCGCACGTAGCAAAATCCCGGACGTTTTTGAAATCCCTGCCGGACGCTTTTTTTAGGTCTCGAAAAGAGGACATGTCCGGGAAAAAGAGGACGTCTGGTCACCCTAGCTTAAGGTCCTGGAAGGTATATATAATATGTGACAACACATTAAGGCAGGGATAGCCAACACGTTGCCTGCGGGCCCGCAGGGACCACGTGAGTCACCCGCAAGGTAAAGTAAAAGTAAAAAAAAAAATTTAATCAAAAACGCTTCCATTAAAGATTTGAAAATGACAATATTTAATATAACATTTAAAAACAAAAACAAAATTCGGTATATATGAACTCTGACCATTTCTGAAGTCAATGTTCAATATTGCGCGCATGTCAAACCACTGACTAAACAAACTAAACGGCCATATGTTATTGATCGGCGATCACTTGTAAAGCCTAACAGTTGTCTGCAGGGTCAGCGGAGCACTTTCTCCAAGAGATTCCTCACGCTGCAACAAGGACCGTTACAGGAAAACATTCCTGCCTATGGCAATACGACTTTACAACAAGTCACCGCTTGCTAGATCCTCTGTGGATTAATTCATCACTATACATACTTTGCACTTTGCATTTTGCACTACCAATTGTTTACATTTAATTTGCGTAATTAACGAATACACTCTGTGGCTGTAAATATATTTCATTCCAGTTAGTTGTATTCTATTCTTTTGTGTATGTAAGAGCCACAAGTATGTTTTTTGTTTAATTAATATTTCAAGAGTGTTTATAATTTAATATTTCAGAATTAGGCTCGCAGTTTAAGAACTACATATAAAATATATTGAAAGATGTTTATATTAACAATGGACGCTCGAGCCAAGGGATATAATGACGTCATGATGGCAGCAGGTGTAAGCAAGAGTTGCATTAGGCATGAGAGCACACAGTTCTTTTACCGTATGACCGCATGTCCGTATGACCGTATGACCGTTTATTAGTTTGTGTGTATAATGTTAGTGTTTTTTGCTGCACAAAATAAAACGAAGAAAAAGGAAAAGAACGGTCTGCTGTCATTCGCGTGAGAAGACTCAATGTGTCACAGCTCTTTAGCGGCTTAACAAAAACACGCCGACGGAACGCCGCTACAGTGTATATTTATATATATATATATATGTATATATATATATACATATATATATATATATATATATGTATATATATATACATATATATATATATATATATATATGTATATATACACGTCTATATTTTACTTTTATTTTATTTTATTTGTATATATCTTTCATCCCTGTTGCTTCCTTATATATTCATCTTTTATCTTGTGTGTTTATTTGTATCTTAAAGTTGTACGGCGCTACTATGACAAGAAATTTCCCCTTGGGGATTAATAAAGTATATGTCCATCCATCCATACATCCATCTATTTGCAGGTCAAGACAAAGAGCCATAAATGACGTTTCTGACTTTGCATATCGAGGCTCTGGAAATATT
The DNA here is from genome assembly GCA_038501785.1 of Myoxocephalus aenaeus. Taxonomy (NCBI): domain Eukaryota; kingdom Metazoa; phylum Chordata; class Actinopteri; order Perciformes; family Cottidae; genus Myoxocephalus; species Myoxocephalus aenaeus. Next base: position 662,270 of record JBAMJR010000359.1, on the reverse strand, counting down.
CTTCCAAAAGCCTGAAAAACACTGCAGTGACAAAGCCTGCACACTTTGTGGTTGTCATTAAAACTAAATATTAGTAATTTTTTGAATGGATATAACTTTATTTTAATTTTTCTAACAAAGTGAGAACACTTTTTTTTCCTACCATCATTGTCGTGGAAATTATTGTTAATAATTATTGTGAGGAATAATTAACATTGATATGTGATCAGACAGTCACTTCACATATATTATTATTAATAAAAGGTGATCTGTGCAACTTTGTTGTTCAGGAAGTTTGTATCAAACAAGTAGCCCTTCGTATTATTTTGTACCCTTGAAGTAGCTCTTCAAGTGTAAAAATATTGTACATGGATTTATATAAATGTAAAAATATATGTAAGCAAATTGTTCTGTTACTATGACATTAATCCATTTAATTTAGGGTTAAGAAACCCACATTACTCTATGAAAGATCAAACTTAAAACAGAAGAAAATAACAAAGACAACGATTATACGCACGCTATTATGGGGCAGTGGTTCTGAACTGCTTAAGCTAATATTAAATAAATTAAAAAGTCGGGAATGAAGCGAACTATCACAAATAGTCCGGCGTGTAAACTCACGCAAGTAAAGCGTGTTGTGAACGCAGTATTGAGGAGTGTGAGTACGGCACTATGCTGCATTAAAAATTCCCTTCAAAATAAAAGACCCGTGACTCACTGAAAACGGGTCTGACACAAGTGCTCTATGAGGTGCTACTAGTGGCAACTGCTCCGGCACAGCAGCTCGCGGCTCCCGGCAGGTCCCGAACTGCCGCGGCATGTCCAGAGAGCCACAGCAGGTGCGGCTCGCGGCTCCCGGCAGGTCCCGAACTGCCGCGGCATGTCCAGAGAGCCACAGCAGGTGCGGCTCGGGCTCCCGGCAGGTCCCGAACTGCCGCGGCATGTCCAGAGATGCCACAGCAGGCGCGGCATGTGCCGGTACCGCCGCGGCATCTGCCGGTACCCGCCGCGGCATGTCCAGAGATGCCACAGCAGGTAAGCGGCAGGTGCCGGTGCCGCGATTTGAGCTTGCCCTCTCTCGCTTAGTTGGAAGCAGGTGATCTAATTTACTTCTGAGCACAAATCAGGATTTGGAAATATTTCCATCAAAATATCTGATTGACAGGTGTGGGATTGGTTACCAGGCAACTGTGAATCAAATGTGATCGTGCCATACCCACAAGGTCCGGATGAAGCTGATGGGAGTTTGTGATGATTAAGGCTTTTGATCCCTTTTAGATCACATCCCAGGTTATACTGTGCACCTATATGCATATACATATTTTGTATTCTATTTATATTTTTATCAAAATCCAATAATCTTTTCATTCCTGATAAAACAAAATATGCCGTGTACTCCCATAAGCTAGTGCAGACAAAGTTCCTCCAGTAATATAATGACATCCATTCGTCCATCATTCGTGTAGCTCCATACTAATAATAATAATAATGCATTTAATTTATATAGTGCTTTTCATAGTACTCAAAGTCACTTTACACAACATTTACAATGTCCTATATAAACTATGCAATAAAACAAGTAGAATAATAAAACAGATACAAATAAATGAAAACAATAAGAGCACACAGTCAAACATTAAAAGCAGTTCTGAAGAGGTGGGTTTTGATTTGGGATTTGAATGTGGAGAGGACAGTGCAGTCACGGTGCAGATTACATTACAATCTAAGCCTTCTGTGTGTTTGTGACTAAGAACAACCCGTTTCACACACAGGTAGTCATGTGATCCACTGTTAATATTGATTATGGAGATTGTCATGAAGAAACATACAGCTGAAGGGGAAGCCAGTGATCGGGGTTTAGTGTGCAGGTGTTGGCAGAGTTTTTCTTGCTTCTGTTTTCTCATCCTAGTGGCGGATATGAGTGCTTTCCCAGCAGGCCCTTTTTGGACTCAGAAGTCACTGAACAGACACTGCTGTTGACAAAGCACCAGACAAAGAGATGGAAAGTGATCTCACTGCCAGATCTCATCTGCAGGGATACACCGTCTCTTTATTTATTTTTCTTCATAACAGCCACGAGAGGTGGAGCAAAGGCACTGCTTTGGCAGCTGACAAGTCCTGAACTTTGTTTTGAATTCAAAGTTACTCATTACCAAATGTAATGCTATTATATTTTATACATTTAAATACAAAAAGAATATAAATAGTAACAATACAATGAATAATAAAATAAACCACCTGAAAGCGTAAGGGTTAACAAAATTGCTTTTAGGAGTGACCTAGAAATAAATCACACTCAATTGTGAGTGATAAATAGCTCTTAATACTGATTATGGCCAATCACATTCACTATAGTTTGTAAGTGAAAGTATGAATTGAGATCACTTATTATTTATGACTGATGATATGACAGGATTTAAAAGGCTCTTTCCTAACATAGTTCTGAACATCAGATGGATCCATTTGACCCCAAAACAAGATAACTGTTCCCCAGTATTTTATCATTTTAAAGACATACACGTATGTATTGTATTGCTTTGCTTTAACTGTACATCTCTCTTCCCAAGGGGCCCAATGTTTAGTTTGCAAGCTAAACATAATCATGCACACCATAATAATAAGTAATTCATATCTACATGTATATTCATATCTATATTTTACAGTGTAATTCCCTGAAGTAATGTTCATGTAAGAATTGTAACTGTGCCGTGTAATTAATGAGACCATTACTTTCATGGCACTTTGAGCACCTTTACCACATTTATTTCCAGTTTTCCTGTGTTGTTACCCAGCAACAATAATCCCACTATTCAGGTGGCAGAGAGGTGCATTGTCACTTTTTGGCGTTCCATTCGGAGCATCGTCAAGGACAGACAACAGACTTTCGGTCACAATACGGACGACGAACACAAATGGCCAAAGAGTTTGGTTCTTGGCAAAGCACACACACACACACACACACACACACCCTATCTTTATGGCCCAGGCCGTTGGCCAAAGAGCTTTCTGCATCGGGAAGATGTTCCTTTCTTTCTGCAGCACCACAACCACAGATAGTCACTCTGTAGTTTATGGTCAGCGGATGCCCATAAATATGTGTTCACAGCTCAGTTGTTCTCAGGTCTTTGTCAGGACTCTGATCTTTCTGGCCTGACATTTCAAAATAGAACATAGAATTCAATGCGTGACATTGTTTTTCACTCTAATATGTAAACTTAAAGTCTAATCCTCTTCGTCTTTACTGTGAATAGTCGCAGCATGAATATCAACTTCGGCATAGAGCTACACTCCCGCATCCATCTCTTTGGGCTTTCTGCTTAGACAGGTTGGTTCTGCGTGAACTGGTGTGACCTCTCCAGCGGTGAGTTGCACCAAACCAAACCAGAGGGCGCCTGTCTCCGTCTCCAAAAGCCCCAACACAATGAAAAAGTTTACAGCTCCCTTCTTGGCCTCATTATTCCTCCTCCTCTCACAGGCTCTCCGTGCTTTAGTGCTGCTCTCGGCTTGATAGGAAACACATTTCTCTCCTCGTCGCTACTGCCGTGTTGGCAGTAAGTCAGCCAGGCTGTCCGTCTCGCTATCAGAATCGGTGTCTTGCAGTGTGGCAGCGGGGAGGATAAACAGTGACCCAGTGATGGCGCTCTCTCGTCAGGACATTAACTTTTATTGCAGTTGAACTCAGGTCGCTTGTCATCCTGCATTTCTTTCTTGCCCTGCTTCCGCTCAGCTTCATCCTCCTCTTCCTGAAAGTTTAAGCAGTTTAGCAGCCACTGTAACAAGTGGGAAACAGCTTTCGTGAATTTAACAATGTCCTCCTTTTCCTTCTGAGGTGGGGTTTCATGAAAAGAAAGAAAGGTAAAAGGCCAAATGGAGAAAAGAGAGGAAAACAGTTTCTTAACTGGGATAAAAAGGCTTGGCCTGTCCCCAATTTCCTCTGCCACTCACTGAGACATGATCTCTGGTGTTTTTAATACAGGTTTCAGACAACCTCACCCTTTCCTCCCATTGTCTCTAGCTGAGAAATAGATGTATTAAAGTTATAGGCGTACTGCAAAACTATACTTTCAGACAGCCACTCAAACGGCATTCGCTATCCCAACTATCTCCTGACAGAACGTTCTCAGACGTTCTGTCTACCAATAAGTCTTTTTTTATCCTACGTTTAATGCAACCTCACTTTGTGCGAGAATTTTCCTTCAGCAGAATATCATGAAGCGGATCCCTTCAACTGACCATTTGCGAAACCCCTTCCCCAAACAGGGATTGTCCAATCACAGCTCAGCAACCGTAACTAGGCAAAGCAGTTCTGTCAAGCTTTTGTGTGTCAAGAGGAAAGCTGTATTAAGAGCGATTTATAGTACTGCAAGAGCGTTGAGCCTTTTTGAAACTATATAACCATCTCCATCTGCTCTAACATGAACTTCAAACATTAACATGTCCGGCTAACTAGCGCTCTGAAGTAGCCTAGCATTGTTTTTCGGTCATTATATTGGATCTTTTTTGGATTAAAGGAAGTTAACACAAAAGCCTTTTCTCAACTAAAAAAGCTAACATTAGCTTAGTTCGCTAGGTAGCTTGAGCTGATCAAATCTGTTATCGGCATTTATCATTTCAGGTGGCAAAAGTTGAGTTCATACTAATGGATATTATTAAAAAAATAAAATCTGTCATCAAATCTTCATTAATATACAGTATTAAATATAGTAATTGAGTCTGCCATGAGCTTCTCACACATAACGTTATCCTGCACACCGTCACCGGGTGCCTTTGCTTCCCTCCAGCTGAAAGCCTGTCTTTCATCTTGGGGAGCAGCAGTCGCTCTGCAAAGCATCCAGTGAAATTCCCTGAACAAAAGCTCCATCTGTTGAAAGGCATGGGAATTCGGGATTCCTCTTCGTCGCTGCTAAATCTAATTTACAGACTCATAACGCCGGCCTTAGGGCTTATTTTTGTTTTATGATGGTTTTTTGTAGGCGCTCCTGTATTGACTGTATGTCTGAGCAGCATCTTGTAAAATTGAACACGGCTGCTTTGCTGGGTGACACTGGGTGGGCTCTGTGTTCTTTTCCCTCCAACTGGGTGTGTTTGTGATTCTACCCCTTTGTGGAGGTTTGACCTCGTCTCTTTGTGAAGTCGGGGGAAAACAGGTGTCAGCTTGTCCAACGGCGACGAAACAAAACAGTGTACACATTTCTGTGGCTTTCATTTTCACTTTACATGACTATAAGAGTATTCCTCTCTATTCATTGAAATGTTTTAATATAACTGTGCATAGTCAGAGTACTGAATTAAATCCATTGAATTAAAGCCAACATCACCCCTCTTCATCTCTGCCCCTGTGGGGTAGTGTGGTGGGAGTGCGCCCCCCTCAGGACTGAAACGAAGTCTCTGAAAGTGGAGACAGCTCTCTCTTTATGTGTTGTGTGTTTGAGTGTGTCCAAAACCCTATTAATGAAATGACCATCCACAAATAAAGGTAATCTCCTTTATTTCTCTTTCTCTGCAGGTATGGAATGGACTGTCTGATTCAATTTGAGGACTTTGCTAATGTTAATGCTTTCCGGTTGCTGAGCAAGTACCGCAACAAGTACTGCACATTCAACGATGACATCCAAGGTACCTCAACGACAAACACACACACACACACACACACACACACATGTGAGTGAAATATGAATAATATTTGTTTGTCATGTGCTCGTACAGTGATGATTTAGCAGAGCATTTCTTGCTCTTTCCTAACTCCACAGTTGTTATGAATGAATCATTTCCCCATATTCTAATTAAGTTAATATAAATGTCATAAATTACAGCAAATTATTAGTTTTCTTGTGTTTTTATGCTCATTATCTGCCATAAAGCATCAGCTTGTTCAATTCCTCATTTGAACTATTTTGTTTCCTCTATCACTCTTGAAGGTACAGCAGTAACATGAATGTCACTCATCCTGTGAAGAATATCAGTCGGTGTATATTACACTAAAAAGTATCTTTAATCCTCCGTAGGTACGGCTGCAGTGGCAGTAGCCGGACTCCTGGCCGCTCTCCGCATCACCAAGAGCAAGATGTGCGACCATACCATTGTGTTCCAAGGTGCAGGAGAGGTATGAGCAGCGAGGCAGACTGTAAATATGTCTCCAGAGGAAGTGCAGCATGTTGCATTTCATTTTATTTTTGAGGTAAAACCATTGAAAGGTTGACATGCCAAGATGTAACGAAAGTATGGTGACGTCAGCAACCTGTCTCAGTAACGTGAGTTACACAACAGCAATATGTATCTGCAGTTTGCTTGTTAGAGCCAACGACCTGCAGTAGGGCTGACCCCGAATAGTCCACTATTCGACGATTCAATCTGAGGAGCCCGATTCGACTGCCAGTCTCACAGGGGAATGTGTTAATGTGGTTATGAAGCAAAGGATCATTCCATTCGGGCTATATGGGGGTGCTGAATGTCTGATTTCATGCACATGGTTTCTTCCAATAAATCATGATATTTTCCATATTTTCGTTATCAGCCTATTAATAATACAGTTGTTCCAAATCTGAAAATAACAAACTCAGGAGGTCGGCGTTCGTGTCCAGTTTGAAAATAAAAGTCTTGTCGACTTGACTTGGAGTTACGTTAGTGATGTTTGTGGCGTGTTTTCTGTACTTTTACTTGTTTAGGTGTGTATATAGTGTGTGTACTTGTTTTAGGCCAAACCGTGGTGTTTTTCCTGAACCTAACTCAGTAGTTTTGCTGCCTGACGTTACCGTTGTTGACAAGGTTTTCAGCTTAAAATGCACATTCGTGACTCACCTTCCCATGAGTCCACTTTGCACCTACACATAACAAACAGCATTACTCTGACACAACACGCTAAGCCATAGCCACTTGTGTCTTGAACAATCATTTTGGTGCTTTTACTGTTCTTTTTCTGGAGAGACATAAAGATTAGGGATCAATGAGCAAATAGGTTTCTGTTCAGGGATAACGGACTGCAGGAAAATGGGCCTTCGGGCCAATGGGACATTTTTTCAGACTATTGCTGGCATGGAGAAGTCATGATCTCTCCCTCTTTCTTTTGTCTTGCTCCCAGGCAGCGATGGGGATTGCTGAGCTGATCGCCATGGCCATGGAGAAGGAGGGACTCGCCAAGGGGGAGTGCTTGAAAAAGATCTGGATGGTCGATTCCAAGGGTCTCATTGTCAAGGTCTCTCGATAAAATACCGCATAAACCCAATGAAATCTGATCAGAATGAACGATCCAAGTAGAAAGTTAGGAAATTAGATCCTGAAAAAAATGACACAGCATCACAAATTGATGTAATCACGGGTTAAACCCCTCTGAAGGTGGATTGTCTGAAGTTTGACATCAGAGTTTCCTCCACAATCAAGAATAAACATTTTTCTTGGTTTATTAATTTACATGACAGGTTTGTCCTTGGAATCATTGCAAAACATTAACATCTGGTACACATCTGTTTTGTCTACCATATCCATGTGATTCATCCCTCATCCCTCATTCCTCCTCCTCTTCACTGTCCTCTGTCCCAGTTTTCTCACTCTTCTTCCACTCCACCAGCAAAGCTCTCTCCTCCATCCCACCTCCCATCTCTTCACCTCCGCTTTTCTCTGTCTTCCCAGAAACCCTTCATTCCTTGAGCAGTAAAGTGTTAGGGAGCAACGCCAATGACTCCAAGTATCAATCTGTTTTTTGGTACTGTTTTTCCACAGATGGTTTCTTTCTAATATCCTCCTCTTCTTCAAATCCTCAGGGTCGAGACCAGCTGACTCACGAGAAGGAGAGGTTTGCTCATGAGCACCCACAGATAAAGGAGCTGGAGGATGTGGTTCGGGAACTCAAACCTACTGCTATCATTGGTAAAGCAACAAGCACGCGTTGAACAGACTGCAGTCAGACTGCATGGTGTCAGATAGATGACACTGATGGGTTGGACTGATAGTAGCCTAACATTGTAGACTTGAGTGAATATTTAGGTTCATATGGAAAATGAAGATGTGTTTAATGTTGGAAGACTGAAAATGGTATATGATATCGACACATTAACGGCTTTCTGTTGCAGGTGTGGCGGCCGTAGCCGGGGCCTTCACCCAGCAGATCATCACAGACATGGCTTCCTTCAATGAGCGCCCAATCATCTTTGCCCTCAGCAACCCGACCAGCAAAGCAGAATGCACTGCTGAGCAGTGTTACACACTCACAGAGGTACTCAGGACAACTTATTCATCACAATACTATTCCCACACATGGCTATGAATGATATCCTTGGTCATCTCTAAGGAATGGGTGAATAAATGTAATAATAATAACAACTAGAAGGGAACTTCCAGTGACGGCTTGTTCCGTGCAACAAAACCATCTGTCAGGTCAACACCCTCACAACAAGTTTCATGGAAATTGGGCCATTACTTTTTAACCTTAATGCTGTTGGCAAACAGACAAACAAACTGAAATGAAAGGTAACAATATGAATATTGATAGTAATAATACTTCGCTGTACCTCGTTGTGTCGTAGGGGCGGGGCATCTTTGCCAGCGGCAGCCCGTTTGACCCAGTGACCCTGTCTGGCGGCAGGACGTTCTTCCCTGGCCAGGGGAACAACGCCTACATCTTCCCCGGCGTGGGCCTGGCTGTCACCGCCTGCGCCGTCCGACATATCACTGAGGAAGTCTTCCTCACTGCAGCAGAGGTAGCGCACCTACATGTACACTATATACACACTCACTTAATGCATGGATTTGTACTTTGTATAATACATAACTCACATTGTCCCCGAAAATCTGGCACTCCAAGGACAAGTCGTGAAAATGTAATGAATGCCTGAAGCCTTTCATGGTACATTATTAGCAGTCATGGTGGGACATTTTCAGATTAGTTTTATTCTAAGACTAAGAGTGGCTCTACCAGACTGGACAATAACATGACAGGTCTAAGTCCTGCATTAAAATGCAACTTGTGTAAAAATGCAGTGTAGGCAGCAGGATGCTTTCAATGGTTTATTGTAGAAGCAAGTACTCAAACCGTGTAAGTGTTTTACTTTTTTACTGTATCACTGGATTATTACTACTGATGCATAAATGTGTAGGTGGCTTCAAGGCGGAGCTAATCGTTCCCACTTAATTAGCAATATCGTAGTGTAACTTTGAAATGGTTGTACTTTAACACACATTGCAAACACAAAGATGAGCTCCAAGTAATGCCACCAACACTTTGTACTAATTATATTGCTAAACTTACCTATAGTGAGTAGTGATAATGAGTTAATCCATAAAACTAATACCTCATGTGTGATTTTGCTTGGGTTTATGAAGGAAACTGATTAAAGTTGCTGGAGCACTTAAGCCTAATGTAGTATTTCTTAATGTTTCACAGTAATGACACTCTTGCAACATAAGTAGATGTTTATATGATGTCCTTCTCCAGTAACAGGAGCTGCGTGTTTTACCTTTGAACAGGCTCTCGCTCACCTGGTGACAGAGAAGGACCTGGCCGAGGGAAGGCTGTATCCTCCGCTCAGCTCCATCAGGGACGTCTCTCTCAAACTGGCTGTCAAGGTCAGAGCTCAGTGCGCACACAATGAAGAGCAGATGTACTTTAAAAGGGCTTTACAGGCGACACCGTGCATCGCTGTAGACTTATCGTTCACCTGTGGTTCGCTGCTGGCAGCAGGGCAATCCAAGTCCAACTGAGCCTTTGTTGGAAATGCATTATTGTATGATAAACACCAAATGTGATGAACATGCATTGATAAATAATGAAAATAATAATAATGCATTTAATAAAAATTAAATGCATTATTATTATTATTATTAAAACGGTTTTGATTGTAAATGCAACCAATGGGGGAATGAAGTGTTGGACGCTCAAAATATCCTCATAATATGCTTTTCCCCCAATGTTGAGACAAAACCCACGCCCTATGACTCGTACCCACCTTGGATATTTGATTTCATTTAACACTAAAATGTTCAGTGCAGTAGCAGCGGCTCCCCTTTATCCCCACAAGAAACGCGCCGCATTGCTACTGCAGTCAAGCGGTATCTCCTGTTCAGAATGTGGTTGTAAACAGCCTCTCAGAGCCTAATTGTTCGTTGTTATTGGATGAAAAAAAAACATATATCTCCTGCGATTAATCGACTACTTTTTGGGAGTAGTCGACGACGACTAAAACGCTCACCACGCAGGGGGTAAAGTGGGATTTTGCGGGGGATCCGGTGTCGCGGTGCAGCCAACGGGGACAAATGACCTCAAAACAACTCCCGAATTGATTGGCACCGTAGGCTACTGTGAGCTCAGTTAGTTTGTTGTCTTTGTGGATGCAGACAAAACATATATTCTAAATCTACATGAACAGGTATGTCAGGTGGGCCTCAGCCCGTGCGGTTGGAAGGAGCTCCAGGCTGCAGCACACAACAAATTAAACTCTTGACATCATTATGTTTGAAACTCAGATTAATTGAAGGTCCCAGAGTGCCGTTCTGGATCGTTCCAGCACACCTTACCTTCGTTATCATGTCTCTTTGAGTCGAGTTGTATGAGGGCTTGTGGAACTTAAATAAACCTCCTTAAACCCTGTGCATTACAGATCATGGAGTATGCCTATGAGCACAACATGGCGACACTTCGCCCGGAGCCGTCCGACAAAGAAGCCTATGTGCACTCCCTCACCTACAGCACTGACTATGAAGAGTTTGCTGTGGACTCGTACTGCTGGCCAGAGGACAGCATGACTGTGCAGACATGCAAACTTTAATGCACGGGACGGAGAGACCCACCGAGCCCTGGTGGGCTTCGCTAACTGACATGCAATGTCATCACAAGATATGGCATCGGGATATGAAAGGGGCTGTGTGTAGAATTTTCTCATTTATTTGTGATTGTGAAATCAATGGTAGCAACACATGCAGAGGCATTGGGCTTCATGTATTTACTGTCTTCCAATCCAGAAGTTAAAAGCATGGTTTAAGAAAATAGCAAATGTATGAATCACTAAGAGGGAAGGGGGCTGATGAAATGAGAAACACAAAGCAGACCTAGAACTTATTAAATATTGCACTAATGGTTCTCATCACATTACATTTTACGATAATATAGTCGAAGGAAGTCCTTCACAGGTTACTTTTAGTTCATGACTTTATGACTGTCAGCTAAACTCTTTGTCAAATAAAAATGGTTTTGATTTATGTCCGACTGATACATTTGTGCTGGAAAAAGACGGCTGCGTTGAGTGTTAGACTTGGATATAAAAGCAACTTTGATGAAGATATCAGATATCAGACAATAGCCTCCATGGAGAAATGCTGTGAACACAAGTTATCTTGCGACTCACACTTTGGTAGCTTCATCATCAGACAAGACAGAATGTATGGACTTATGGTCCTTATAACCGCCATACATCATCTCTCGAACGCTTTACTGTGAAGAACCAACTTGAAAATGCTCCACGGTGCCTCTGAAATGCGTCTTACGGTGCTCTGTCTCCCTCCAGAGGCCAATGTCTGTCATTGCAATACAATTAGCAGAGCATCTTTGTATGGCCCCGTTAATAAATGCATGAATGAATAATGAATGAATATATACCTTATTAATCCCCAATGGGAAATTTGGTGTCGAGTAGCAGCAATTTACAGACAAAAAAATAAGATATAAAAACAGCAGGGATGAAAGATATATACAATAATAATACTAATAAAAATAAAACATAAAAATAGCTGGGACGAAAGAAAAAAGAACAGAGTATTAATTTAGGAATTAAATTAAACTTAAACAGTAGAAGTGCAAAAGTGCGAGTATGTATGTATGTGCATATTAAGTGTTTTAGGTGTAAATAAACAAACAATAACAAACAATAGGAGCAAAAATGCAAATTATGTATGTAATATGTGAAGTGTGAAGTGCAGATAAACATAAACATGTACAGTGATTAATCAGTCAGAGGATCTGGCAAGCGGTGACTTATTATAAAATCGTAATGCCGTAGGCAGGAATGTATCAACTCTGTGTGCAAATGTGTGATTTTTTAGCTCAATTTTGACAATAACCCTATTGAGACTTAATCTGTAAGAGCCATACTACATAATTCAATGCAACTATTAAAGAAACCTGCATTAATTGTGTCACGTCTAACCCACAAACCAGAGATGCGTGGTGTGTACATGCAAGACTCAATACAAGCGGCAGGGGAATCAAACTGGTTTATGGTCCATCGGTGTATTTTGTGTCTGTCCACTGTCTGATTTAAAGTGGGAGATGATTTTACATTAATGAATCAATCACCGGCCAGACAGTCAGTACCAGAGGCCGTGGCTGGCCTGCTGCCCAACCCAGTCTGAAATCAATAGAGAAGCAACCGGACCAGTCAGCATTCAGCGTTGAGCGTCTGGCCCCGGGCAGGATTTAGAGAGACAAACATTAGTTTTCCCTCCTTGCCTCACCCTCCCTTTTAATTCAGCCCTGGGCGACCACCACTCCGGCATGGGGATCGATATGTCTCAATGTCAACACCATCCAGTGGTCAGCCGCCTACGACCATACGCGGTACATCAAAACACATATCATGATGCTGTTTCAACATATCTTTGGTCAACGTGGCATTCCAACCACATCCCAATTACTTTGAGCTTGGTTTAACTATATTAACCATCTAATATATCTCTATCATCAACTGTTTCTATCTGTTCCCTCCAGCTATTTCACCGTTTATCAAATGTGTTTAGCTTGATGTTATCCTTTACAACTATAGCTAACTTAACGTGACCATGTCTCCTTTACTTTAAGCTTAACTATTCTAAAGCTGACTTCCGTATATGACTTCTCTCTCTCTCTCTCTCTCTCTCTCTCTCCCGAGCCCCTCACCCTGCAGCCCTCTGTGGCACCTTGCTGGTCACAGACAGGCCGGGTGATTAGCAGCTGTAACCCGACATCATTTTGACCTTGTTTACAGTCTCACATGAAATGGCACCTTGTGGAGACCTTGTGATCAGTGCCAATCAGTACGGCCCCTGAGGGAATGTCGCCTGTCTACCCATCCTCCCTGTCGCCTGTCTGGCTTTGAGCCCGAAAAAAACCCTTTCCCATCTGCACGGCCACCAACGCACTCTCAGCATGTCCTGCTTGGATTCTTGTGTAACCGCATAGCAGTTCTTCATTTCCTCCCAGGGCCCATTATTTGTTTTATCCTTGCACAATGTATGATTTACTTTAATGCCTTGAAGAAACATTGCAGATCTACTGATGTAAGTACTACTCTGACTGCAATATATCAGTTTTGCTCCCTTGCTTGATACTCTTCACTTGTAGTGGCTGAAATGTGCAGCTTTGTGGAGAAGAACACCCTCCTATGAGAGACCAGCAGAGGGCGCTCTAACATATTGTTGGAGCAGAGGTCAGGAAAAAGCCTTAAAAGGCACTTCAATGTAACATTTATGAAAATACAGATTTGAATGCACACATTTGTCTGTTATCATCTGTCCTCGCCAGCACATTTTCTCCCCTCATCACGTCTCACATAAGTCTACTGCAGCCCGTGTTGCTAATTAATTCATATAATGACACAAGATAATTACAATAAATGCAATAAGGTGGCACAACCATACATCACTGCATTCACTGCCAGCTATTTTCACCAGCTACATCTTCATATACATATAATAGTTCAGACTCCTGTATTGTTCCTGTCTTTGTGTGACTCAGCCAGTGAATGGCATTATAGTCTGAGATGATGAGGGTGATGATGGGTAAATTGGACAAAACCTATGTGGATATTATAACTGTCTATAATTGGTGAAATGGAATGAATTACATTATGGTGACATTTCTTAATGCTCGTCTGGTCACAGAAAAATACAGACTTTATGTTAAGAACTAAGATCTGCTCATGTGAAAGATAAACTATTAATAACATTAGAACCAAAATGTTTAACACTAACAACAGCAACATGTTTACAGTCACCACTTCTCAACCAGCCTTTTGCAAGAAACCCAATACAAACGTTAAAAATAAAAATAAAGGAAGACTTCTGAATCTATAATTCCTTATTTTTATTTATGCAATGATAGTAATAATTCCATTAATATTTTAAATCTTTAAACAGTCCATTAGATTACATATTTCTGTTTTCCATTTTAAGCATTGCTTGTCAGTTTAATTTAACAATATTCACGTGTGTGTGTGTGTGTGTGTGTGTGTGTGTGTGTGTGTGTGTGTGTGTGTGTGTGTGTGTGTGTGTGTGTGTGTGTGTGTGTCTGCTCTTTTCAAAAACCTGTCCATTTTTGTGAGTTAGCGCTAGCTAGCTAAATGTCCGGCGCAGAGCGTTACAGGTCAACACTGACAGCTTATGAGATGATCAATGTTGTTTTGACTGGCGGGCTAAAATGATTCTATGTTGATGTGTTGTATATTGTTATAAATGATATTCAAAAATTATCCTATTAATTACATTTTATTTATTTTTTATAAAAACAAATTTGGCATATTCATCATCTTCCCTCCAGTTTGCCACCTTGACCTCTGACCTCTCCATGGACACCAGTCTGTGACCAAAAGGCAGGATCATATACATTCATTTAATGATTAATTGAATTACTTTTTTCTTTATTCTATTTCTTATATTTGTCTGTTTCAGAGGGACAGCCCTGGCTGTACTGTGTAAACAATAACCCAACTATCTGTGGTGCGAGACAAGTTGTTACACCAAGGGACCTTTATTTTCTCAGCAAATTCAGACTACTGGTGGACTGAATATGGGACAATTATCAAGAAACCACCTCTGCTCAGCAGCTTCATCCTGTTCTGCTGTCCCCTTGAATGAGTCAGTGAGTAATTAAAAGAGACACCTCCGTTTCGCAGACAGTTCGTGAGGCCTGCGCATCGCACAGGTTTGCGCCCGAGAGGCAGTGGTGGGCGCAGGTTTCAGACAGCCTGTTGTTTCCTGGGCGGGTACCACGCGCAGATACCAAGCAGGGGCGCCAACGCCATGACAACTTTTCCATGATTAGACGGAGCCCTGCGCTCAGCGTGGCCATTCGTGCGCTGAAATCTAACGTGACATGTGTGATCACAACCCAAAGTCGCGTTTAATTAATTTGTGTTGCAGCACGGGGGACACAGACATCATTCCCTGCAGCGCTCGTCACTGAGAAAGAAAAAAACAAACAGTGTTGTGCTAAGATAGGCCATTTTCTAGCAATTATGAGCAACTAGGTTGAATCTTCATTTCAGGCAAAATTCAACAAGCGACAGGTCCAGATATTAGATTTTTAGGACAGGGATTCTGTTCATCCCTTTAATAATTCAAGTGTACGGAAATGTTACATGTTTTAGCCTAGTTTATATAAGCTTACACAGCACGTCGCCTTTAGCTGTTGAGCATGTCTTTGCCGCCTTTTGAATGTCGGCACATGCTAGCCAGGCTTGTGCTTATTATTCTGCTGCAAGCTCCAGATGGATCAACACATGCTGAAAATATTACAAGCAAGACATTTGCATGTGACCTAAATCCCTCACTTCTGCTCCACCATGCAAACAAGTCAGTCCAAAGACATTATTAAATGACCCTGGACTGGGACATTTGCACACCACGCGGTATTTTCCCACACTGGGTATTAGAATTAGCAAATGGCATTATATATACACTCAAAACAAGTGTATATTCTTTGCCCACTTTTTGAATACATATATTATTTGGTAGTTAAAGCCACCTGTGATGCTGCTGTGATAGAGCAGTGTAGTTGTTATTCTATCGTAGCACATTGTGTCACCTACATCAATACGATGTAGGTGTAAAAGTTGTATAATAAGATAGACTGTTCATGGGGAAGAATAATAGGCCTATAATTAATGCATTCTTTAATCGTATTATTTTATGTAATGTGCATGCACGCTTGTATGTGTCTTTTGTACAATTTGTATTGTGTGTGATAAATGGATGCTCTTACAGTTTGAATTTGATCTTCAACAAGTATAGTCCATGGTCCAAAATAAATTGAACTGATTGATTGTCAAAAGAAAGCCCACCGTCACACTTGAGGCCCTCAAGACCAGTAATAAGCCTGCATACACTCTGAGGCGCACCATTGTCTGAAATCACGTTTAACATGCATGCGTTTTCAGATATTAACATGCATGCATTTTCAACAATAGCCGCGCTTATTGTTTCCGGATCTTCATTAATTCTGTAATTGTTTGCTGCCAGTGATTTACTGCCAAGTTCTGTCAACATCAAAGCATTTTCCCTTTTTTTTCTGAAACCAGACATGACCCATCAAGTTAACATGCATATTGCATCTTGAGCTCAATAAGTTGCCTAATTAATTGTGAGCGGCAACAACAGCGTCTGGTTGTTGTGCGCGTGGAAAGTATTTTGTCCCTCTTAGCTTGTGTTGGTTATGGTGCGTATGTTCAGTGTGTATGTGTGTGGGTGTGTGTGTGTGTGTTGCTGATTATAAATGAGGCCAGAGAGACGTGTGTGTGATGGTAATGCGGCCTTCGGTGCTCTTCCTGCCCGTTAATAACCAGGTTCCCTTTGATGTGGCCACGACGAGCTAGGTGGCCCCCTTTTTTTTCTGTTTTTTGCATCAGTCGCGGCATGTAAATCCGCCTGCTGTGTTATCTCCTTAACTGCTCAAGGGTCCACCTGAGTTTGCCCACCTAACAGATGAATTTAAAGAACCTGTACTTTTTTCTTTTTGATCAATATGTCGCAGTGTTCCATGCTGCCATCACACACTGTCCTGACCGTCTGGAGCATTTGTGGAGAATTAATACTGAAAACATTTCAATTTCATATAATGTTGCACGCTGTGGAGGGGGGTTAGGCCAGTTTCTCATGTTTGAGAAAGAATATCTTATGGTGATAACGTGTACCAGTGATATATGCACTGCCATAACATTTGGGAGACTTACAAAAGATAAAATAATCTAAATCGGAGCAGCAGAAGCAGAGACATCCTGACTTTTATGTACAGGTACAGGTAAAGCACAAAATACATTGGATCCTACATTTCCCACAATGCAACGTTGCAGGATCTCTCGTTAGACTTTGAGTGCCTGGTAAATCTCTACATCTTTCGACACCACTCCCCCCAAACAATAACCGTGATGACAGAAGACGTTATACAACCGTTGTGGCAAGTAACTGAACTCAATGTGTTAAAATAAGTAAAAAGTGCTTTGTTTCTTTTAAAGCTGCTATAATCAATATCCTGACGATCACTATACAATGTGAAAGGGGTGGCTTTATCAACAGAGAATCATCATCCTCTGCAGCTTTAGTTTTATTCAGCTCTTTCTTTTGGTTCTATGGCCCATGATTTGACTGTTTCGGTTTATTTTCAGATGCAACAGGCACGTGTTACGAAAAGCCTAAATACCCGCCATAAGCTACTCCGAATGGCAGAGAGACAAAGTGAGCAACTAGCTGGTGAACAAACATCATAGTGGAGCATTTAGCTGAGGAAAGGCCAGATATTTCCCTCAGGAGTTAGTGAAAACCAAACTAGGGCGAAAAGGATTAAAAGATTAAATGATGGAACACAACCCCAAACAATTGTTGATATTTATATCTGCTGGATCTGTAGCAATTGTTTGCTAACATGTTGTCCATATGTGCTGCTCCTAAGTGGCCCCCCAAAAATAAGTGAACAAAGGTTTACTTTATAATTCAGACAGCGTTGGCGCATAGAACCGAAATAAAAACCAGACCAAAACACTCACATAGAGAAACGCTCCAGTGGATCATAGAGGATTGCTATATTTGAGATTCCCTACAGCAAATCCTGCAAACAAACAGCCTGAGGTAACCGACGGTAGTTTTAAAATAGCCATCCATTGTGCTGGTCACAGGGCTGTGAAGCACCTGATCGAGCTCTTGACCTTGTGTTGAATGCTCCCTGCGCTTTCCTCCACTCCAGAACCCAAATCTCCCCGCAAACGCTTACTAGTTCAGGTCAGATTATTTCCTGAAAAAAATGTAATAACTGCAAGCGGAACAGATCAATCAATGCAAACTGGGGCCAACACTGGCTGAGTGGTTGTGGCCCTGTCTTAGTAAAATCATACTGTGTATAAGTGTGTCCGTCTTATGCCTGATGCATATGATGTGGATAGCTCATTATCTATTGTCTGCGGGCACAATGGCCTGGAGGCTAGGCCACGCTGGCCCAACACCCCCGAGCACAATACCTGTAAACAGCGAGCAACCTAATTGAAAACACAGTCTAGCATCACCATTTTTTCCTACAATGACAAAGCTGATGAATAGGCTTAAAAAAATTAATAAATACATCTGTTGAGTGTATTCCAAATGAAAAGGTTGCCGCAGTGAAAGTATCGAGGGTAACCTCAAACTGTCTGAAATATATATATATATATATATATATATATATATATATATATATATATATATATATATTTGTATTTTGTGACTGGTTCTCAAACTGCAGGTGCTCTTATCAATACTATTTTCACAGTTGGATGTTGTTTGGATGCACACACATTTAAATAAAGAATCAAATTGACCCATCTAACTTTAGATAACTGTGTTCATGATGAGACATGTTAGCTAACATGAAACACAGAGGTAGATGACGCACAGCATTGATTTGCTAGCTTTTAAAATCTTATGCATGGGCTCACTAATGCATTTAACCCTCATGTTGATTGGTACCAATGTGCCCCTCACATGAGCCTCAAGGCACTGAAATCAGAGATATAATCGCCCTGTATGTTCCAAATGAGGCCTATACGTCCTTTAAATGACAGACACGAGTGTGGAAACGTCGTTTATGTAGGTCAGTGAGTCTACATCCATCCATCACCTCCACCCACCAGGATCTTCAACAAAATGAACGAGAGAGAGAGAGAGAAAGGGAGAGTAAATCTAAAAAAAGAGCCTTGTGTTACTCACGCTTGACTGCATGTGGTCTAAGTAACAGTAATCCAATCAGATAAAAGACTAGTCAACATACAAGTTTTGCCGGATATCTCAGCCGCTGCATGCCCACCACAAATTCACTAGTTCCCTGTCAACTTGTTGGCTTCCATTATGCTGAGCCCCGACGTTGTGGACCTAATTCTTTTGACGTTGTTCTTTAAGTGGGTTTTGCGATTAGGCTCAGATATTTGCCTCTGTTTCAACTCACGCGCAATAAAGCGCCTCAGCCACGTCTCTCCCTCTCTCTGTCTCCACACTCTGTTAATATATCTTTTGTTCTCTCTTACCAAGTGGCTGCTATGCTTGTTCTGATTTGTCCTTGTTTGTACGCTGAGCCTGTATTCAAAGCTGCAGGCTGGTTATTGTAGTGCGGTAGTGTCCCGTGGATCCGCTGTTGAGTTTCAAAGACAGGTTGTCATAAAGGTCAGCGAACTGGACAGCAGACGGTGAGATAAAACAAAGGTGAAAATACGTTTATGGAATTGCAGAAAGAAATCCCTGAAATATCCCTGAAGATGCTTCTCCTCTCCTGCCTGAGACAGTGGAGCAAATGTGCGCTGCAGCGTGATAATAAATGACACCAAAACAGTAAAAAGAGCAAATAGAAAACACCAGTAATGTAGGGGCTTATCAATACTACAATCTTGAATAATTTAACACCGGGGCCCGTTTAATACCGAGTTTCGAAATGCATCCAGACCTTTTTGATCACAAAAAACGTGACTGTCCTAATAGAAACTTGAGATGCGCGACTGGAGTTGGAGTTGAGAGGTGACGCGATTGTTTCACAAGTCGCCAGTTTACGAGCTACTTTTAAACCAAAAAATACAAAAGCATCGTCTGAAGATAGCTGACGATGGCATTTTGCTCTCTACTGTCACATACATACATGTTACATACATTCACCCATAAGCCTGCTCAAACACGATTGATCATTACCACTCGGACTACAAACGGGAACCAGCCTCATCTTACCTGTTTCACTACCATACTGTACATAGTTCTAGGACTAGCCATCAAATGCATAATAAAGGTCATTTCAAAATGTGTCAGTTGGACACAGACTTTTCAACCATCTCATGGAGCTAATGATAATTAACTAGTTAGCGAGCTTTGTTGGCAAAATCCAAGGTCCCCGGTTCAGAATTGAGAACCCCGCTCATGTCGGCCTCTGTGTGAAACCAAGGACCCACGTTTTCAAAATGACTGAGATTCATTTCAAGTGTTATCTGTCCCCTGATCATTGTAAACTGCGTGTCCCGTGCTTGAGTGCAAAGCGAGACAGGCCTTGTGACAGTCCCTGAGGAAGGAAGGAGCTTGGCAAATGGGCAATTGATAGGTAAACAGCCATGTTTGTTGAATAAATCAGAGGTTTCCAAATGTGACATAAAAAGTTCCATTTGAGAAGTACTTGATATATCTATCTTTAAAAACATATATTTCATGGCTGTCTCTTTCTCTCTTTCCTTCTCTGTCATTCATTCCCCTTCCTTCAGCCTCGATGCCCTCCAGATGTTCTTTAGTTCAGATCTTTGTCCGCAGAAAGCGGGGCGGGCCCGTCATGTGTCTGACCATGCTGGTCTTTCTGGGTCGGTCGGGCGCTCTCTCCCTCGCTGCTGCTGCTGTTTCACTTCCCCGAGGGCACAGAGGCTGGTCAGCGTGGCCACACGACCTGGGGCTATGGGTAAACTCGGGCAGGTCTTGGGCCAAGAGGTGCCGCCTCAAATTTGCAGTTAGTTGGTCTGAAGGGCCTCTGTGACGGGCCAGGATGTGATCGGATCCGAGTAGCACTAATCCACTGGGCTGGTTGGGGCGGGTTAGGACTCTGGTGTCCCATTAAGTTTGGCCTGGAGGATCATAAGGTTACAATTTCAAGAGTCTTGACTAGCCTTGGGTAATAGGATCCGAAGGTCCTTGGCACAGAGATACTCATAGGACTACCAAGGAAGAGAGGAGCTATTAGGCTATCAGAGTGACAGACAGAGAGAGAGAGAGGTGGGGGGATGAAGAGATCAGAGGACTCTGCAGGCCTGGAAATACAGCTAAAAAGCAGTCATACAAACCTCACACTTCTAGACTGATCATTGACTGAAGCGGTGTGGGTTTAAGAGAGAGACCTTTCAGCGTGTATGGTTATGCATGGGCAAGGTTTTAGGTAATACAATACGTTAACATGCACTCTAACAAGGCCCTGTGTCTGAGTCTTGGCCTTTTGTCCATCGTATGTGGGGTTTGTGTTCTCCATTGTGATTGTCAGTGGTGAGAGACGCGTTGCAATCCTTTACTTTAGTAAAAGTAGCAATATCACAGTGAAAATACTTCATAAAAGTAAAAGTCCTCCATTGAAAATGTTACTTACGTAGTATATGTCGAGCTAAATATACCACAATATCACAACACTGTTGGTGTTATACTATCATTATTTATATCATTAGATTATTATTGCTTTATATATATATATTTGTTCAATTCAACCTTTATTAAACCAGACAAGACATTAAGAGTGTTAACGTTGCAGTTTACTACTTAGTCGACATGGAAGTTATTTTAACAGTTTGATATACTGTTGAGCAGCTTTATCTATTACAGTGTATAATTTTTTATAATGTGTTTTGTTCTGTAGAACCCTAATTTGTAAAGTAAGTAGAAACTATAGTGGAAAACGCATAACGTTTCCCTCCGAGTTGTAGTGTTAGTAGGAGCGCAGAGCTGCGTGGAAATTTGCAAGTGAAGTATGAATAGTTAAAATAACTGGTGCCCGGTTATAACCAACTCAGGTGGCTGCATTTGTCAATGTGTTTATTTCACGTGATAGAGATTCGGTGATGGCATTTGTCAGCCATCAAACAAGTGCATGATGGGATAAGTTCCAACCGTCATGACACTCAATAGGAGCCAGCACTTATGGAAAAAGAATAAATAGTAATATTAATGCATGTATATAATTAACACTTACAGTAACAAACGACCCATTACTGTATATGTTTGACTGTCTTTATGTTTTTATAAATTTTGTGAATCGCATTATGTCCAGCTTGTTTTAAATATACTCAGTACGTATAGGTTCATATTTATTTTTATTTTTCAAGTATTCTTAGTAGTATGTAATCAGTTTGTTTTAATTAATTAATTAAATTAATTAATCGTGAGACTTCAGATTCTACACTGATACTATAAAGACGAATGGGATGTTGTATCAAAATTGTCTTTTCAAAGAAGTTGCAGTATTACTTCTAAGAATGTTTCCCTGATTCAAACTACATCTGAGTCAATTGAATAATCGAGTCAAATTAATGACATTTCGAATTTTTCAGTATTCATCTTTCCAGCTCACACAAGGACATTTACAGGTGAGTAATTTAGGATTAGAGGATGCTTAATGATTTAACATGTATACCTTAAAGACAAATGTATACCCTGCAGGCACCATTGCTCAAATTAAATCTGATGTAATCAGATTTAATAATGTCCTGGGGAAATGTCCCCGTTTAGGTTCCAGTCTTTCTCGTCTGTATGAGGGTTCAGCTCATGATATTAATTGGATCCCATCCCAGCGCACTTTATTGAACATGACACTCCAAACAGGCCCTGTCTTTACAGCTAACAATATGGAGGGGGGTCAGGGGGTGGGAGGAAACATAAAAACCTGAATAATTAAAGAGAAATCACTGACCAGTTAATGAGGCAATTATGGCCAATTAGCCAGCACGTGGGGAAGTGTGAACATTCTAGCAGGCCCTGATCTTCAAATAAGCATGTTGACACTGTGACCTGTTTTAGCCTTCAGGGGCAAATGGATGTTTGGGAGCGGAGCGTCTCACCGTCTCTCAATAGACACACACATACACAGAGTGATATTTCAAAGTACCTTTGACTCTCCAACACTTTCATTTGTTTCTTCAGAAAACAGATTTTTATGATATCATCTTGACTTTATTATTGTTTTACTTTTGGTCTTAAATCAGGTCTTAAAGCTAGGATGTAAAAGTTCCATGAAAAACTCAGTCGAGTGGAGGTAGACTAGACTAGCAATGAAAGAAACTACATTTTTGATTGTTTCTGTCCTCTGGAGAGACAATGGCTGCTGTCCTTGTTAGCACAGGTAGCGTGAAAATAGTGTTTCATCAAATGGCTAATAAATTGCCTCACGTGGTGTCACTTGAGTCAGATTTAGGGGTCGGGCTCGCCCTGGTTAGCCTCTGCTCCCCTCTTGCTGGCATCCTGTCCTCTCCCCTCCAGTCACCGCCCAATAATGATGAACATAATTAGTTGTTATTTTAAGTATATTTTAGCAGCATAGCAATCCAGTATTTTCCAATTTACCGTCTGTGCTTCAGTGCTGTTGATGCAGTTCGTGGTGCCGAGCTGCTGGTGTGCGCCGACGTCGCTCAAACTTTTTACTCAGGAGGTTTCACGTCATGGAAGAAGCGGCGCCTCCCACTTTGTTAAATAACTTGTTGGTGAGTTCAAGAATCGTCCAGTATGCCAACTTGGAAGAGTAAATGTATTTGTGGCAGCTGGCGTCATTGCTCCTTAACAGACTGTGGGTAAAATCTTGTGCACTGAATGGATTTTGGAGGCTCACGTTCATTGATCCGGACTGCGTAGCTGTGCTCATTATGATTGCTCAGGAAAAAAAGGTGTTACGTCTCAGTAGCCCATACAATTTGTCGGCTAGAGGCATAGGCCTATATTTTGCTATTCAAATTGCTGATTTATTGCGCCCGCCCCCAAAATCCTGAACACTAACAATACTAACAGGAACAATAATCCTGCAGCCAGGTCCGACACATTTTCCCAAAATGTTGCTCACACACATTTGGTATATTTGGAAACATTCTATTAGGGCTATAACAAGGTGCAGCTAATGTGTTAATCAGCTGTCTCTTTACAAACCACAAAAAACAAATTGTTCAAGCCATAACCCTCCTAAACTAGCAGCGTTGTTGAGTCTAATAAAGTCGTCTTCTGTTATCTGAGGAGGCAGATGAAAACAACCTGCCCTGAGAGCGCGTAGTGGCACTCGTGCTGTGCTCTGTTCCAGACAAAAGGAGTTATTGAAGGGATGAGCATTAAACGCTTCGGTTCCCCGCAGTAACAAGCAGCGTTAAACAGTCACTGACAAGCCGCTGATTCAAATGGAAAGTCTGTGTCAAAAATACATTAAAAAAGACACGCATTAATTCCTGCTGGTGATTTGGGGTGTTTGGTACATCTGAGTTTTCTCTGCCTGCGTGTTTATTTCTCACATGTCAAGATAAAGTGCTGCGTTTAAGGTGAATGAATTATGTCGTCTTCCTTTTCCGCCTTGACGAGAGGACCTGGGAGAAATGAAGTCAACCATAGCTGTACGTCTTGTGAGGGCACAGCCGGCGTTATCTCTGAGGGAGCAGGGGACGTTCTAAACTTCCAAGAGCTACCAGGTTACCGGCAAACGTCTTCGCCGGTTGTCAAAAGTGAGAATCTGAATGTGTTATTGTTGTAGTTTTCCCCTCTGGAAATGTTGTTGTGGTACAAACCTTGAAGCGGCAGTGAGCTTTATTTGCAGTTAGATAAAGGAAGACTTGTAGCCCAAGACCACAGAGTGACCTCCGTCATAGCTCATGAATTGATTTTGTTCGGAAGTGGAGAATTAGCAAGGCCAGTATCAATTGTTGGCAAAAGTTCTTTGAGGGAGCCGAAAAATAATCAAAAAAGCAAATTTGTCCAGCCAATTTCTTAAATCTTAATGCAATTTGTCAATTCCACTCTACAATGCCTTCCACTGTATGCAACCCTGTCTCCTAAAAAGCATGTTCCCCCAGAACTAATACGCATGTTCAATTACGTTTGACCGGTAACGTATTTGCACCTTCATTACGCTTGAGTTTGACGTATTACAAATACGTTTATTATACACGTATTTTTGTTTTATAGTTTTTACATTTGTGTTTGACGTATTACAAATATGTTTATAATCGTGTGTTTGTGTTATTATTGTCTTGCTTTCCCGCTGAATTTAAGCATATTTGAATTTCTAAACTCTGCAGAGGAAAAGAAAAGGGGCGGCACCGCTTGGCCGCCGGTGTGAAGCCAGTAACAGCCTCTGTCGCACCAGGTCTGGTCTTCTCTGAGTCGGGTTGTTTGGAAATACGTATGGCACGCTTCTATAGGAATGCATGTGTTTACATGAGTGTGACTACTCCTGAGGTCATATGCATTATTTTATGAGCCAGTCTTTTCAGTTTGCAGTTCAGTAAAATTATTTATTTCTTTTAACAAATCATTTGATATCCCCGCAACAAGGTTATAGTAGTTTTGAATTTTCAATTATTTTTTTAAAATTTAATTTAATTCTCTGTCATTTTTTCAGAGTGCGGTTTAGCTAATTTCGTACTTCAGAATTGTTTAGTTTTACAAGTGATTTTCTGTTAGTATTTTAGTTTCGGCCACGGTAAACCTTCTCAGAAGAATGTAGCTACATACACATACAAAAAACCTGGTTGGAGAACTGTGTAGAAATGTGTCACAATGTTTAAATCTTTTGAATCACCGCCACACTCACAAGAAAAGGTTTCGCCTGCAATTACATCCCGACCCCAGCTGGATCACATCAGACTGATGGTGCAATAGCCCTTGATCAACTACAATATTTAAATCATGTGAGGGAATCACAACATCTCCTGTAACGTCAAGTCCGTTCAATTAATGTGGTTTAATGTCACAAGAGTTGAGGGAAATTCATCCGCTCTCCTTTCTTTAATAGCGATATTTTTATTATTTTATTTTACTTGACTTTATTTTTCAATGCTTGTTTTTGTTTCAGTTTCAGTTTCAGTTTGCGATAATAACCCTGCCCTGCAGTCAAGTGGTTTCTGATGGCGAGCTGTCAGTTCTTCCTCATACGAGGTGTGAATGAGAGACGGACACTCCTCACCTCGTTAGAGTGAGCAAGTCTGTGAGGCCTCAATGTCCTGACCTTTGTGACCTCCAGCGTCACCGAAAGCCCCGGAGGCGATATACAAACCACATTAACATAGAATACAATTCATTAATGGATGGATTACATTATTCTAATATTGTTTGTCTTTTTTATGCGAATCACAGTCAGAAATGCTGTATGAATAATATTATAGGATAAGATAGGATAAAAAAGATCATCTATCTAATCTACTTGTTTTGCAAATGATGAAATATAGCAAATATGTTGCCATGTGGTGCAGATTAGTAAAAATATGGCAAAATATGACAATAAAATATGACAATAATGATAATTAAAACTAATTATAATTATATATATGTTTATATATGTATACATATCAAAAATGGATATAAATATAAAAATGGTATGTATAATGCATACATACCATTTGTATATATATATATATTGATATGTATGTAATGATATATTTCTATGCATCAGGGCCGATAGAAAAGGCATTCTGTAAGAAGTAGGAATCATTTCCATTAATGTGAGGTCTTTGCCAACAGTAAGGACAGTCTGCCATGGCTTATCATTCAGGTCATGCAGTCAGATCAACTTAAGAGCCATTAAGAGTGACGAGACACAGGTTGCAAAGCTGGTTAAAGTTAGTTTGAATCGTGAAGCATTGTCATGTTTTCAAATCTCTGCCAGGGCAAAGACTAGGGAACCAATTATGATAACGAGAGTACTTCCTCAGGAGGGCAATGGAAATAATGAAAGAGAGGCTTTCCATAGATTTATTCTGCTTGATTTGTTTGGTTTGCTGGGGCCAAGATAAAAAACCTTACAGCCTTAAGCAGCATTATTAATTCATAATAAAGAGAGAGAGAGAGAGAGAGAGAGAGAGAGAGAGAGAGAGAGAGAGAGAGAGAGAGAGAGAGAGAGAGAGAGACGGGGAGCCCTGCAATAGGAAAATGTTTCCTTGAACATGCACTTGAATCCAGTCCGATGCGCTTTTGCACAGCGCAGTATGCATGTCTGAGTTCACAAGCCAATCCTCCCTCCAGGTTTGAAAAACTGCACTGGCCTCCCTCAGACCCCAGGGCAAGGCATTCATATGGCGGACGAGCTGCATATTAGACACATATGGTGCCGAAACAGATTTAAGAAATAAGCTGTCATCAAATAATCAAATCATTCATGTTTCAGGGAGCAATAACAGAGGTATGTGAGCAGTATATGTCCGGGACCTTTCCTAGTGGGATGCCTTTGTGTGTGTGTGTGTGTGTGTGTGTGTGTGTGTGTGTGTGTGTGTGTGTGTGTGTGTGTGTGTGTGTGTGTGTGTGTGTGTGTGTGTGTGTGTGCTTGGTGTGCCTGTGGACAAAGGCTTGTTACTGTCTCGTCTCTTATTCGTGGTCACACGGAAAAACATGCAAACGAGCGAGCATCTAAAACAGGCGGCAAACAAGCTTGATTCTAATGCGGATGCCAATTGGCCGATTGATATAAATCAGATACATTTTAGAGATCCATTTCTACAGTACAGCTGAGCGGAGGATAATTTCTGTATGTGCAGCGGTGGAGGAGAATTTCCATTTCTCCATCTTCATTTTTTGTCTTTCATTGTAGAGCGCTCACCTCAACATCTGATTTAGAAAGGTTCCCTGGAAATAAACTGTTGACACTTAAAATGTCAAAAGTCAAAAAAAGGTATTGTCATTGTTTGTATATCATACAAGAACACTGTTTTTCCTCCCTCAAAATACATGTACAACAGCAAAAAGAAGGCACGGACCGGGTATCACACAGTTGGAATTGTTGGATGGGAGAATGTTTTTCTTCCAGCCAAAAGTAGTGTAGCCAACACTTTTCTCACTGATAAGACGACTGCTGATCAATCCCCACTGGTCCAGATAAGCGCTTGAATTAATTAATTAGAGCCTTAGCCGCGCAGTGGCTGGATATGATGCACACTATGCAAGCACTAGAAAAGACAAGCCAGTGCTTCCTGTACCCTGTCCGCACTCATCCCATCAACGTCAACAGATCGCAGTGTCCTCACTGAGAAAACAAGCCAGCACCGAGGAAAAGGGGGGGGGTGGGGGGTGGGGAGCACATGCACCACTCCGCCCACCAAACCCCAGGCTCTGCTTTTTTAAACCTCCGCCTCTGTCCGCGCCTGCTCGCCTGCTACCCACCCCCCGCTTCTCCCCTCCTCCCGAACCCATCCACCCACCCTCGCTTCCCTAGGCCATGCGTCCAGGCTGTGCATGACAGCTCGCAACATCCCCTGCCACAAATGTTTTTTTTCCCAAAGCATCTACTTCCGTGACCCCATCAGCAGATAAAACCTCCCAACAACCCCTGATGGAATGTGTGCCTCTCACTTTTTTCTTCTTTTTTTCGAATGTGTCAACAATTTCTGGCTGGCTGGCCAGACACGGCGTCCTGGCGATGTCTGCCACACGCGTCTGTGACACACACTGCGTGTCTACGCGGACCCGAGTGTGTGTGTGTGTGTGTGTGTGTGTGTGTGTGTGTGTGTGTGTGTGTGTGTGTGTGTGTGTGTGTGTGTGTGTGTTTGTACTTGCTTATGTTTGAATATATTTACGTCTTTGTGTTTTTCTTATCTCTTTTTCTCCATAAAGCAGGCAAAAAAAAGGGCCATGTCATTCTTCCACAACTTAATCAGGAGCTACACACAGGAGAGGGCTGCTGCAGCATGGTCCTCTCTGATCATGTTAATGAGGTCCCCTGGCTATGCAGTCATTGAAGTATAATTGACTTGTTCGTCTCTTATCTTCCTAATAGACACTCTGACCCAGAGCACGTTTATTTCACTATGAGAAATGTCAAGAAGGATTGGAAGTTTCCTCAGTGTGCCCATTAAAACTGAAGGCATGCCACCCTGTCTCCAGCCAGCCAGGGCCGCCATTGGCTCCCTGCCTCATTATGCAGATGCCAAACGTAAATAAATGATTTGCAGATCACTGCTGCCCCCACCGTCCCCACCCCCCCCCCTCCCAGCACCACCACCGTCCTTGCCTTCTTCCCAAACTGTGTTCTTCCCTCCACTCCCGGCACTGGAAAGGAGGACAGGACGGAGGGAGGATGGGATGGAGGAGAGGCAAACACGAAAACCACCGTGACGATTTGTCTCTCTGGAGCAAAATAAATAATACACATAGGTAGTAATTATAATAAGACATGTCCCTGACTTGAAAACCTGGCGAAGCGCATTGATGTTGTTACAGCCACGTATGTCTCCTGGCTTTCAGGGCCCATCAGAATCAAACAGGGCAGTGTGTAATGCGGAAGGACCAAGAGGCAAGCTGCGTAAGCGGGCGCCGGGCGAGGGCGAACCAGTGACTGTGGTCACACGCTTGTGGATATGAGGGGGAACATCTGTGCACATCAGCATGTCCCTGCATGTCCACCATGTCTTCTCGGGCCAGTTGCAGAGTCACAAAGAAATTGCTTTCGGTCACAAGGCACTGTTTGTCTTCCTTGGGGAAGCCTAGTTACTGCACATTACATCCTCCGTATCTCCGCTCTCCCAAAACCCCTTTTCCTACACTCTGAGAACGACTCTAGTTTTGAAAGGATGTGTTATAAATGTTTATGTGGAACTCTGGTTGGCATTTAAAGGTTATCTTCTATCACAGACAACGTTTTAATCATATGTAATAAACATAATGGTCCAGATGCAGATTAATAGATTAACAATAACCAATTAATTGAATGCAAACCTTTAAAAAAATCATCAAGGTGAAGATCTGCTGCTTTTTTCACAGCTTCTTGGCTGGCCTGCTGTGAAAATGATTATAAGTGTAGTGCTGGTGTCCTAGACACGAGATTAAAAGATACAGCATTTTGTAATTGTATTGTTTTACTGGGAACTGTTTGGGAGATTGGAAGTACTAGAAGGGAGTTATTCTTCTGCCAATCTGAGAAACAAGCACTCTGACACACTGACACACAGAAAAACAGAGCCCCACTTATTAAAACCTCTGACTAATAGCTATGTAGCCAGGTCTTTGTTTACACATCATTAAATTATACAACCAATGTCCATGTAGCATTAGTAAAATGAGGGATAACCGACGAAGCATCCAGCTCCTAGCTATTGTTAGCTAGCATTAATGTTAGCCAGGCTACATTCTTGAAATAAGTTACCTTTCTACATTACTGCAAACACTGTGTGCTGCTTGGTGTCCCACCTAACTGCTTTATTTAAATTACATTCATATTGCAGGCTGCTTGACATTTTCACGTGCCAGTTAAAACTAGTTTGAAGCTAGCTAACAGTTACCATTAACTGGCATTCAACTGCCATCTAACAGACACATTAGAGCATCCATTCATGCTGGTTTTCTTTATGTTGTATATTTATATAAATGCTCATGCTAAGAATGTTATAGTGGAAGATACTAACCTGTTAAACAAAACATCATATTTTCTTAATTGTTTTATTTAATCATTTAACTTTACTTTAACTGTCTATTTTCTGTTACTTTTTTCTTCCAATATGATCTCAAATGCTGCGTCAAAACCTTTTCCACACTGTCGGGTTTGTGATATTGGTAAAGAATACACTCAAATTTGAAGCAATGAAGTGTTAAAAAAAAAAGGGTAGAATCCACACGAACAAATAGCCTGATATGTTGAATAGGTGTGTCATTATCAATTCAAAACTCAAGTAATTAAAACCACTACAATTCTGATAATAAATACAGAAAACAGGACGGCAGTAAAAGAGCTGTGGTGAAAAAAAAATACAGTAATTATTATATCAGTCACACAAGTGATTTGATTTGTAGAGTGCAAAATATATTATGTCGACCTACAAGCCTCAGTATCATTTATAAGAATGTAATAAAAACAAAGATGTTTACCACACTTCATATTTGTGAAAGGCCGATAAGGGCCCTACTGTCATTTCTCCTCATCTGCCTTGTGTGCCCCCTGAAATTTTTATTTTCTGATCAGCTTCTATGTGATCGCGGCACTGGCTGTGCCTTGACTTGGAGACATCATTATAGTAATTACCACAAGCTCTAGTAGTTGCAGGCCAATAATTCTGCCCGGTTCATTTTTTCCTCCCCCTTTGCTGCAGCTCCACAGAGGAGGGGAAATTACATTTTTCACCAAGCCTTTCTGTTGTCTGTATTGTGACAGCGGTCATACTCCATCACATAGCCTCTCTCTCAGCTAGGAGTATCCCACAATCGGAGTAATGGTGAGAGAAGAAAAAAAATCAGAGCCGAGGAAACAGTCTATTCACCACGCGGTTTCATATCACCTTTAGTTTGTGAATAGAAGAATAGGTTTAGCCTAATGACTACCTCCCATTTGCATTCTTCTCAGTGATGGTTCAAAGATCATCTTTAATTACATGAATCTGGATTGAGGGATTCTAATGAATCTCTTGCAGCCTTGGTGTCGCCACAAGGTAATAATCTCTTTCTCGGTGCATCGTAGCAGGAAAAATTCAGACTCTTCTATGTGATGGCTTGTATTTAATAATGCAAGGGACGCTTCAGGCAGCCGGACATGTCCCTTGGATAACCAGTATCCATTTGTTCTGTGACCTGTGAGCCATTTTTTTAAATGTTTTTTTACTCGGAGAAGGCCAATTGTATGAGAAAAAGCCTTCAGAGAAGTCCTTCAAATTTTGATTTCTTTAAATGACGTGTAACAAACAAAAGTCACATTTCTGTGGCGTCCTCTGAGCCGCACAGAAAACATAGTCGAAGCACGTCTGCAGCTGCGGACCTCTCGGCCCTCAGAGAGGTTGCGCCTGTGAGATGCATGAACGCTTTGAGGGGCTGCAGGTTGTTCAGCGACATCTATCCTTCTTCACAACCTCAGAGAGCCACACTGTTTTCTGAAGCACCGACAGAGGATTAAAATGGCAATTGTTTTCTTCTTCGTCATGTCCTACTCCATGTTTGCTCTCGCTCGCTCGCTCACTCCATCTCCAGCTTTTCACTGACCCGCATGTCTGAATCAATTGTTGAGCGTGTAATAACAAACACAATTAGCATATCTTTAGTTTCTCAAATGATTTTTGATTAAGCACCAAAAGCTGCACTTTGTTACCGCCTACTGAAGTGTAAGCAGAGTGTTAGCTCGTGTGCAACATTTTCTGAAGTGCCGTTGTGGTTCCCCGTTTGTCGTGCGCCACACTAACTCTCTATTTAACAGATGAACAGTTAAGAGAGAGACAATTAATGCAAAATAGATAAAGGAGAACTGGTGAAAAGGAAGGCGTAAAGAAAGCTCAAACAATGGTGGGATGATATTGGCTGAGAAACACATTATAAGGACCTGAATATCAGCAACCACTTCACACACACACACACACACACACACACACACACACACACACACACACACACACACACTCGCACACGTGTAGATGCATGAGCTCAGGAGGGCGTGAAGTGTGGATGCTTTATATCAGAAGCATAAAATATACAAATTGAGAGTCCGTCCCTCAGATGGTCAGGGTCAGAGTCTGTTTGTTAAACCTGACTGTAATTTTGAAGAGCGGGCTGGATAATTTTTCCACTTTGTAATTAGGTATTCAAGCCAAGGCCGAGCTGGTCAGCGGCTACATTTTTCTGTTCTAATTAGCCCAAATTGAACAATTTGTTTCTTCTTTTATACCCCAAATCAGCCCCTAATCTAATACTCATCTACATTCAGAGGAGTGGCAGCAAGTGACACTGATAGACCTCCTACTGCAGCTCTTCATAACACAAGCACATCAGAATTGTGCTGCTGACAATCACCACTGACAATTCAAAGTTAAAGGTGCCGTGTGCAGCAGTTTGCTTTTTATGGACACATTTCCTATGAAAACTTTTGCAGTATGTTGAAATACATTTTTCCTCTCTCACTCTCTTTATACTAACACTATAAAGCATATGGTATGTACTAATCCTACTTACTTTATATTATTGTGCAACAAGACAAGACACGGTGTGTGCCAACATACGGTCAAATTTCAATTTTAAATTCAGAAACCTAATGAAAAAGCCTTTAGGCAAGACAAGGCAAATGTAGCTACCCAAAGGGCTTTAAATAAACAAAACAATAAATAGAATGACAATAAACACAAATGATGAAAACAACAAAAGCAAGCAGGCAAAAGCACAAAGAGTAAAACAACAACTAAAAGCAAGTAGTAGGTCATTAACTTGGATTTGAATATTTTAATTTGAGTTTTTGAAAAGCCATGAATCCAGGATCCAGGCGACCTGAGAGGTCTGCAAGGTTTGAAATGGGTCAGCAGGTATGATAAGTATCTTGGACTGAAACCGTTGAGGGATTTATGGACAAACATTTTTAAGTTGATCTGTGAGAAACTGGTAGGTATATGCTGGGCCTTTTGTCCCTCGTTAGAACCCAGACAGCAGCATTGACTCTCAGCTGAAGCCGTCTGTTTGCTGTCTTAGACAGACCTGTGAACAGTGCGTTGCAATAGCCCAGCTTGCTAAAGACAAACGCATTTATATGTTTCTCTATGTAATGTTTTGACATCAAGTCCCTGATTTCTACAATATATTTTTAAAGTTTTTTGTCATTGATGAAATGTCAGGTTTTACTTTTACAATCCAAGGACAGACCATTAAGGTGAGCACAGACAAAGAAGGCGACAATGTGCAGAAGGTTGCGAATTTATTTAGCAATCCAACAATTTCTCCACGAATCCTCAGTGCAAGTCAAAGTCAAAGTCAGTTTTATTTGTCACTTCTTCCATATTGTGCAAACATACAGAGGACCTGAAATTATGTTTCTCTACTGTCTGAAAAAAAAGTGAATAGTGCAACATTTAAAAAAGTAAAAAATAGACAACATATAACATATAAACATATAAACAACATCTAAACTAGACAACATATAACATATAAACAACATATAAACATATAAACAACATATAAACATATACACATAGTGCAGAAACATCGAGTGAATAGTGCACATTTAAAAAAAAAAGTAAAAAATAGACAACATATAACATATAAACATAGTGCAAAGACATATAAAAATAGTGCAAAGACATATAAACATAGTGCAAAAAACATATAACATATAGTGCAAAAACAGATTAGGAAACTATTTAAGTGTGCGTTAGTAGCAGCGGTCAGACAGTTTAGCAGCAGAGTCTAGATGTGGGAGTGGTGAGGTAGAGAGTTCAGCTTCCTGACAGCTTGGTGGATGAAGCTGGTTGACAGCCTAGTGGTGCGAGCCCGGAGGCTCCGGTATCTCCTCCCAGAGGGCAGGAGGCTGAAGAGACCGTGTGAGGGGTGGCAGGGGTCGCTCACAATCGTGGTCGCTTTGCGGGTGAGGCGGGTGTTGTATATGTCCTGCAGGGAGGGGAGGGGGGGGGAGTGAGGCACCAATGATTCTTCCAGCTGCATTCACTATGTACAATATGTAAATGTTATAGTCGTAGGTTTACTTCATTGTAAGCTGGCTTTTTCATCATACTTTAATTCAAGTTTCAAGTCTCTGTTTTCTGAATGAAAAATAGTGAATATTGTCTGCCCTTTGGAAGAGTCAAGGTGTTCTCAGTGAGAAATAAAGTTTGAATGGTGTTTAAAATGACCTCTGTTTGCCTCACTGGTGGGGCCACAGAGTAGGAATAGACATGATGGGCCATAGATACAGACGAAGGGCAACCTCTTTTCCTCTTGTCCACAATGTTGTCTTTATTTGATTTTTTTTTTTTTGGATTTATTTACTTTTTTACTTTGGGCTTTCAAGTGCTAAATTTAAAGAGCCTTTGCGGTTTTATGTCAACACATAAATTACCAGTAACCAAAACACCAGTAACCTTTGCTCCTGCCTGTATTCTGTTTTATCGATCTGAGGAGGTATCAGAATATCCTTCTCTCTTTTGAGTCAACAAAATATTACTTCTGATACGGAACACAAAGAAATCCAGCAGTTTTTTTGCTTTTTTCACTCGAATGGACATGTGTCTGTAGAATGTAGAACTTATTAAGTCAGTAAAACAAATGTTTTACTTAAAGATACTTCAACGACTTTCATTTTTTTATATGTTGGCGTTCCCTGTGGACGAAAGTGGCAGTGTTTCCAACCATCAGTGTAAGTTAAGAAAACGTTTCATTTTACTGCAGCGGGATGTTTTTTATTGTCGATCATATTTGTTTAAATGTCTGAGTTTTTTTTCAGTAACAAATTAATCC
The DNA here is from genome assembly GCA_038501785.1 of Myoxocephalus aenaeus. Lineage (NCBI taxonomy): Eukaryota > Metazoa > Chordata > Actinopteri > Perciformes > Cottidae > Myoxocephalus > Myoxocephalus aenaeus. Next base: position 627,227 of record JBAMJR010000359.1, on the reverse strand, counting down.
TGTGATTGTTTTGTGTACATCCACGGATACATTGCAAGCAGGACCTGCTAATAGCTAACAGGTATTTTTTGACAAATTTTGACAAAGCAAATTTTGACAAATTTTTCATTTGTCAAAATGTCAATAACTGTTGGCTTAATAACATGGCTAAAAAACATAAGACCAGGACCTGTAGATGTCAAATTACATACTGAGCTGAAAAAAAGATGAATTGATCCTCTTTAACAAATACGTTTGTTGCTCTGTACGGAAGTTAGGACGGCGAGTTGGCCGCAAAAACAGAAGGGAATTGCAGCTGTAATTATTATTGAGGTGGGAGAGAAAGGTGACCCATATGCGCGCTCCAAATAGAATACAAATCACTGACTAGGGCAGATAATGTAGAGACAGTCTGTCGAGGAGTTACGTTTGAGTTTGTGCAGGCGAGGAAAACTGAAATGAGTCAGCAAGATCTACCGGCTATTGTGATCTAAACCTGTATTACTTATCTGACCATTATTACCTTTTTGTCAGCACAAAAAGCCTTTGTATTGCATAATATTTATTTAAAAGAAAAACAATAAACTGACGTGTGTCGGACAGTGACCTTTGCCCTTTCATTGATACCTCCAGATATTACCACTGGTGCTCACAAACCCTCTGCAAGTGTCTCAATGTGAAGTGTGTGTTTGTTTCTCCTTCCGCATCTGTGTTGGTGTGTTTTCATTTGTGTATGAATAGATTATGACTGTGGGGGTGCACGTGTCCTTGAGTGTGTGTGTGCCCGTGTGTGTGTGTGTGTGCCCGTGTGTGAGCGGCAGCGTGTGTTGAACATGTGCTGGCGTTCTCAGAGGAACAGCAGGGCTCTAATAAGGACTAGTCCTGGATAGCAGCTGGTAAACTCTGTCCTCAGAATAGGTGTCCTTTATTCATACACAAAGGAATGCAAATTAGTCCCAGTGCCGAGTGGACACTGAGAACGGATCCACATGGCACACACACTCACTCGCCAAACGTGCATTGAGAGTTGCATCGCAACTTCCCGCAATCAAAAGAAAAACAAGCAGGACAAATGACGAGGCCCACCCGCACAACTGTTTTGTCCGTGTGTGTGTGTGTGTGTGTGTGTTTGTGTGTGTGTGTGTGAGAGTCTGAGCACGTGCCGCCACCAAGGGTTATTTTTTCGCCATGACAACGGAAAGTCTTGTAGAAGTCTCAAGAACTCAAACCCACACACACACACACACACACACACACTCACCAACACAGACACACATCAAAACACCTCCTTTTAACCCCACCTAAGAGCTAAGTTTAGAGTAAAAGTAGAGTGGTGACCTCATCATTGCTTTTTATTTTTTTTTAATCAAATGCCTCTTGTGTCTTTTCACCGCAGCAGCGTGATAGATATCTGTGATACTTACACACACAAAAACATCAAGATTTATCCCTTTATCTCGATTTTCAAGTTCATATAAATATCAAGTGTGTGACTTTTTCCAAATTGGTCAGATTATGGCACTCTTCTTATGGCATTCATAACGTTCCAATTCATCTTCTCCAATTCATCTTATCAGAATTTTTCGCTCCATTGATTTATTAATGGTGTTCAAGAAGTGGAGGCCTTGGAAACAAGTCGATGGGCTGAGGGAGAAAGCATAGACGTGTGTTCACATGAAGAGGAAAAGAGCTCTTGAAAACATAGATCAAAACATAAATGTATGTGTGCACTTCAGGGCTCATTATGAAAATGTGTACATTTACATTCTGATATCCATCCAATGGATATTTAGTTTGCAATATATAATATCATATATAATACAATAATAATATCCATTCATAACAGAAAAAAACTGCTCTTTGTAGCTGAGATGTTCTTTATAGTACTAGTAGTATCTCAATAATGAAATATACAATGTGCAATGTAAAAACTGTTTATTTTTGTAACAAACTCACAGAGAATTATCACCAACTCTGCCGTTCCCCTGAAATCTACGGAGAATCTTAACAATTTTCATCCCATTGTTTTAGTGTTATTGAAAGAAGCAAGCTCTAAAAAGCTACAATAGACCCACTCCAGACTACCTGTCAAACACCAAAAGGCCAACAGGAACAGTTGAGAAATAGTGAAATCTGGAAACATATCGCAACATTGCAGAAATAAGTCTAACATACCTCCATGTTAGCCAAACCCATTTGGAAGAGAAGTCAAGCGGTAAAATGATTGTACACATCGAGTTTACAGACACCAGTTTACAGACGGACTTCCCAGTTCAACTTTGACCCACTGTACTTGCTGTAGTTTGTGCTTGCACCGTTTTCTGGAAAACCTTTTTCACACCGCCGACCTTCAGAAAGGTTCTCGTGCAACATAAGATCTCAGTAAAGAAGGATCAAAAACCACCGCTGACCTTTGAAGATATGTATATAAAGGTTAGGCGTTTGGAAATTATGTTAGACCTTTCATCTTCCGTAACTTTTCAAAACTAGGAAACTCTCTCGCTTGCTCTTAAATAATGGTAACCAGCCAGTTGCTACAGTAACATGGGCACAGCACACGCAGACCATGAGGGTATGTGGGGGATGAGGACAGAAGAAGTTATAGGATTAATATTCAGCATTAATATACTGGCAGCATTCTAGCCAGTTTGTGACCTTGTGGCGGTTGGGAATAACCGGTTAAATCCATCTGGCTAAATTAGCCGCTTGCGTGTGTAAACGCCTGTTTCTTGCCTTGCCGAGGATCCAAAGTAGCGTAAATAATGACTACAGTTACCAATATAAAACTCATGTTATAAACTGGAATTATTCTCCAGAAGATGTTAAACAAATATAGGATGTACGCGGAGATGACTTTGGTGGATTATTTTACCCCTAAAAGTAATCTCTGGATCATTTTGGCGGATATAGAAAGACGGCGTTCAATGGCCCAAAGAGTCAAAGCATTTCTGTAATTTTGGTCTCTAACCGAGAGCTATCAATTTTTAGGTGTCAGGAAGCGTCGCGGGGAGCCTGCGATGGATATTTACAGCATGGTGCCATATAAAATGATTTCAGAGGCCTGAGAATAGCATGAATAGATACCCTGTCAGATGCAGCAGTGGAGGTGACCTAGTGCGAGGCCAGTCAGACATCAAAGGGTGCCAGCTGTTTTCTCAAACTGAGGGGGGGTTGGAGGAGAGGAACGAGAGGAACGAGTAGGGCTGAAGAGGAAGATTGAGATGACACGTTGGATGGATCTCCAGGAGTGTCACTTTGTGTAATAGGCGAGTGGCGGGTATTCATCCGCCTCAAAAAAGAGAGAGGGAGAATACTCTACATGGACTTCAATGAGACTTCAGTAATTACTTATTACTGCACATATGGATGAGATGGGCTATGAAGGGACTTGAGGCGTGTGCCGCTCTTCCTCCATCTGAAAACCACCTCCGGGCTGACTTCAAGAACATCCCTATAATGCTCCAAGACAAAAGTCTCATTACAGGTAATTGTGGACTGCCTATATCGTCTCCCCTCCTCCCACCCCTCCTTCCCTTTCTGCAAAAGCCCTCTCCCCCACCACTTTTATCCTCTCACACAACAGGAGAAGCATAGATGGAGAAGGGGGCGAGGGGGGGGGGGGGGTCTATTACCTGGAAGCAGCCACTGATCATGGCGGCTGACGCTTTACTGCACTTCCATTCATGTGGAGTGGCTCACTTGTGGGCAGCAATTACCGACCGAATGATCCAAACTGGGCCTTGCGATGAAGTAGCCGGACTGACTTAGTGACTAGCTCCACTATTATTCTCTGCTTGTGTGCACAGTGTTGTCCACCTAGATGCTGTTAAACAGACTAGAGCTGCCGGGTTAATATATATGAACTGTGTATGTGTATGTGTGTGTATGTGTCTGTGAGTACTTTGCATGGAGCAGGAATAGTCTGATAACACAAGAAGACGGGGGTTTGAGAACGTTTCCATGTGGAAGAGAATGTTTGGGGAAAAGCGACAAGAGAAGTCAAACAATAAAGAACAGGGTTGGGCAACTAAAACTCCTGGTTAAGTTAGAGATATTTGTGGTTAGGATTAATAAAGTGGCAAACATTAACTAAAAAGTCTGCAACAGGACACAAACTCCTGCGAGACTCACTCCTATATATATGGACACTGGAAGTAATAGTCCAATATGACATCATTCCTGGTACATGAATAAATTAGGTGGAATGAGTATAGAATTTGCTACATCACTCAGAAATGGAAAGTCCACTTCAGGGTCCATTTAGTAGCTGTTCTGAGGCTTTCAATCATACTACATGATCTTCATCAATAGATGGAGTGTGCCAGTCGCCATGGAATCACAGATGTTCAAATGTCCACTTTTCCTGAGCACTTAAAGGCCGTCTTGACATATTCTTGCTTTTTGGAATGTGAGAGAAGAATTGTAAGATTATTTTTATTTTCTTCTGTAAAATGCATTTGAAAAAAGACAAATAACACGGGCACAAAAACAGTGGTAATCAGCAGTCCTTTGGCAGATCCCTCCAAAAGCTCGTTGCCTATCGGTCAAACCCTGGCATGTACTGTACTCGTCCCTGCGCGCACGCCCTGCTCCCCTCTCACCATGAGCTCGCCAGTGTGGAGCTGGTGCAACAGGCAGGGCTGTCATCCACAGATCAGAGGCAACAACGGTGCCGTCCTCGGCCGCCTTTGAATATGTCACTGTGGGAACAGCATAATCAACCCCATGTCACCACCAGCTGCTCCAATCCGGGCCGCATTAGAATAAACAACAGGCGAGGAAGAAGCAGAGGTATAAAGAGAGGAGACAAGTGGGTAGGAAAGAAAGCAATACACTTGTCTTGTCTGCCACCAATGGACAGATGATATTGTTCCCGGCTATTTGGCCCAGTGTCAATCCAGTGCTCCATCTGTGGCCGCTGGTGAATGAGGAGGCATGAAGCACAACTCGAGCCAGTGACTGAAGGGTGGAGAGGTATATAGAACCTCACATGTTCATCTGAGTGGCACAACACGGCCTTCAACAGAAGCGACTGGCCACGCTACGTTCATGGACAAATGTAGTGTTGTAGCTTGGACGCCTCTGGCACCTTATGTCAGGTTTACCCTCACACAAATGTGCTTTTTATCTGTCATGCACGTAAATGCATACAGATTCACGAGTATCTCCTTGGGTTGAAGATAATGGAGGAGGGAAGAGAAAAATTGACAAAAACAGAAGTAGTCCAAGCACGGTAACCACAGGAGCTGCCATTGTTCTTTATTATAAAAGGTTTCAGGCAGGGATATGTTTGGCAACAAGGGGGTGTCCTTGGAAAACTCATACTCAGGATGTGAATGGAGGTTTTTGTCATCCTATTTGACAAAGGACCAGTGCTACCTGTACAGAGGAGGCCATGCTTCCAATTTATCTGAGGCCAAACACAGGTCACCCTCAGACAGGCCGAGATGTAACATTTTGAGGCGAGCATTGGCTCCAAGAAACTCCATTAAAACTCTGCAGGTCAAAATGTGTTGAAGTCACCTGGAATAAACATTGAGAGAGCCACCATTCCCCATATGCAGTAAATTACATTAAATATAGGTTGTGTAATGCGTATACCACACCCTATTCATCCTGCTTGAAGTGCCCTCTCACTAGCCAAGATCTCTTTTCATCTTCAGTACCTGTTAATCATACAAAATGATGCGTTCGCCATTGATTATATCAGTCCGCCGTAGTCGCTAGTAATCCCATTATAACATGTCTGTTAGTACAATAGCCAGATATGGCTTGAATAAAGGAAGCCTTTCTTTGCCTTGTCAAAGGTAGGCTGTCTTCCAAATTACTTCTTCAGAAGTTAAAAGGCCCGCTGCCTAATCAGTCTATTATACCAAACTAATAGATGACCAGTAATTGCAACTAATAACTTATTACTCATCTACACAAATATTCTAATAGCTTGTATTTAGAAGCCATTTTTTTTCAATGGACATTGTAAGAACGGAGGGGTGCTATTCAGGAGCCAGACAGACAGCAACACAAAGAAATACTCCCACAAAGGAAACTGAGAAAGCAACCTGTAGCATGTTTTTTCTTCTCTTAGCTGGATTAATATCTAACCTTATTCATGGGGATGTGAAACCTCAGCTCCGTCTTCATCTCCAGAGCTGTCTAGCAGCAGGGCATTGTTTGGTGCCTGGGCCCCTTTTGAGAGAGAGAATTACAGATAATGTCCTCCATCCTCTTCCCCAGCTAGCCTGCTAGGACTCAGACACATGAGCTCAGTGGGGACCAGAGAGGTGGACACACTGTACATGATTTGAGCTGCAGCAGCCATTGTAGTGCCGACAGGGCTCACTGGTGGAAAGGCATTCAGTCACAGCCAGGCGGCGACGAATTACCTACGAGAAAAAATAATAAAGCCTGGTGTGCCGTGCAGGGCGCTCATATTTGTTTATCATATTTGCATCTGTTGTGATGGGACAATGTTCATCTTTCGTGATCTATAAAATGACATACAAATACCCTCGAACAACAACAACAAAAACCAGCACAGCACATGTTACCAGTAGATAGTTAACGTTAGCAAGCAAGCGAAGAGCACAAGATATTCTGTATTCAAGAACTTTGGAGTTACAGGGAGTTGCATTGCTTCTCTTTTGGTCGAAGCTCTCTGCCGGGATACTCTCGACGGGCCGAGAGGGTCAGGTAGCCAAGCTCAGCCGCTCCCTCGAGGCCAGACAGCTTGGTGAGTTTATTTTGTGTATCATAGGATGACTTTGCCTGCATCCGCCGCCTCTTGTTTTGTAGTTCTATTGAAGTGTGTTTTACGTCGCCTTACAGCCCAATAGAGTCTAGACGGGGGGGGGGCAGACACACCTGGCAGAGATGTTACCTCGACTGTGTGCACCTCTCTAGTTGCGTATCTATTTTAGTTGTGCCTTCACTTCTTGTGTGTGCACCTCGGCAACTTTGAAAATGAGGATTCTCGCTCGATGTGTTACCCGAGATTTTAGAAAAATAAATGAATGAAGGAATAAATAAATCGCACTTCTCAAACATGTTACTAAGGAATGCATTAGAGAGCTCCATCAGTTGCTTATCAAGTAAAAGTCACACCTTGGAACATGGTGATCCATAAACATACGTTGGACTGAATCTTCATTTGGAAGGAAGCATCATTAACAAATATGTTTATTGACCGCAGTGCATTGAGGATTGAATGGGCAAAAGCACAATAGCGGTAGTTAAAGGGGCAGGACACACAAAAACCCACTGGGAGTATACAGCCCCCGCTGATCAATGACCTCATCCAGAGTCAGTTTCTCTTTCAAAGGCGGCGAGACCAAAGAGCAGCGCGGCCTTTTCAGCCCCGCAGATAACAAACCAACACCAGACACCCAATAAAGAGACTTCCACTTCATTTAAAAGCAATTAATATTCTTGGCCGGCCGGCGTGATCCCTTTGGTGTGGCAGGTCTGTACACGCCCCCTGCACTGTAATGGAGTTGACTGGTTAACTTTGAGTCTGTGGCCACAGTGTTGGCTGCCTGGGTGAGAGCAGTGATGCACAGTGGGACACAGTGTTTAGATCAGAGTGAATGGACCTGTCTCACACCCCACTGCACCCCAAAAGAGCCTCCTCTTCACCATCTCCTTCTCTATACGCGTCTCGCTCTTTCCATCCCTCTCTCTCTCTCTCGGTCGTTCCCGTCCTCTTTCTCTCCTCCGCGTCCTCTCAGAGTCTATCTCGGCTTTTGTTTCCTTTTTATTTTTTTCCCTCCTTTTCTTTCTTTTTTAAGTTCTCTTCTTGAGTCTGTATGAATTGGCTCTCAATAGGAGCAAGGGTTTAAATAGTAAGCCTTTGTTATGTTTGGTAATGATTGTCCCCCAAGGATGTGAAAGAGAAAAGGAGAAAAATATATATTTGGTCCCTTTAAGCACACACACCCTTGCTATGTTGCCTTGTTATTGTGTACAAATAGGGTTTGGGCGATGGAGTTGACGTACATTAGATGTAATAGATGTACCGTGTCCCTATATATATTACATTTATTGCATTTGAATAAAGGGCAGAAATACATGAAAACAATTCATGGCAGCCTTGTGCAGCACTGGATGCTTTCTATCACGATATGGACTCCCTGTGTTTTCATTTTGACTATTTGCTCCCAGCCGCTGCTTGAATGTAAAAACCTGGACCTCTCCCAGTTGAGTAGCCGAGAAATACATCTAGAGTGACATGGCAATGACTCCGCGAGTGACAGACACAAAACAGTACTCGAAAAAGGAAATAAGAATACACTGAAGTCACTTCACTGTATGCATGCATGTGTTTTTACAACACTGGGCTATCAAATACAAATCGCCAAACACATTGACACTCAGTTACACTTGAAGGGGATTTTAATTCACTGAGCCTGAATGATTTTAGAGTTTGAAAAAAACAAGATTAAGAGTTTACTACCACGCTAGCCATCTGCATGAGAACATGCTCACAATGGCAATGCTATCGTGCTGATGTTAAGCAGATAGCCCATAATGGTTAGCATGCTCACCATCTTGCTGTTTATCTGATGGTTGCGCCATGATGAAAAGGCAGGGCCTCACCAAAGTGATTACAATTCATCCTTAGAGGGACATCAATGCTTGTACCAAATTGAATTCCAATCCCTCCAAAAGTTGTCGAGACTTTTCTTTCAAAGGCCTAAATTGTAGACTCCATGGTGTTCAGGGGATTACCAAAGTCAGTAGGGTCCATCCTCTGGGGACCATGAATGTATGTACACATTTCTACAGCGGTTGAGATATTTCATTCTGGACCAAAGTGTTGGAATAACCAACCAACATTGCCATCCCAAGAGCCGCCTCACTAGCATGGCAAAAAACAAGGATCAAGAGGGAACCGAGGGAAATGCAAGACGGCAACACCGCTTGCCGTAATGAAAAACAAAGCATAGCTGAAGGTTTTGTTACGGTTGCTCACCTACTGTGTGTATATTTAGAGGTATATCTTGACTCCTTCTACTGTGATTTCCATTCTGTAAACATTGCATACACACAGACACAATACAACAACACAGCAAATGTCCTTGGGGATTATGGAGAGAAGTTCGCCTATAGAGTTGAGTCCAGCAAGTTGAATGGTAATGACCAGTGCATTAGCAGCCGCCTGGTTGTTTAGTAGGCTGAGTGTAATGAGGAAATCAATGGACCACATTCAACACATCTTTAGCCACAAAAAGATAAAGAGCTTTTGCAGCGTGACAGCTCATTCATCCTCAGTGCTGAGTACATCTTTTTAACAGTCACGTACCAAACACATGACACAAAATAACTCCAGTCTAAAGGCTGTGGATGAGTTACAGCTCAGCAATGCCAACAAGGGTGATAAGTCGACCAGTTAACTGTTACTCCCTTATAGACTGGGGTAAGCAGCCTGTCGATAGTAGCTTGTAGCAGCCTGTGGGCTTCAATTAAATCCAACTTTTAACCCGCCAGAAGGTCAATGAGAGCTAGACCTGCTACTTTTTACTGCCTCACACTTGTTTCTCTCACTCTGCTCCACATCCATGCAGCACTCCATTGCTAGGGCAGTGTTCAGGGTGATGTCTAGTGTTTCTCATTTATTTCTACACTGTACAGGTGTGTAGAATGTAAAGAATGTAATGCGTGTGTTCTGGGATAGATGAAGCTGAGAGTGGGAGGAAACATTGGTGTAGTAGTATATTAGCTAGACTGTGACATTTACTAATAATGTTGGTTCTGTCAGCACTGTTGTCGTTGTGTGCAATGTTAGCCGCGAGCCCCCAGCTCAGGTGTCACCATGTTGAGAGCCGTGTAGAGACAGTAGAAATGCTCTGAATTTTGGATTTAGCCACCTCTAATTGTTTTTATTACAAAGATGTAATACTATGTGTAGTTGTTTCATTTCCTAAGCGGTAAATGAGATGATAGATATCTGTCAGCCAAGAGGCGCTTAGCTTAGCTTAGCCTGGCGTAGGAGAAGACTAGAAGCACGGGGAAACAGCTAGCATGGCTCAGTCTGACGGTAAAATAAATCTGCCTACCAGCACCTTTAAAAGCTCCCTACACAATACTCAGGTTTCATCTATCATTCAAGTTTAACACTATTATTTGTTCATTATTTGTTCTTGATATGTCAAAGCACCACTTCTCATCCACTCTGTCAGATGCCCATCATTGCGAGGAGGTCTACATCAGACGGATGCTATACATACTTAGAAAGTCAACCAAGAAAATCCCTGTTCTTTGAACTCTGATATCGCCACAATATCAGTGTGTTCGCTTTCACAAAATATGTCTGTTAATGTGTGGGTTTGAATTGTATGTGTTTGTGTTTGTAACGTGGACTTGAATAGACTCCCGAGCTCACAGAACTGACTGCTTGATGTGAGGGACCTGAACAATGGTGGGTTTTAGTTTTTCAGAAACCTGCGCAAATGAAAATTCATCCTCATTATTCATGACATCAAACGGGGCAGGAGGCCCAAAGCGGGCTCATTTGCAGCTGAATGTGGGAGGCCGTGGAGACAGTGTCCTGTTTAGCATGTGTTTGCGTTGCAGAGGTGGTGGAGGAACGGAGGCCGAGAGGGTACCAGTGAGCCACAGCTGGTGTGCCACAGTCTCGACCTTCTACCTGCCGCTATCACAACTGACAGGCCGGGCCAAAACCAGGGACTAATAGTCTCTCTCTGACTGAAGCCGTGGATTCTGTCCACGCACCGGCCTTGTTACCTTCATGTCTGCTTGTTTATCCATCTGCGTCCGAGTTGTCAGCTGCTTGTCTTACGAGCTCATCTGTCTGCCTCTATTTGCGAGAGGGACGACAAATTCCAGTACATGGTGCTCCCCAGTATTGCAGGGCAGTGTCCTTCATTTCCCCCTGAAACAAAGCCATTTTCTCTTACCTTTAAGCCAAAGGCAGTGAAAGGCAGACATCCATCTTTCTGATTACAACTTCTGTCCTTCCTACCTCCCTGTATAACTCCCTACCGATATGCATGTGCACGTCAAGACATATTTAGTATGTTTTTTCGTGTTTCTCCATGCTTCCCCCCGCGCTGTATGTGTGTGTCTCTTCAGCTCTGTGAAACCAGCTGTGTGTGTTTACTCTACCTGGTTTACCTGCTCCAGGAGAGCATGGCTGCCGGCAGCATCCCCGTCACTTCACATCCGCTCTGTCGGAGACCGCCGACATTGCCAGGAGGTCTGCATCGACAGCCCGGTCATTCTAAGTTGAAGAAGGTTTCGTGTGGGCATTTGTTCCATCTCTCTCTCTCTCTCCATCTGACCAGTTGTGCGTGTTGACTCTTACCTGCGCTCATCTCCTGGTCTACCTGCTCCAGGAGAGCAAGGCTGCCGGCGGCGGCTCCGTCACTCCACATCAGACCCAAAGCAGACTGAGAAAGTGAGACAAGCACTCGCTGCCTCTCCCACAGAGAGTTAGTTGATACAGAACTTGGACTGTGGCCTTGAAATAACAACGTGGTGACATCACATCATGTTTTCAAGTTCTTCCTTGTCCTTTGTCTGTGCACCATTGTAAGAAAAGCAGGTGCTGCAGTGGACTGAAATAGCATTAAATGGTAGTGAACAAGGTCTCATCATTCTATTTCCTGTAATGGCAGAGATTGTTTACTCTAACTAGTGGCTCTGTCCTGGTCCACAAGGGTGCGTTTGTTTGCCTGTCCTACCGTGAGCATTCACCTCAGTCACAGCTCAAATCATTGAGTTGCACCAGGCTCTTGCTGCTGTGAACCACCACTCATAACTATTAATGGTTGTTATTTATTCTGCTTTAGCCATTAAATGTATTTAATCACATTAGTTACCTCTAGGTTGGCACTGTCTGCCATTCTTGCACTGAGAAAGAACTCATGAGCCAATGCATTTTTGGGTAGGCGTGTCCTAAACAGGCTAGCTGCTCAAAGCATGTTTAGGTATTATTTTGATTAGAACAGGAGGACTTCTCAGTATTACCTTCAGCCACGACAGGACATATTTAAGATGTTCTTTAATACTCCCTCAGCTGTTGTTTTAGTTGTATTTGCCCGTGGTTTAAACCCCTTGAACAATGGAAGGTTACAACATTAATAATGACATTTAAGAAAAAACAATAGCAGGTCCATTAATAGTTTCTCTGTTCCCTGTGTTTTTATAGGGACTATCCCATCAGTTGGAAGTTCAGTAGTTACAAATTGGACAGAGCGAGGAGTAACAAGGACAGACATTCTGTGCAGACATTCTGCTGCTGAATGTATTATTTCTTTTCATTTTTTTTATTCATATGAGGGCAAAAGACGAAATTCCATTTACGTCCATTGTATCTGAGTGACAGCAGACATCTCAGCAACCAATAGTTCAAAACCTGAACAAATATAACCAATCTGCACGGCGAGATGCAACTGGATGTAAGTGAGAGAATGTGTTTTTTTCTGTAATATAAGTGACTTGACCTTTAAATAATGTGGGTACATTCGCTGAACCAAACTGGTTCGGTCCAATTGACAGATTGACCAGCTGATGGTCCACACATTCAATAGCAGGGGAAAAAGACCTGAAACAAACTTAGCAGCACTAATTGTGTCTGCACTTGTAAATCGATGTGTGTTTGAGTGTGTTTGAGTGTGTGTGTGTGTGTGTGTGTGTGTGTGTGTGTGTGTGTGTGTGTGTGTGTGTGTGTGTGTGTGTGTGTGTGTGTCCGGTGGGAAAAGAGAAAGAACGATATTGTGTTTGTTAAATGTTGAGATGCCTGTGATTTGAAGAATGAAAACCCAGCTGCCCTCACTTTTCTCCAAGAAATAAGACAGCCTTGAGATTTTTAAGCAGCAAGTTTGTTTTGCTGTTGGCATCGGCGGTGGACTAAGGACTCTTCAACATTCTGCGAGGGATTTCAACCTGTTAAGTGGCAACAGAACACAGAACGACAAGTTCTCTCTATTTTGATTATTCTGCGAGAAACCTGACTGAGAATTTCATTGAAGTTCTCCTTGTGCCCATTGTCTCTCAACTTGCCTCGTCCAGGCGGAGAGAGAGATGGACAAGAAACCGGCGTGACCTTTGAGAGAAACATTGTCTTGCGGCTGTGTGGAAATCTAATGGATTGAGGTGGCACACAGACTGGTATCTCATGCTCATGTCAGCATGCTAACTTGCTCATAGTAACAATGCTAACATTCAGATGTTTAGCATGTTTTCCTTATCCTAATTTAGCATTTTGGTTGCCTGATATTGTCTTATTCAGTGTTTGGTACTTCATTGTACTAATCTCCACACTCTTACGTCACTTCTGGTTGCAAAAATGCAAGATGGCGACGTCCAAAATATCGAACTGAGCTTCAAAACCGTAGTCCACGAAACCAATGGGTGACGTCCCGATGACTACGTCCACTTCTTATACACAGTCTATGATACATACTCAATAAGTATGTACTGCATACTGCCTACTGAATGAAAGATTAAGATGTTACCTGCAGACTGAAGTATGCTAAAGCACCAACCAGGCCGGTCTGAAGTCCAGCAGTTCCTTCACATCTCAGAAAACGTCACAGCAAATTTCCAAAGAGGTGTTATTTGGATAAACTGACCACATATTAGGAATCTAAATGGTGACTTATTCTAACAAAAACATATTCAAACTGAATAAATTGACATATTACGGCGTTTTGCTGTCTGCAGGCACCCAGACTCCATGTATTGTGAAGCAGTTGATTATGTGCAGTGAGCTCATGTCTCGTAAGCGCTAATCTAGTATACATCTGAGCTATTCTTGGAAACCACACTGCACACTCAGTTTTCTGTAATTGTTTTTATGAATAGTTAGTATGTGATTTGAAACACAGCCAAAGTGCACAAACGAGAATATCCATCTTTTTGTGTTGTTCTTTGGTTGCCAGTCTCATTCAACCATTAAAACCCAAACAAATGTGGTCTTAATATTGCAATATTACCATCAGAGCAACCAATAAGTACTGATGTGCTGTGCATCATTTCCATGTTTCAAAAGGCCATTTGCTGAATGATGCAACATTTTATTCAGAACCTCCCCTCTTCAGACTCTTCCGAACACTTTCAGCTGAACGAGTTCTTCAATGAGACACTTGAATGGCATATAGTAGTTTTCAAACCCCGACATGCCTCTGGAATATCTGCTTCGCTACTGCGTCTCACCCGTTGCTTGGTCAGCTGAAAAGGATTCCTGTGATCAAGGCTACCCGCATCAGCCTTTGGAGGAGACTGAACCATAGCCTGAAAACAAGTTGTCCTCGGTGTGGTGGCCGGCCTGCCAGTGAAATCTGGTTTTGGATCTAATTCTAGGCTGGGAGTCAAGCTCTCTCGATCAAACTCTTTTTTCTTTTTTTCCCCCCAATGTTCCCACTAATGAACGGCACTAATTGATTGAAAACGCTGGTGGGAGGGGATGAGCGAGCAGGGTGTTGTAGTGTGAGAGCGCGGAGGAAACACAAACAGCGCCTGGACTCGGTCCAGCCTGATGTGGGGGCCCACAGCGGAGAGCCCCTGAGTATTGTGCATAGAGGAGTGGATATAATAAAGGGTACAGTGAACACAGGGGGGGCGGCCGCATAAAGGGGCCGAGAGCTCCGACCCTGCTGGGAGCGAAAACACTTTGGAGTTGATTACAATCATTACTGTGGGTTGAATTGCGGTGTGCATTTGTGGCCGATCATAAAGAGAATACATGGCACTCTGGGAAAGGATTTCATGTGCATCACACTGGCTTTTTGCTTCTTTTTCGTCCGACAATATGCAAGGGATATAAATCTGCCAAGGAAGTACATGCATCACTGTTCTTTCAACTGCAAAGACCCTCTCTCCCCCCCCCCCCCCCGGATAATTCCTTTCAACAGAGCTAGCTTGGGAACGCAATCACTGAACTCTTCTTATGGGAAGAGTGAGGTCACCGTCCCCTGTGGGAAAATTTAATTTGATCGCTGGTATCTGCAATCTCATTCTTTCAAACGCTGCGCAGAGCTTGTGGCCAGCAGGTGAACAAAGATCAACCAGCAAATCAAAAGCATCGCTTTGTGGTTCAGGTCTATCTTAACCATTGCAGGCACCTGACTCGCACTCAACCCCAGCATCCATCCATTTCGCCCTCACTAATGGGAAGAAAAACATCCCTCAGGATGTGTGGACTGCTTCACTTTGGGTAGTTGTTATCTGGAAGGAAAAGGCCACATTTATTTTCAGAGACGGAGTCAAAGCCAAAGCTCCCACTCGAGTCCGTTGACACCAAACAGGCAGTGCTTGAATTGAGGTAGTGGTCGCAGGTATGGAGCACCACTTGTTGCTCAATACCGCCGCTTGCTAATGAATGTGTTCATGGTGTATGTCAGGGAAAGTAAAGGCCATTTCTTGCTCAAACAAGCCAAGCGAGGAAGCAAAAAATGTCCTGAATTACCCCTAAACGGTCTGAACAGTGAAAGATTGTTGGTAACTTGTACATATTCACTGACATTTTATTTTTTATAGCCCAGTGTCATAAATTTGCCTCGGAGTGCTTAACAATCCTTATAGCATACGACATCCTCTGACCTTGGACCCACGCATTGGATAAGGAAAAACTCCCACATGACTTACTATCAGTAAAGCAGGATTACATTTCCAAATGTAGGAATATTTACTGCAACAGAGGACACAACAGAATAGTGCAGTTCATGAAATGTGAGTATTGCATATAGTTTTCATTTCCATCTATTGTGACTGCATTTCTAAAATGGATGTGGCACACGTGGAAAGAATTGTTCTGCATTTCTACATGACAGAACGTGTACTGGTGTAACAGGCTGAAACGTGATTATTCTTCACATTATGTTGCATAATTTCTTATTAAATAACTTTTTTAGGGAAGGGGTCTTTGTCCTCTCCCTGATTACATTATTTTTGCCTCATTTTATGTCCTAGAAAATCGATGTGTGCATGATGTTAAAAAAAACACACAGACATTTTCACAAATCTCTTCATTTTTCAATTTAACATTTCTTAAAGGGAATATATTGTCCCTCAATCCGGGATGCACCAGTGTGTGTGTGTGTGTGTGTGTGTGTGTGTGTGTGTGTGTGTGTGTGTGTGTGTGTGTGTGTGTGTGTGTGTGTGTGTGCACTCAAATGTGTCCTGCTATATGTATTATTTGTTGAGATGTTTTTTTTTTTTTTCAATGTCACCACAAAGTGGGTGAAACAAAACAGATTAAATATATTAGTGACACAGTATCGTATCAGCAGATACTTTCAACTTTTTAACTGAATTGATCCAGTAAGATCACAACTCTTTAAGGCCTTTACATCTTGTAGAAAGGAGACAGTCATTCGCCAGCGGCTAATTTAAAAGTGCAACATCTCCAGCGATGTCATTGTGGGATGTCTGCTCTGATATCTGAAACATGGCTGCACCTGTTTTCTCTCCTGCAAGTGAAAGGTGTTTGAATGGTCAGAGGAGCAGAAGTGTGTGGACAGCTTTTACGGTGCACCTCACAAACCTGCGCCTGAATAATTATATAAATTACGAATATATATATATATATATATATATATATATATATATATATATATATATATATATATATATATATATGAATAAGAAATGTTCAATATTTGGTGAAATGGGACACGGCTAAAGTAAAATTGTAGTTTATTCTTATATTCCACTACATTTCACAGAGAAATACTGTACTTTTTACTGTACTAATGTTGACAGTTAAAGTCAAAATATATAATGAATATGATGCATTGTTGAATATTAAAATAACAGCATTGGTATAAATTAGCTATACCTGATAACTGAAACATGCTAACTACACATATTGCAATATTAAGTGTCAGGGGAAAGTATTTAGCAATTAATTTGAGTGCAATTTGCTATTTACTTATAGCCTAAATACATAAGGGAACAGTTCACCCCAAAATTAAAAAATGTCCTTCTTACCTGTTGTTTTGGTGTGAGTTGCCATGTGTTGGATATATCGTCTATGTCGCCTTCTCTCCAATATAATGGGACTATATGGCAAAAAAATGCATTTCTGAAACCTCAACAGCAATGTCTTTTACCAGACATCCTGACCTCGTTTCTCGAGATAATAGTCTTGTTGTGAGCAGTTTCACTCTTTCTAGTATGATCTACTATTATTGTTATGTGGCGCTTTGAGCACCAAGCTTATAGTCCCATTATTTATTTTTGAGAAGGGGCTGAGGCCTCTGTCAATATCTCCACAACTCTGCAACTCACACCAAAACAATCAATAAATAGCACTACAGGTAAGAGGGCAAATATGATTTTTTCATTTTTGGGTGAAATGTTCTTTAGCATTTTCTATGCAGAACTTGTAACTTGTAGTATTTTTACATTGTCCTGCTACTTTTATTTAAGCGTCCAAATACCTCTTCCTCTAGGATATTATATATTATAGTATTATATAGTTATTATGTATTATTTGTTTTTTTAAAGGAGAATAAGAGGACACCCCCGTCACAGCTCGTCATCTGCATGAAGGTTTTCTTGGCAACAGGCCCGACTGACTGAGCGTCGATGCGGATTTATTACTGCGTCATAACTGACGAAATGTTCTCTATTATCTATAATACACCATCTGCATATCTGCTCAACCGCATTCTCAAGGCTGACCGTGCCACACAAAACAAAACACAGAACTTAATGAATATCGGATGACATATCGTAGAGTTTAATCGGGTTTACATGGAATGACGTTGTTATTCATTTTGAACAATCTCACCAATGGAAAAAAAAAAAAAAAAACCTCAAACAACTTTTTCTGTTCATATTTTTAAATTAAGATTTATTCAAAAACCAACGACTTAATGGACGGGAGTAAAATATTGTGCTCATAGACAATATCACGTATAAACAAACGTATACAACACTTCTCCACTGAAATGTGAAATATCATACTTTACACTTCTTTACATAGGCTATACAATGTTCTCTCTCTAGAAATAACTCCTTAAATAAACGGGGCGCTGCTGCTGCTGCTTCTTTCAGAACAGCGTAACCTCGGCGAGAAAGTGCAAATTTAAGTACAGTGTGTTGCTCAGCGAGGCGCAGGGAGTCCGAGGTCTTTCATGAAGTCCTGGACATTACTTCGATTATAATAATCGCGATGCATCCGTCCTGTTGAAATGAAATGCCCATTGCTGTTTTTAAAGTGCAACTGACAGTTTAGAAGGGAATGTGAGAATGGTGCCATTTTTTTCTCACAATAAAAACCAAGTGAAATAAAGAAGAAGAAAAAAAGAATCATATTCTTTTGCAGCTCATAATTTACTAGAATATTCAGTGTGATGGAATGTAGTGCCCTTTTTTTCTTTTTTGGGGCGGGATTGGGTCTTCAGTCATAAATTATTCTCAGGGGGAGACACAGCCAAAAATATATATATATGAGATCATTTAGTGATTATTTTTTTTGCATTTGAAACAAACGAAATTGTATGGATAGTTATTATTTTTTTTCCTTGAATGTCATGATGAAACCAAACCAACAAACAAAAACATAATTCCCTGTAAGTCAAAAAGTAATAATTCAACTGCGAATTATCATTAAATGCCGAAGATTTGGTGCCATAGTTCAGTCTAAAAAATAAAATAAAAATAAAGGTATATACTAAATGACATAGTTTTTTCTCGTGTACATAATTTAAAGTCAGTGCGCGGTCTCTCTGTGCGCGCGGACGCGGCTCAGTCCGTGTTTTTGCTCGACTCTTGGTCGCTCTGGTCGTCGGTGAAGCACACGTCCACGTCACTGTCATTGTCGCTCTTTGGCTCCGCGTCCTCGAACAGGCCGCCCGCCTTCTCCTCCAGCTTCTTGACGGTCTGCCCGGGGTGCCTGGACTTGACGTGCCTCTCCAGGTCCCGCCTCCGCACCAGCACCTTGCCGCAGAACTCGCACCTGTACGGCGTGTTCCCCTCCGCGTGGAGCCGGATGTGTTTGTTCAGGTTGCTGGGGTCGCCAAACGGCCGGAAGCACACTTTGCACTTGAGCGGCTTGTAACCCGTGTGAGTCCTCATGTGGATTTTCAGCCCGTACTTCCTCGAGTACAGCTTGCCGCAGTACAGACACAGGTGTCCCTTTTTCGGTTTGCCAGAGCCGGCGTTGCTGACGCTCCCGGCGGGGATCGAGTCCAGCCTCGTCCGGTTCTTCTCCGCGCTGATCTCGGACAGCTGCTGCGTGTGCATGGCGATCTCCCGGTCGATGTTGGTGATAGAGCCCAGGTCGTGGTTCAGCGAGGGCGCGCCAAAGTAGGACATGGACTCCGGGTACTTGAGGAGGTTGCTGAAGTGGAATTTGAGCGGGTAGTACGGCGAGCTGTACAGCAGCTCCCCGTTATAGACGGTGAGGGGCATGATGGGGATGTTACAGTCTCCGCCGTAGGCCTTGACGCCGTCGAAGTGAGGGAGGGAGAACCGCTCAAAGTGGAGTCCGGGGGGCATCTGGGGGTAGCGGGACGGGGACAGCCCGGGGTGCATCCGACTGTCCACGTGCTTAAAAGCCGAGGTCTCCTCCATGTGAGGCAGCAGCGGGAAACCTCGGATTGCGTTAGTGCATGGCACCATTGGAGATGCGGAGTCCATGATTGCAGGCGCGCACTTGGGAGGGTGGCTCCCTCCTCCGTTCAGAGCCTCGGCCACGTTGCGGATCGGTTTCATGTTCCCGAGGAGTTTGCTGAATCCCAGGCCGCCCAGCTTCCCGTTGGCGTCCTCCCTGGAGGCGTCCGCGCCCGGGACTTTGGAGACGCCGGTGGGTTTGAAGGCCGAGCGCACACCCGGGTGGAAGCCCATGCTGCTCAGCACTGAGGACGTGGCGCCGAAGCCGAGGATGTGTCCTTGGTGTCTGGCTGAGGTCACGCTCATGTCGAGGGCCCTGTCCTGCTCCTCTGCGCTGCTTTTCTTCGACAGCCCCGCTTTGTGCGGGAACGGCGAGGAGGACACCGCCCGCCTGCCAGAGTCTAATATGGAGGAGTTACTGTGGCCGCTCCTCGGAGAGGTGGAAGTGTTGGGGATGTCGCCGGACTTCGGCGACCTGCTGAAGGTCTCCGTGCCTCTGGCCTGCTCGCTGGTCACAAACCCTCGCCCGTTGCTCAGGGCGCAGTGGAAGTGGACGTGGGCCTTGAGCGTGTTCGGGTACTTGAAGATTCTCCAGCAGTACCAGCAGATGTAACGCTCCTCACCTGTAGCGACAAAAGCAAACGGGACATTAAGTATCAGATGGCTTCGGATCATTAAATTGCCCGACACCGTGAAGCCAGATAACGACCTGATAATGTACCACATCCCCGTGCGTAAAAGGCCAGGTCCGCATGCGTAAAAGGAAAATAACAGCTTTGGCAACCTGTAGAGAAAAGCCGACAAGTGCCCCCCTTCTTCTTCTTCTTCTTCTTCTTCTTTTTCTTCTTCTTCTTCTTCTTCTTCTTCTTCTTCTTCTTCTTCTTCTTCTTCTTCTTCTTCTTCTTCTTCTTCTTCTTCTTCTTCTTCTTCTTCTTCTTCTTCTTCTTCTTTCCCCAAAGCGCCATAAGGGTTACACCCGCAGACACGCGCACATAAATTGTACAGACGGTGTAAACGAAAACAAATAAATTCTGCATCACTTTCCCATTAAAATGGAGGATTTGTCATATTAAAACATTGCAACAACGACGTCCCCTTCAAAGAGCAACATTTACATCAGTCACTGCTGCCCATCAGCTTTAAATTATAATATAAGTATCATAAATGGGATCCGGTGTCTAAGATCTGGTGCCAAATGGCACAGGAGGCCATTTGAATGACCCTCCGCCCCCCAGTCGAGCACTCAGAGGTTAATATAGATGTAATGATTTTGTAATCCTCATACGGGCCATTGTTTATGATCGCCATCAAAAGAGCAAACGCCCTGCCCAATCTGGCGCTCAGGAACCGATGCATTGAGCGCGCCACTCTCCCTCTCTGTGCGCTTCCCCGTGGAAGTGACAGCAGCTGTTGCTTGAAATCGCAAGTCTCCAGAAACAATGGCGCCGGCCCATCTGTTGACGCCTAATAATGGGGAGCGAGCGTATGTCCAGGAGCGCACACGGTGTCGGGCCGGAGAATCAGGGCAATATACACCCCATATAAAAGTTAGCATTCATTAGGCCACAATACCTTGACGCACCCACCTAATTTGCCGTGAAGCACTTGTTTTTGAATTTATTTGCTTTTGAATACATGAATATTAATGACGCGATGACATTTGTTAACCTCCGTCTCGCAACTGAATCCCCAAGCCCTCTTTCTTCTTCCATGGTCGACGAGAGGCGTCCATTTATGCTTTTAATTGATCTCTTTCTTTCTTTTTAAATTATACTTCAAGTACCGTAATTACTTTATCGCAATTATTATTATATTTTCCACCGGCGCGAATTTGATATCATTAGAAGCTTCACCGTTTTGCTTTCTACATTTATTCAATTAGTGGAGAGGCCCTTCGCGGTACAAATAAAACACGTCATCCAAAAGCATCGCCAATTGATGGAATTCCCTGCATAGTGTCTGTTGATAATAATCTTTTCCTTTTTTTAATTTTTTAGGGATTAGTTCCATCCGAGCTGGTATTTAGCCGAGATTATAGGGACTAATCCCCAAGCGCAACGGCCAAATTATCATTACCCGCCAAACAACGCGATTAAAAGTCCAAACACATGCAGCCTGATGACGAAACTCAAGAAATCTTCAGACATTCTGAAAGCAAATAATGTCTGTGGTGATTAAAGATGGAGTTAGACTATAGTACCCTAATTAATTGTGCGGTTTATTTGATGGCCTCCTAATATTCCTGCAATCGAATTTAGTTTTGCTCGTCAATATTTAATCATTCACCTTCATCTGCTTAATAGCGACACAATGATTGCTGTTATAGTAATATTATCATCACGTATAGTAAACGAATTAAACAGTTTTTTGTTGTGTTTTCTAAAATAAAGTGATTCTTAAATGTATTATATTTTCACTAAATGAAAAACGGATGTGGTATCGTTTGGGATTCTACGATAAATAAATACAAAATGACGTAAAATAAATAAATAAAAAGGCTGCCTGAGGTAAAAACAACATCCAATTGATTTCCATCACTGAGCGATAACGGAGGGACGTCCCGGGTATTGGCAGTCATTTAACTGAGCAGTGATGGACCCCTCAACATGTCGATGTCGTGTCATCCCCGCTGCTCCACGTCTATTCACAGTCAGATAAACAGTAGATCCTCATCATTTTCCTGTAATTCCCGTCACTTCATTTTTTCGGATAATATTGACCGTTTTGGCTGAACTCTCTGCGCCATTATTAGCAGTCGGGTTTACCTTTCTCGTCGTGCGTGGGAGTGGCCGTGGTGGGGATGTCGTACCACTGGGCCAGCGCGTTGGAGTACCAAACACTGAGCTCCTCTCCGGCGGGGATTTCTCTCAGCACGCGGTAGAAAATCTAAAAACAGAACAAGAGGGAAGAGGAGCTGAAGTTAACTAAAGGTGTCCAAATGTGTGTTGTTGAGTGTGTGTGTGTGTGTGTGTGTGACATTTGGCATTGGCCTCAAAAGTGTGACGTCAAGATCATTCACCTGTCCGCCAGGTAAGTCCGACACCGCCTCCAGGTTTTGCTCTTGGCTGTTCCTGGCGGCGCGGATCAGTCCGATCCAGTCTGGCACGGGACATCCCGACTCATCCACGAGCTCCCCCCGCACCAAGCGGATCTAAGCACGCAGAGAAACGGTTCAGAATGAGCACGAGGCATTTTGATCTACAGTATGATACAGGAACGATGGGAAATGGGAACTTTAACACGACCGAATAACTAAATATCGGCTACAGCGCTTAAAAAAACACGTTTGGCCTGCAGTTTGTCTTCACACATTTTATTCATACACCACCCTATTTATGGTTTTGTTTATTTGTATTTATTAATATTTTATCAAGCGACTTCTCTCGCCATTATTGTCTGTCTGCTACCTGGAGGTGCCTCGGCCACGCATGACCAACGCGCGCTTAATGCGTCTTTATCCGCTCTGCTGATAATTTACTAAAGAGAATGACACTCGGGCCTAATTGAGTTGATATGGGAAACGAATTTGAGGAGTGTCAGAGCGTTTCTAAACTGTTCAAGGACATTAAAGATCGAAGCGTGACATTTGACACGGAGATTGCACCTGATGATCGCCGGCAGCCCGGGGCCACGCATTTAGACGCATCAATCACAGCCGCTGACAGCGCAACAATAACAGGGTGCGGTTATAGATGAGCGCAGAGCAGGGACGGGTTTACTCCTGTGCAGAATAGGTGTTGGAAAATGTTTTATTTCTATTTATGTCTATTTATAAATGTCAATATCTGTAGACTTGTATTTATTTTTATTATTCCTCAGGTTCTCAGAAATATGATTTACCTCCACACATGCTCACAAATAATCCCAGTCAAATAACTCCAATGCGGTTTGTTTAGTTCTATCTTTTATACGGTTTTATTATGATCAGATATTCCCGCATGGCCCCGGGCTGCGGCCCCGGCCTCGGTGGCATCTTTCCGTGGCCGGATTGCATTAAAAGTAAACGGCTCATCGGGGTAACAGGCCCGCCAGGCGGTGAAATGTGAGGCGGCTGAGGCCATGGAACCACGCAGCAGACCCGGGCCGCCCATTAGGCCGGTTAAGTAGAAGCACAGACTGACAAGGCGGCCGCTAATGGAGCGCAATTATTTCCAACTTGACAGGACCAAACCAATTAATAAGCGAAGGCCCGATGGAGTTTGACAGGGCAGCTTTAAAAATCCAAATCAGTCCGTTCGTTTTTAATATCACGCGCGCTGAAATTTAAGGCGAGTACAAGAAAGTGTGTTTAGATATTAAAGGAGGTTATCTGTGGTCAATTTCGTTCACTACAAAATAGTAAAAAAACTTTTAAAGAAAAAAAGTTTTTGATGCCATTTTTGAATAACACAATTGGTCATAAATCACTACATGAACGTTGATTAAAAAATATAGCAATGTAACCTTTATTCAACGCTCTCTAATGCACCTGATTAACCCGCAGAACCTCGACACATTTCACAATAAAACGCATTCATGCACACTCGGAAACAAACTGAAACCTGCAGCTTAGAGAGAAAACACATTTTCATGAAATCTTGTCCCCGTTTTTTTTTTTTTTTTTTTGTGGAAACTCACCTTCTTTTTGGGTCCAACTTCCTTGCGGTCCGACACGTACTTCCCGAGTTTGAAGACGCCCGGTACCGGTCCTATCCGGAGCCCGGCCGGGACGCTGCAGTCCGCAAACACACTGACGGAGGTGGACGCCCGGGTGGCTTGCATGGCGTGGGGTGAGATCAGAACCATGAAGACTGATGGAGACCGAGTGGGAGAGTGCAAGGAAGAAGGAGGAGGAAGAAGAAGAAGAGGAGGAGGAGGAGGAGGAGGAAGAGAGGATGAGGACCGGCCGATATCCGCCCTCGAAGTGATGCTTTGGCGTTATGCTCTCCGGCTTTTCTAGTGATGGTGCAGGCAAGGTACCCCCCCCCCCCCCCCCCCCTCCTCCTCCTCCTCCTCCTCCTCCTCTTCCTCCTCTTCCTCAACAACCCTCCGCCCCTCCCGAGGTGATGCTGTGCTATAAAGTAGTTTAAAGGGGGGAGAAGAAGGGGGGGGGGGGGGGGGGGGGGGGCGAGCGGTCCTGAGTTTGAAGCTGCGAATCGGAGTGTGTGTGTGTGTGTGTGTGTGTGTG